>VXBT01013908.1:465212-523037 GCA_013400235.1 Oriolus oriolus
TTTTTTTTTTTTTTTTTTTAACAGGTGTTGATCCTATAATATGGGAACAAGCCAAAGTTGATAATCCTGATCCTGATAAGTAAGTCCAATAGTCTGTTCAAGTATTGCAACAAGGCTTGGAAAGGGGAGAAAGAGATAATAATTGCATAGAACCCTTCAGGTAACTTGCAGGAAACTTACTCGATACAACTTGGCCAAGTGCTGATCTCCTTGAAAGCAGTGAAGATTACTGGAAGTGCCTGTCTTAATCCCTTTACCCATTTAAGTGCTTAGGAGCTGTCAGGATAAAGAGTCTTACTTGCATTACTTGGAGGTGTGGTGTCCTCCATTACCTGGATTAGTTATTGTGACTTATTTTTTGCAACCTTGATGGTTTTTTCTCTTCATTGCTGAAGGTGATGCACCTTTGTAGCCTCCAGTGGTTACAGATAATTTGGGCTGATTTCTTTATGAAGAAGGAACGGGTTGTTGAGAATAGTGAGGACTCTAGAGCTTAGCAAAAGAAGATACGGTTATGTATTAATTTATAAAAGGCCAACATGATCTGTAGCTTTATATTAGATTCTGTTCATCATTATTAATCCTTACCACATGTCCAGTATAAAACATGTTGTAAGAAATATTTGTGTTCTAACAGGCTTATTCCTGTGCCAATGGTGGGTTTCAAGGAACTGTTGAGAAGATTGAAGGTCCAGGATCAGATGACCAAACAGCATCAAACTCGATTAGATGTAAGGTTGCTCATCTTTATCATGAGTTGCTGTTGACAAAGGATGTGCTATTAAATGCACCTCCCCTGTGTGTTCAAAACTGAAATGGGAGCCATGTTCTTTACTATATTCCTTAAATAGATCTTTGCCTAAAAACTGAGCAGTGTGGTTTGGCTTTCATTTGTTTCAGGTTCAAGGTTATTGTTTTGTTACAGGCTAATCCACACCAGCTCAGTTTAAGTTGTATTGGCATGGACTTGTAAATTTGGGCAACCAGTTTTCCAATGCCTTGTGAAAATTCCAGTTACATATGAAAATAAACACAAAGGAGAGCAGTAGAGGTAGAAGAAAGCTTTCTGGAATCATCTGGGTCAAGGACAAAGTTGCTGGGCTGTGTAGTGTCATGAGACTCAACAGTTTTAAATCAGGACTACCATGTTCTGTTATCAAAAACTTCTGTGACTTACGATTGACTCCCATCTCCTCCGCAGATAATATCAGAAGATATCAGCGAGCTGCAGAAAAACCAAACGACAACTATGGCAAAAATTGCACAGTACAAAAGGAAACTGATGGCGCTTTCTCACAGAACTTTGCAGGTAACAGGGATGATTTAAATAACTCCTTTGACGCAGTCTGGTGCCAGAAGCAGTCTCAGGGGGAAGGAGAACCTGTGCCCCCTCTTGTGTAGGCCAATGCTGAAGATTATTCTGACTTCAGCTAACAAGTGTTCGTTTAAGTACCAGGCAGAACTGTCGGGGAAGGCTTCAGGGCTGTAGTACTTAGAAACCTTCTCTCTCGCTTATTCAGAAGCCACAGGACTGCCCTGAGGTCTTAGAGCAGCAGACTAAATGACAGAACAAATCTACTGAGAAACAGGCTGAAGGAGGGGCAAGAAGATGTGGATGGGCTGGTGGGGAAAGGGGTGAGCCAAGTGTTCTCTAACGAACGTCAAAGGCGTCTTCTGTAGGTGTTAATAAAACAGGAGATCCAAAGGAAAAGCGGTTACGCCATTCAAGCAGACGAGGAGCAGCTTCGTGTGCAGTTGGATACCATTCAGTGTGAACTTAATGCACCCACGCAGTTCAAGGTGAGTGGCTGATAGAGCCTGGCTAACAACTCTGGGGTTTCCTCACTGAAAACATGTTGGTTTTCCAAACCAGGTGTATATATTGGTTGTGGAAAGCTTTCTATCCGGCAGTTTTAGTAGGCCGTAGTGATGGCTTAGGTTTTAACCTTTATATTTTTCATATTCTGTATTCCTAGTGTGTAACTCTGAAGTGTCGTGTAGCCTGTTAGCTGCTGTTCTCTCATGCTAAGACAGACATAACAAAGCCTCTCCAGGCCTGCTCTCCAAGGACACCCAGACCGTCCTAGGCCCAAAATGTGTAAACCAGCATCTTGAGAAGGGAGGGGAGCTTGGAGAAATTACATCATTAGCTAAAGCTTTAATTGGAGAATTTATGCTGATATGCAAATGGACCAAACCTCTAAGAGTGTGAAGAACTTGTGACCTGTCGTCCATCTTGGAGGTCCTTTTTGGATGTAGCCTTTGGCTCCCCAGGGTGTGCCTTTAAAGGCCTTTCAAATAAATACCCACCTTTATTCCCTTACTCCTGTCTAGTCTCTGTTTTCTAGGTAGCCACTTCAGGCATCGGTAGCATCATGCTCTTTGCTGCATAACCAATAGGTATTTCTGTAGTTTTGAGTTCTTGGAAATACCGGAGTCCCTTGCCCTTTGCATGTGTTCTGGAACATTTAAAAATGGAATGAGCAGCAATGCTTCCAGCCCTGGAGACTCAAGGAATGGTAGATGCTGGAGCTCTGCCAGCTGTAGATTGAGTTGTGTTTGATTTAAGCCTGTTTCTCTTCCCAGGGCAGACTGAATGAGCTCATGTCCCAAATCAGGATGCAGAACCACTTTGGAACAGTGCGGGCCGAAGAGCGCTATTACATAGATGCAGACCTCTTAAGGGAAATCAAGCAAGTAAGTATTACTGGGTAGAATCCTGGCATACTCTTTGAACTTTATCATTTAAGCCAGACACACACTGACTGTATGTATAATGTCGTGTTCTTGCATTGTTTGATGAAGTCATCCTTTTAATTGCTCTCAGAGACAGTGCACCAAGCTATTGTACAAAACCACTCTGTGGAGATAGGCTGTTAGTACAGAAAATGCTGTTATTCCTTCCTCCAGAGAAATTATGTCAGGCTTTTCAATGTGTCACGGCCACCAGTCGTGACACCTTGGAGGAGTATTACTTGAGTCTGTGAAGCTGAACAATACTCACACTGGTTTCTGAACTATCTGCAGCACCTGAAGCAGCAGCAAGAAGGGCTGAGTCACCTAATCAGCATCATCAAGGATGACTTGGAGGACATCAAACTCATAGAACATGGGCTGAACGAGAGCATTCCCATCAGAGGAGGAGTCTTCAGTTGACTGGTGGAGGTTTACACAGAACACGGTAGTCGAGTTCATGGCTCACCTTCCAAGGCTAAAACTGTTGAGGTAAAATAAAACAGGTATCTTGTAGGAGCAAAATGGTATTTTGGCTGTTACTTTTAGAATTAGCAAAGCCTCTTCTAAGCTTTTCAAATTGACCTTTGGAAGGTTTATATTTTATAAAGCTGTATATGCTTTAACAAAAGAAGGAAAACTGAATCTGTTCAGATACCATTTTACTATAAAACTATATGTACTATTGTACATTTTTTCTTTTTTTCTTCTTTTTTTACAACAGCGTTGTCCTAAAAATGCAGTGCTGAGGGGATTGTTTCACTAATGACTCGGTTTGTGGAAGGCTTAGCCCGCTTCCGTGTTTCTGTCCCAACAATCAAGTGACACCATGGTGTAAACAGCTAATTTAAGTCATTACAGAGATGTTTGTTGCTGTAACTATGTTGTTCTCTGCAATACCAGTAGTTTACTGGGGCAAGCAGCAGGCAGTTTGTGTCTCCAGTTTCTGTCCTTCCTTTGGACTGCAAGGATCTAAAGGTTATGTTTTGATCACTTCACGTATGTGAATTATACAAAGCTTTGCTGCCCCTCTAAGTAACAGAGTGTCTGGATATTGTCTTCTGCCTTTTTTTAAATTGCCCAAGAGTAATAAATTCAGTCTGACTTTGTAATAAGTGGTGTGTGGTGTTGGCTCTCAGTGACGTCAGCAAAGCAGTGACGCTGCTCACTACTCCAGGTAAGTGCACTTCACGCTGCTCTGGGCACTGCAGGTAACAGGCTGTCAAATCCAGTGCTTAGAGAGCTGCTTGGCAGCCTCAGTCCCCAAACCAAAATGAGGGGTGTGACCCTAAGGTCATGCCTGGCAGCAAGCACTGCAGAGCAGGTGTCTTGCTGTATAGGGAAACCTGCTTTTTCCCTCAGTATGAAATTCACTGAAACAAAAAACCAGCATTTGCTGCAGTAGGAGTTTGTACAGCAGAAACAAACATGGAAGAGGCAGAAGCACATTAGCCATCAAAATTAATTCCTTGCGTACAATTTGAAGGATGGAAAAATAGAAACACAGCTGCAACGTGCTGGGACCTGTATTGTGCATTTGAGAGTGTTTGCGGAAGCATGGTTCCATTACAATTGAAAAAGTATATGTGTAACTCCAGTTAACGGGGAAAAGGATGCGTTTCCTGTTGGAAGCACAGTTCCAGTTAATAAATTGTCTGCACTGGGCAGTGGGCTCAGTAAGAAACTCAGTGAGACTAGAAAGCTCTTTCGGGGGCTGGGGTGGCAGTCTTAAGTGAAGTCTTCTGCCATGGCAGCCCCTGCTAGACTGTGCTGCATGTATTTGAGAAATACATTGTTTCTTGTTTTGCAAACTTTTCACACCCCACCCCACATCGTTTGGTAAGCTACAGTCTCACCATGCTTTGAAAATAACTTGAACGTGCAGCATTAGGCTCCCTAGCAGGGGGCTACTTGATCTACTTCCCTGGGCTTTGAAAGTGAAATTATCTCAGTAGATCTCTTAAACAAGTGCCCCTGTTAGAGACAGTATTGCACAGTTGAGGTATTTTTTTTTTTCCAACATACTGCTCTACTACATGTAGTTAGTAGCTCCAGACTTCCAGAACAAGCTTACCACAGCAGAGCAACAGCAGCAGGGAAGTAGGTATCATATCTGGAACAGGACTGCTATTCAGAGTTGACTAGAGAAGAAATGAACAGCCAAAAAATAGCAATCTAGAAAAAATGGTTTATTGAAAGGAAAGCTATGAGCAATCAGGTGCTACCTCAGAACACTGCCTACAAGTAATACCTTTACTTCCACTTTACTGCTCTTGAATATACCCATAACATTTCATCACACTGACAAGAGAAGCTAAGTTGCATCTTCCCTTTGAGCACGAAGCTCTACTTAAAATACAGCTTCTTTAAAAAACAGGCAGTTGAAGTGCAGCTCATCTATTTCACCTGTTACCTTCCCCAGATGGGTCACAGCTGTTGCCTACAGTGATGTCTGCTTTAAGCACCTGCCTTCCCTTTCCCTGCTTGGCATCTGCAGGCACACTCTAGGTTAGGTCAGACAGTCCTGGCTTTGTAGAAATCAAGGCATCGGACGTGGCAGCCCTGGGCAGGTTCTCACAAGGGGCACTGTTTGACAAGGCGGAAGGCTTCCAGGAACTCATTGAAGTCAATGTTCCCATCCTTGTTGAAATCAATGCTGCGAACCAAGTCGTTAATGCCATCATCCGTGAGTTCAATGTTCATGTGGGAGCTGAACAGCTTCCAGGTTTGCTGGAATTCCTCAAAGGAGATGAGACCTGTAGAGAAGCATTTGACATGCTGCAACTACATCTCACAATGTGGAGGACACTGGCTAAAACACAAAGCAGCAAAGAGGCATAACACAAATGGGCATTTCAGAAACTTGGGAGGGAGCAGGAAGACTCAAGCCTTAAACAGTTAAATAAAAGCACCTCTATACATACTAAAGGAAGACCCAAAGTAGAAGGGAACACAAAGCAGTGATCAGCACCCCCTGCACACCTGCTTACCTGAATGGTCTCTGTCTATGATCCTGAATATCGTCTCCAAGTTGGATCTGTTTCGATAAATGACTTCCAGCAAGCTTGACTGGATGTGCTGAAAGACATGATCACACTCATTTTATCCTTCTGACACCTCTGCTTTCTCTGAGTTGTTACTGTAGATGTTTTCACAAATAAGAGTATTTTTTGCTCTCAAGAACATGCCAGCAGTGCCACATAAAACAGGTGTGTGATGACTGGACCCTCTGTGCAGCTGCAGAACAAACCCCATCAGCAACCTGTCCCTTCCCAACAGCGCTTTTCTGCACTAACAGTGACCTGGCTACATTTTATAACCACTGCAGAGCTGCGTTTGCTGGGCGTAATTAAGAAACTGCTACTTGGAGAGTGGAATACAGTTTTCCTACTCAAAAGCCTGCATCCAAACCTACCTCTGAATTTTGATTTCACATCCATCATCTATTTCTAAAATGGCCTCTAAAAGCCTCAGGGCTTTTTGAGCTCAGGCAAAGACTATCAAGCTTCAGTGTGATTTTTGGACCATGCAGGAACCATCCACTGTCCTTTTGTACCATAACTGATTTGCACGTGCTGGGGATCTGCTGAGCAGCTGCTTCACATCATGTTTTAATGGAAGGGGGTGAGTGCTTACCTCTTGGCTCCTCTGCTCCATGGCCAGGTCATCCAGCCAGGATTTGTATTCCAACATGCCGTCCTCAGTGCTGCGCACCAGCTGCGGCCTCAGCATTCGCCAGGGCAGTCCCAGCCGCAGCACTGACTCCACTGCTGTCGCCCAGTTGCTCAGAGTGATCCTTCCTGTAGGGGAAAAGGGAGACATCTCTGGAGCACAGAAAAGCATATGAAGGCAAAGAAAAAGCTTAAAGTAGTGATACACGCACAGTCTAGGTGCTGCTGACAGCGCAGCATTATTTTGCACTGCAGGCACAAGCACACTTCCCCTGCAAGCCTCAGCAAGCTTTTCGTCATTGCAACAAATCAAGGCTATGAGGCTGCAAACATCTGAACAAAGGCAAGACGCTAACTTTGGGTATTTCATTAGAAATTTGTAGCCCACCGCCCATTTTGGCCGCTGCTGTAACAACTGAGCTGGATTCCTAGGAACAGTTTTGCTGCCAGAGAAGAAAGCAAGAAAGCAGCTCTCCCCATGAGCAGTTCTGCCAGCCACCGTAACCCTTCTCTCCCCTAGCCCACCAACCAACACTTCTCAGCAGCACAGCACTCCTGTGAGCCAGAGAAGTAAAAACTCTCAGCTCCTTAAGGCTCTGACAGAGGCAACTGCCATGGAAGACATCCCTCGCTTTCCTCTTCCCAGTGGTTTTAGACTGCAGGGATGAAGGGGCTCTAGAGACCACCCAGCCCTTCTCAAGTGACACAACAGACATGTTCCAGGTCAGCTTTTCCAATGCTTCATGAGGGCTGCAAAGTTTTTCTAGTACCAGCCTAAATTGCTACACATTAGGCTAATGACATCCTGCTTTTCCAGCACCCCCTCTTTATTTATGGTGTCACTCAGAGACATTCACCGAGACTGAGTAACAGCAAATGACCTCTGGCACGGTCTGATATGGCCTCCCTGTGACAGTTGGTGACAACTGTCAAAGAGCAGTCTCCCAACCAGCTACAAATTCAACTTAGTCACTTCAGCCCTCTCCAACCAGGCAATGATCCCACATGTCCCTCAGCTCCGAGTTACCTGTATTGTCCGCATCATAGGCCTTGAAGGCACTGATGAGGGCTGAGGTGTGAGCAAACAGCTTTTCCCGCAAGGCTCGAAAGGCTGACTCCTCTACTCTGCTGATTCTGGAGGATGCAGAACGAAGAGAAGCACTTTAAGGGCTTGCCATGAATCACAAAAAAAACTGCACCTTTCCTCCCTCCCACAGTCCTCTATCTGGCTTGTCCATGGATTGCCCAGACCCTCACACAACTGCTCTGCACACCTACCACTGCATCTCAGAGCTTGTGACAAGGCACTGCATGCCCAGGGCACAGATGGCTGCAGCTGATGCCACAAGTTCCTGCATTCATTTGTGAAGTAACAAAGCAAAAGGGAACATCAGCAAAGGCCAAAATTAAAACCTGACATTGAAAAGAAAAGCGGAAAAATCACCTTAAAAAAAATGGTTAACATTCCCTTCTCAACCCTTGAGCCTTCCTCAGTAACTTCAAGTACAAAGCTCAAACCCTCCTTTAGGGCTACTATTTAGAAAACCAAGCTGTGAAAATTCATCTCCAGAGTCAAACTTCCTAAAAGCTCACAAAGTTTTCCCTTTTGGAATTTCGACTTGGTGAATACAGAGCAACTGGAATGCCTTGCCTTTGGGTCATAGTGAGCATATGGGCTGTCTTGTTTGCTTGGTACTGAACAAAGTGGGGGATGAGATCTGGTCCCAGCTTCACATAGGCTCCCCTGTTGCTGCCAATCTCGTAGTAGTTTGAGGCTGAAAAGATGGTGAGCACCTAATCCCCAAAAAAGAGACATTTACAGTCAGTACATACATCCTGTAATATTTAATATACGTGCACACAACACACCCAATCCCCTCCGGAGTCCACAGACTGGGAAAGCACCGTGTCCTACAGAGAAAAGGGAGAGTGAGGTGGCAGCCGGCCCGGAAGCCCTGCAGGTGTGAGTTCCTCACGGGTGGCGCTGGTCATACGTGGATCTGGCCACATGCCAGGCTTCGGCAACTTCCCTGTGCAGTCTCCCCCAGCAATGCTGCTCTCCAGAGCCCAAGTGCCCTGACAAAGCCACTGACCTGACTGTGAATCTTCTGAGAACAGAACTTGGCTGCAGCAGCTCAGTAACACCCTTTCGTAGCTCAGCTGCAGGAACAGCTGCACTAAGTGGGGGGGCCACAGCACAAGCGGGTTCCAATCTCTTCTCAACGACTACACACAAGGACCACGGTTTGCCCGCACAGCCACGTCCCTGACAGAGCGGGCAGCGCCAGACTACCCTGACCTAAGACCTCATTTTGAAACACACTTCAGTAACTCCCAATAAGGCTGTTCAAGGATTTTGCATGTGCTTAAAGCCCCATTGGAAGAAATGCAGAACTGAGACAATCCACCCCCCCCAGAAGCCCCACCTTGGCAGGATGGAAACCCAAGTATCCTTCACGCCACCCCTGACTGACCTTGCGGCTGTGACAGAACTCATAGCCCTCTTGCTTGCACTCGTGAGAGCGGATCAGGAACTGCAAGCTGTACTTCTCAAGGAACTTCTCTGTCACATCAGGCCCAAAGTAGCAGCCACCACCTCGCACCTTATTTTCTCTGCAGCCCTCCTGAGGCATGGGGTCGCTCCAGAGGACGTCTAAAATCTGAAAGGATTGGCAAAGTTCACTAAGCAAATACAGCTCAGTCTCTGAATCCCTCCCTAGACTCCTGGTATAACCATAGGGCAGGGGAACAGACATGTTTCCTGCATTCCAGCTGAAGACTGTCACAGACTTGGGCCACCTCAGAAGTGGCAATATTGTTGGCCTGGAGCTACAGGCATATCCAAAGTGTTGGGGGAAAAGAGGGATGTGCGTAAGTCAGGCCTGATACAACCTTTGCTAGCATTAAGATGTCCAAGAGCCTTGCCTGTCTTCCTCCATCCCAAGACACAAGGGGCAAGAACAACCAGCAGATCCTGAGGCCTTTAGCAGGTTTAGTATTCAACTCCTTTGTTCTCTAGCCAGGACATTCTGCAGCCACCAGAAATACAAATGCTGACTGAGGAACCACTGTTTGGATTAAAGCTTAATCTCTTTAACCCTGACCTCTATATATAGCTCTGTAGTGATAAGGTGTGCAGCACTGGAAGGTCATGTGCAATGTGAACAAAGTAACCATGGTTTTAGAGCGCACAGAAGAGACTCAGAGCATAGCAAACCAAGGAAGGGAAGTCCCCAGCTGCTCCTCCCAGGATGTCCTGAAGGTATCTAACAAAACATCCCCAAGGCCTTCACAGAACAGCCCTTCCTGGCCACCTACCGCTGAAGGACCAACTGCTGCAGGAGGCACCCACAGCACTCCCAGCTTAGGACCCCGCTTGGACTCCTCACCTGCTTGCACTCCTCCTGGTGAGTCCAGCATGGCTCATCCACATCCTTCAAGGAGACCATGCTGGAATAGGTGAGCTCCTCTGGCTCTGACTCGCTGACGTCCACCAGCCGGCGGCACGTGTCCATTTGCTCCTGCACCGTCTGCCGGAGCCACCTGGAGAACTCCAGCCTGTTGGCTGTGCTGGGAGCCTGGGCTGACTGGGACTGCAGAGATAACCTGGGAGCTGCCTCATTCCCTGCTGCATCAGTGTCTGATTTGCTCTCCCCATTTATGGCCTGTATTTCTGGTTTTCTACTTGACTCCTTTCTTTTCTTCATCCTTAACACAGAAATAAACTGAAAGATATGAGAGAAACGGAGCTGATAACACAGCATGAAAACCCAGGTCTCCAGCTCTAACATCTTCTGCGGGCAGACTTCAAGTGATCCAAGCCTCCAAGCCCCAATTGCCTTCCGCCTTCAACTGCTGGTTAACTGTGGGAGGCTATTAGTGCCATCCTGGGTTTACAGCTGGGTCTCATATCCATCACATCTCACTCTTCCTCATTGACTTCATGCAGACAGATTTAATCTGCGATGGGACCGATGCAGCAGAGCAAAGGAAGCATTAATGACTAGTGCAAGAGCTGTCATTAGATTTGGACAAGGAAAGTGGTATTCCCCAAGTAGAGAGTGAGGCAGAGAAGTTAAATTACTTATCAAAATCTTCTGGAAATCTACAGGGTAAAAGCAGGCTAAGGAACTGTGGGACAATGTCCCATCATCACTGTGGTTTTACTTCAGCACCAGCACATATTCCAGAAACCAACAGTGCTTCATCCCTTCACAGCTCATGCACAGACACTAACAAACCAAAGCCTATACCTAAACACGAGTTTGTCTAGGAAGACCGTCTGTTAGAGTTGTCTTGTTAACAGCTAAGCTGACATGTAGAAATGAGCTCCTCACCACAAATCAGCAACACTGTTGTCTCTTGCAATAACTGGGAAATAAAACCTACTTTGTGCCTTTGAATTTTCTCAAGCATGTTCAGGTCAGTGGTGTCAGAGATGCCCCCGTGAATAATGAGGACTTTCTGATCAATCAGGGTGGCCAGGGGCAGCCAGCAGAAGACATTCTGAAACATCCTCAAGATTTTCTTCCCATGCACCTAAGAGGACAGGTCAGAAAAGAGATGAAGCATCAAGTCTCCTAAATGCACGTCTCACATGGTAAAGGAAGACACAAACATAGGCCTACCTTGTATTTCTGCATCACTTCCTTGGTGAAACCATAGCTAAAGGAACAAGAGAAAGGAAGCTCAGTGGAATTTTGCACAACACGCTTGACATCGTGCTCAGCCCCGCACAGAAGCCGTACCGTAAGTTCACCATGTGGTCCTCGTGGTTCCCGCGGTTGAGATGAACCTCCTTGGGATAGATCAGGAGGAAGGTAAAGAGGATAACAAGGACCTCGACAGACTGCTTGCCTCTGTCTACAAAGTCCCCATTGAACACATAGGACTTGGAAGGGGAAGGAAGGCCATTCTGCAAAAGCAAAGAACAAGCAGATGTCACCAGAGAGGTCTCCCCGTGGTCTCCATATGCCTCTCCCACAGCTGCACAGTCTCTCACATCTGTCCCAGGTTACAACAGATCCTCGCTCATCTTCATCCTATGGGCCCCAGCAGAGAAAGCTGGCAGTCACGGGGGGCTGTCATTGGTATCAGCACTAGAAAAATACCCACTGGCACTTCTGAAATGGACATGGAAATCAGATTTCCAAGTCAGCAAGGGAATAAGGTACTGATTTGTGAAGCCATTTAAAACCAAACGAATTGACTTAGAGAACTGCACGTGAATGGCCCGATTTTGCAAACACTACTCAACGTGACCCATAGGATGCCCATTGCGATGCCTGGACAGCCTCCCTCTCCAAATTTGGTGCCTACCTTGTAAAAGATGAGGAACAAGTCATCCAACTGGCCATGCAAGTCTCCTAACAGGCACAAAGAGACAAGTCTCAGTATGCTTATCTTGAACTTAAAAAAACACCAGTACATAACTTCCTTTGAACTATGTCCTCTATAAATTAAAGACCACTGAAATACTTTGGGAATTGCAAGCCTAGAGGAAAAGGACACAATGTAAGGCTTGAGCTGAAGTCTGAGAAAGTCAGTAAAAAAACCTACACCATCTGCTGAAGACTGATTTAGAAGCTTTGTTCATTTATCTCTTGTAATGGCACAAGATGGCACAAGATTATCATTACATGGGAGAAAGCTCTGCATTCAAAATGACAGTCTAATTCTCATTTAACATGATACTGGAGAGAGAGGTTTGTTTTTCAGAAGCTGACTGCATGCAGAAGTCTATGCTAAGTATGTACTTTTCAGAAATACCTCAACATTTTAACATTAGGCAGAGTAGGAAAACAGTGAAAAGCTTTGTCTCAAATTTACTTACAGGATGCAAAGATGCATTAGCATACTGGATCTGCATGCATGCACTGCCACTTATCCAGAACAGCTCCAGGATTTTTATTGTTTAAATAATGCCAGACCACAGAACAGATCAGAACACTACCAAGTTTTGAGACCAGTCCTCAGCTGGGTGCGGTTTCTGTGGTTTAGTAAAACAGCTCCAAGTTTAGGGTGAGACCAAAAAAACCACCCAAAAAGACAGACCCCGCTGCCTCTCAATGCATCACACATTTTGCTTGCAGAGAGCATGTGTACCACATTCAGTACGGAGGGGGGCATTGTGCCCTCACTACCATTTTCTCTCTGTCCCACCCTCCCATATGAGCATTCCACCCTGGAGGCTGCAAGGGACGCACCACACACGGTGACCTCCTCGCTGTAGCAGGTGGAGACGTGGCTGATGTTTGGCAACTGCTTGAGGTGCTTCCTGGTCTCATGCAGGAGGTTTAAGACATAGCGAGCGTGGAGCTGCTACTAGGAGAAAGTGAAGGGATTAAAGCAGGAAATCAGTGGTCTCTCAGCAGCACCGCTCTGGCTGCAAAGACTCCACCAGGACAGCCTGGATGGCTGAAACTCTCCCTAGGATGGTGCTCTGTGCTGACCTATGGGCTTACAAACAAGATGAGGCAAATACTGGGAACCAGCAGGATGGAAGGGACTTGCCCAAAGCAGCCCAGCCTCAGCACTGACAAGGCTGGCAAGGCAGCCCTAACGCCCCAGCACCTTGTGGACAAGGCTGTACCCACTAGGCCACACCGCCTCCAGGAGCAGCAGAAATTCCAGCCCAATATCACAGGTAAGAAGTCGCTCCTCTAGATCTTTCTTAGCTTTTCCACATTGAACCAGTCCGTGAGTTTCCACATGTCCTGCAGTGATACGTACACTCAAAGCCAGGGCGTAGGCACTTAATACAGTCAGGATGTGAGACACCTTTGGTTTAGAAGTTGTCTTTGGAGAAGGAATGTTTTGGCCTATTTTTGCAGTTCAGCACATCCACTGAGGGATGGCAGCAGAACACAGCAGTTGTACAAAGGCCTGCAGTTGTACAAAGTGCTGGAGTGGTACTCAACTTGCTCATGAAAAATGTCACAATTCGCAGTTTAAATTGGAGTCCAAGTTGCATGGCACAAAATATTTCAATTGGCTGTTTCCTTCTGGGCCATCCTATACTTATTTACCAATTGAGAAATTTGAACCAAAAACAATGAAAAGTTTCAACATGAGCTGTTGATGATTTTTCCCTTTAAAAATGAAATTCAGGTTAATATTGGTACACCTCTATGTAAAGTGTTCAGTTTTGTCAGGAGTACCTTTTCAGAAAAAAACCCATTTCTATGGCATTAGGAAATACCATGTAATTTCCAACACCCTTATGTTTACCAGCTGGCCAGCTTGTTACACTCCAGTCAACTGAGCTTGCTAGGAAGGCTGAGGCCAAAATTATCTATCCTACGCCCCTGCGCAGAGAAGGGGAAAGCGTGGTACCTTTTGGGATCCTTACTTGTTTCTGTTGGAAAGCTTCCAGCAAGGCCGTGGCATGGTCAGGGAGAAGTGGGAACGAGAGACGGGGTCCAGTGTATGAGTCTGGCACCTCTATGGATTCATAGTCACAGCATTTTTCCAGCTCTGCCTCTTTGTAACTGTCCCCGCTTACAAACATGCGACTGATAAAATCCCCTGGATGGCAGATTAGTGTGGTTGATTTTTTTTTAAAAAAGGAGAGAAACAGACAAAGAAGAAGTTAATTGGCTCCAGGTAACATTCTAGTACTTTTCTAAAGAAAAGCTGTTTGGTTAGGCTGGCACTCAGGAGCAATGGCAGCCATAGATGCTGCGTCCAAGCTTGGCACTGCTACCAAGCTTACAGTGAGGGAAAAGCTGCAGAGACAAATCTCCATGTGCAGTGTGCAACATTCTGTGATTCTATGAAAACAAATGGAACTTTTATGCCTCTTTCCAGCTCCTAAGAGCAGGAATTGCCCCATATCCCTCGCACAGCTCAGAGTCTCCCGACAATTCACTCCCTATTCCTGATGCCATCGCTCTTTAGACTTTTGGCCACGTTTGCCATTCTGAAGATTGCACAGCACTGGGCAATGAATAATACAGGGTGCAGCCTTTGGAGCTGCTGGTGCCACACCTGCAAATGGCATACAAACTTACTCTCTTGGCTGCTGCTAGGTGTGAACTGGTCCATGAGGTAACTGAAGAAGTTGTGAAGCTGCAAGAAGAGAGGAGAGCCCATCATTCACCCCAGAATGAAATTCAGCAAAGTGGCAACTTACCACGATCTTCTTTCTGGAAGTATTACCTCTACCCTTCTCATGCTGTCTGGTATGTACAGAAACTCCCACTGTACCAATTTAAGTTTTGACTGTCTTGAAGTGAAGTCAAAACAGTGGCTTTACCTTCAGCCACAGGCAGAAGTACCCTATGAGCCCTTCCTCTCCCTGAGAGCAAGGCAGCCGTGTAAGAGAATTTTAATCAAAGCTGGAACATAACAAACTAACTAGTCTTGCCTATTGTGTTCAGACTCTGGGAAACTGTTAAATGGCTCTCATGGCTTGCTTTTGATGTTCATTACTTTGTTTTTTATGCAACACAAGCAGGCAGGGAATCAATAGGCTAAAAAGGGGCAGGAAGCCCAGTCGCTGGCCCACTGAAGCACTTGAGGGGCTACCAGCCAGCAGCCAGAACTGAGCTAGTCTGGCACAGAAACCACCTTCCTATGTGTTTTCCTACCTGCTCTGTTCCTTGGCACCATACCTTGATCTGATCCTGCTCGCAGGCATACTCAATGGATTGAAAGATTCTCCAGGTGCAGCGGCGTCGCATTTCCAGGCGAGCCACGTAGCGTCGATACCACTGCTGGATCAAGACAGCTGCCTTGAAAGCTGGGGGACAAGAACAGAACCAAGCTGCTGAGCAGTACTGCCTGCAGCTGAGGTACCTGCAACAGCTCCTTTCCCACTCTTGAACATTGAAGAGGAACCTTGCCTTTTCCGAGAAAAGTTTCTAGGAATTGTGTTTTCATGCCTAAAGGCAAAAAAACCCCCGCTTCTTTTTGCCTTCTTTTGGCAAGAGGTTGACTTGACCCTGCCTGACCAGAGACCTCTGAAACACTTTTAACCATTGCTGCTGGCTTCTCAGCACCAGCCTTCACAATAAATTATTAGGGCCTATAAAAGTCCTAACATGTTGTTCAGTATTATTAGACAATATCCTCCCTTTCTACCAACCTTGGATCATTTTTATGTCCCTCTTACCATCTCTAGGTGCAGGGGCTTCAGGAAACCAGGAATTTAACTGTGGCCACATGAAGAGTTGGGAGAAGACAGGACACCAAGTTTCCTTTTAGAGTCTTGAAAATATGGGGGTTTTCTACCTCTCTTTATGCCAAAGAATTACTTCAGCTTTTGCAGTTGTGGAACAACTTCAGAAGGACTATCATAGCAAAAATGTCAACATACCATTACCTTACAATAAAATAAAGACAAAACTACACCCACAGCGAAAAAAGGGAGGCAGAACTTTAGCCATTTAATGACACAGGGCAAACGAGATGCCAGAATTTCCAGGTGCCTGTTTGAGGTCCAATCCACAGCCAGCACTGATACCAGGTGCTTCCCATCAAATTCCAGCTATCCGCTCTTTGATCTTTAAAAGATTATCCTCTGTATTCCCCCAGTTCCAGTGTGTTCCCTTGAAAGATTATTTCAGATGGGGTGTGGGGATATTTCAAGTGAAGTACCTTGGTGCAGTTTCACATTTCCTTTTTCAAGTTCTACCACAGAACTTTTTGTGCCTCTAGAACCTCTCATCCTCCTTTGCTGGCCTAGCTCCCTCTTGGACCAGCTCTGCTACTCGGCACGTCTCTATGGATTACGCTGCATCCCTTCCTATTCCTTTCTGGAGCCCTAACCTTGAGCCCTATACTTGAAACACCTTCTAACACTGCTTCCCTGTCCTCTTTAGCTGAGGGGAGGAAAGGGATGACTGCTGTATCCACAGGCTGGCTTCAAAATCCAAGGGAAACAACAGACTTAGGGAGCTAGGCTTGCTGCAGAAGGTATATTCCCTTGCCATGTTGACCAAAAGCAGGGAGAGCAATGGCAGGTGTGTGGGAAAACCTTCATTAAAAAGAGGAAAATCTCTCACCCCTACCCAAAGGCTGCTATAAGCTGGCAAGAGACAAAAGACCATATTAATTCAATCAGCTTGCATTAATTACATAACAAACCCTCCCGGTACTTCAGCAGGAAACTGTGACCTTTCCCTAAAGACTGCATCTCAATAGCTCATGTATTAAAAATAATAATCCTTTTAAATTATGGTTGTGTTTCAGCACCGGGAATTGCAGAGCACAAAAAAGGAACATCTACAACTGCTGTTCAGCAGGGAGCTGAGACACCCTGAAGTTCTGGGCAAGAAGGTAAGATTTGGCAAGTCTTAATTCAGGAATAATTTCTGTATTCTTTGCCTTCTCTCTTGCTGAGCAAATGCTTACTGATCTGCAGGGCTTCGAAAAAATTCCTTGTGATGACTCCACACACAGCAATGAAAACCAGATCCTTTGAAACAGTAAAAATTAAACCTATGAAACACATGTTATCAAGTGCACAGTTAACATAAATACCACCATCCACAGCACTTAAGCTCCAGATAGGCAAGGCACTGGTTTTTACTCTGCTTTTACAGAGACTGACTCGGCAACTGAAAAAGCCAGGTATTCTAATTTAGCAGCTTACTTGGGTAAGTTACACCTGGCAGTGTTTGTATCAGTCGGGGCGGGGGGGGAAAAAAATCAACTTGGAGAAAAGTTTATCCACATTTTAGGATTATCCAAACCATGTATCATCATACAAGCTGCTGAAAGCATACCAAAGTGGCAGCACTCAAACCAGACTTCACTCCGAGGCAGGGTCAGTTTAACAGCTCTGCTCCTCCATTGTCCATTGGGAACAGCCTTCAGACCTTGTACAGGTGGGACAGAGGTGACATCTGGCACACTGCATTTGGGTAGAAAGTCCTAAGCAGCTGCCCCGCTGCAGATGGTCAAGGGCTAGAAACTGAGAGAGGTTTACTGCCTTGGGAAACTGCTGCTGACATATCAGATGTAATACAAGGTTTCAAATCAGTAATTTGTTTTGTGTTACACTTTATCATCGTAAAATAACCCTGACCTTGTTCGGAAAGTCCATGGACCTCTGGTGCTATGGGTGACAGGCAAGTCTAACTTAAATAAAAAGTGGAGGTTTTCAACAGTGGACAGTAACAAAAGTCTGAGTCACAAGCTTATCCCCACCTGCTATCCATATTTTATTTTCCAAGCACTTGCAAACAGTTTACCCCATCCTGCTGTTCTGCCAGTGCTGATGACTGCATAATTCAAACAACAAAGAAAGGACTGTCTACTTTTTAACACTTTCTTATGTCTAAGGCCTCCCTCATCAACTCCCTTGGTTCAGACATAGGCACACACCCACAAAATTGATACCTCTACAGGGGGCTTCATAAAAGTAAATCATTACAGCTTTGAGAGCCATAAACAAGTCCAGATTATTAACAGAGACGAAGAGCATTGTGCTGACATAATTTGAAAAAAGCACACTTTTTGCTTTTCAGCTTTTCATAGCCACAACATTTCACATTCTTTGTAACCAGATTTATTTTGGCTTTACTAACGCTTCTGCTTAACCAGTCCTGCACCAGTAAGAGGCTTGGAAAATAATCCAGGGGAAGCAGCAGGGTGACATCTGTCTCACCGTCGGCAGAGACAACACCTGCATTACCCAGCAAGTGATTAATCCAGCAGGTGTTAGCTCTAAATGTTGTTTCATTTGGGGTTAGGCTTGGCTGGATTTAACCTACTCCTGGTCTAAATAGCTGTTGTTTCCTCAAGCCTGACACCTGAGAATCCTTGCAACAGGATACTGAAAGGCAGCTGCAAACCATCAGTCCCAGAAAAACGGGGGATATGTGGGAAAATGGCTAAAAGACGGAGGCCATAGCAGCACAGATAACTTAATAGAGCTAAGGAACATCTGAGCTATGCAAGGACAACGCGTGCGTCCTTAGAAGTAACTGTTGCAAGCAGTGCAGCAATTGTAGGATGTGAGAGAACACTAGCAACGCAGAATCGAACTGTGAGAAACCACAAGAATGCAGAAGCAGGAGGGGTTGAGGGTCAAGCGATTCAACCAATCGCGAGCTCACCTTTTGTACTATGCATGAGCTTAATTAGCCATACTATATAATCATCCTGTAAACCATCAATAAACTGAGACTTGCATATCAATTGTATCAGTTGTCGCTTGATCTCCCGCGGACCGCGACACAGAACCTCACTTCAGTGCTATGAAGAAAACCAGGTAACCCAGAAGAGAAATATATTCAATGCAACCTCCCAACAGCACATGCAGGAGAAAACGGGGAAAGGTTACTCTTCTAAGAATCACTCACCATTTTCAGACTTCTGCAGGGAGTACTTGTACTTGACTTTTACAGAACTACCAGATCCCATGTTCTCCAACCAATGCTCCAGTGTTGCAGACTGGCCCGGTGTCACCAAAACCACAGAAGAGATGCAGGGAAGACCATTTGGTCAAAATCAAAACAGCTGCAACATGTCCCACAGTGCCAAGAATCTACAATTAAATGTATTAACAGTTAATAGCAACGATCACATGGCTTCTCTTGTGCCCAAGTACCTTTTCCACCACCAGGTTTCTCCAGCTACTTCCAGACAAGCAGATGAGGATTTCTGTCTCACTGTTTCAAATTTCAAGTGAGCTATATAAACAGGAATCACTTCAGCACCCTTCCTACTTGCATAAAAATAACTGCGCTGTGATCGTTTGGCAAACATAAAAAGCTTTTCGATGCTGATCAAGAACCATAAAAAAGTCATTAAGAAGCAGTATGTGCAGACAAATATTCATGCATGTAGTCCCCTGTAAAGGGTAACTCATTATGAGGGATGAACACACACACTATATTTAATCTAACCACAGCTAGCAGAAAGAGAAGTCTAAAATAACAATTAACCGTCAGAAGAAAATAACCAGCTTTCTTAAACACTGCTTTCCCCTATCTCATGCATCTGCTCGAGTGTGGGAGCGTATTATGCCATCAACTGCCAGTGTAAAAGGACAGACTGGCAGACTTCGGTAAGCTCACTGCTGCGGAAGCTCTGGTCAGGGCAAACAGAACCTAATGGAAGATTGGGTCAAACTCTGAAGTCTCTCACTTTGAGGATAACCAGAAGGTCATTCACAGTCAAACATCTTTCCTCCGGAAAAAACCTAGTCACATACTACTGCCAAAGCAGCCGCAGGCTGTATTGCTGAAGAATTCCACACGTATTTTTTCTCACCTGAAATTCGGGGAGGAGAAAGCTGAGAAATGGAGGGAAGGAAACAAACACCTGTAAAAATGTTAAGACTGATGTTTGCAGAACACAGCTCAAAGTACTTTGAAGGGTCAGGACAGAGTAACTACAGAGGCACTTCTGCCCAGGAGAAGGAAAAGTCCTCCTCCTTTCCTCACTTCCTGCAATTCTCTTGCTTCCTTCAATCTCTTGCCACCTAACCCACGTCTTTCCTCTCAAAATAGCTGAGATCCGCACAAACACTAATTGAAGGAGCAGGTCCGGTGTTGTGTAAGGTGAATGTTTCATGTTTGCTCAGGAAGGTGAGCCCTGCTCAGCAGCACAGGGAGGTTCTAAAGCACAGGAAAGGCTGGATCTCTCTCTCCCCCGCACAGACGCCCAATTGTACAATGGCATGCTCACAAAGCCGTGAGTGGGCGACGCAACAGGATATACCACAATGCTCTCAGCAAAAGACCCGCACCCTTGCTTTATTCTAGCAACATAATTTCATATCAATGTCACAAACGGCCTGAAATCACTGCTTAATTACACCCAGTTTTACCTGGTACTTGACCTTAGTGCTCAAATAATGCAGCTACTCTGACAGCTTGCCAGATTATTAACTACTCCAAGGGACAATTACACAAATAACTCACCATTTATAGCTCATTTGTGACCTCCTGTACCAGGGAAATCACAGTTCAGAAGAGAAGTTTGCAAGTTCAGAACTTTTAAGCATAGACCTGTAACTCCCATCCGGCCTATGCAAACAAAAATTTCCTTTTAATGACACAGATCTGAGGATTTCAGCAAGTTTTAGTTTTCCAGAGAAGCAATGATAAGAATGATTCACTCCGCATCAGCCCCCTTTCCAGGAACTGGAAAACTTGTCTAGGTTACTTTTAAAACAATGGAGAAGAAACTTGAAGCAAATACTCAAGTACAGTGTTCAGTACCTTTGCTTGCTGAGGATGCGTTCAGGGGTACCACCTGCCTGCTTTCATAAAATGTGACCTTGGATTTGAGGTCACCTTTGGCAACAATTTTTTCTTATTTCCTTCTCTCCCTGCAAAACAAGCAAGCATTTATTCTTTGAGCAGCCTTATTGGAACAAATTTTGGCCATCCATGGCAAGGGATGGCCTACTATTAGTGTGCCCTATTTATCATGTTGTGTAAGCTTATCTACAGGTCCCTCCCAAGCAGTTCCTGGAGCCATGAAGTTTTTCACTTTGTTGCCCTCACATTTTTGTGAGGGGCACAACCTGAGCAAAGGAGCACACAGGAGTAAATCAAGCTCCAGTGGAATCAAACCTGCTCTGAGGCTGGAAGGAGTGATGAAGAAATGGAACCAGTCCAACTGCTCAGCACCTCGGATCTTCCTCATCCACCCAAGAGTGACATATGCCCTTCCCTTCCAAAATTCCTGTACTTAAGAAACAGAAGAGGAACAGGGACCTATCAAGGCACAGCCTCAAAGAGCGGATGAACTGAGCAGCAGCATCCCTTCAGGTACAAGTTGTATTAAACAACCAGGTAAGAAACATGATCCATCCAGGAAACAGCCAGCTATCAACAGCTCCTTCCTCCTTTTGCTCTTGGCCGCCACACCTCTCTGGTGCAATTAGGAGGCCTCTGGAACAAGATTTCCTCACACGTCTTTCGAACAAGGCTGTCCCTGGTACGCGCCACAGCACACAGCAGCTGCCAGCAAACACCCACACTCCGTAAAGCCAGGTGAGAAAAACCACTGCATACACTTAAAAACAGGGCAGAACTAAACCACCACTGAAGAATCACGGACTTGAGAGCCCCACATGGACGCAGACAACCAGTGGAACACCAAGTTCAGGGCCTCAGGAGACGCCACGCACACATAGAGAAGATGCACCTTGATCACCAGAGGTAACATTCTACAGGCAGGAGAAAGACGTAACGGCCAGACTCCATGCATCTCCTGAGCTGTCGGATAACACACTTCTTGCAACTCTTCAAACACAAGCATATGACTCATTCAGTAACACCATCTAGACCCCATAAAATTCAGGAAAGGAAACCTTGCACAAATCCATTTGAGTCAACCACCCCAAAACACAAACAACAAAAGCCTAGCTAAATTTCCTGGCTTAGCCTAACTACTTTAATTCCTCCAAAACCAAAGCGAGGGACAGCATTCTGACCCAAATCCTGTACGCTCTGTGAGCTTGTGCACATCATAGATCTATGCAGAATGTGGTGCTCGGCCCACAGGACCTGCCAGAAGCACCACAGCTAATGTGAAGCCTGCTCCTAGGAAAGGTGACGTTTCACGTACCATGAACAGGGTTCCCACTAACCTGACAGTTTTATAGACATTCCAGCAATGGAGGGACCAAATGAGCAGAATACGGAAGGCAACGGGAGGACATAACAGACTACAAAGTTTACTAGGGAAAAACCTAAAAGAGATGTTGGAGGGAAACAAATTTTAAGTCCTGCTAAAAGAAAAACAGCAAGAGTTTGTTTAAGAGCTAGAGATTAGTTAAAAAAATAATCAAATACTTCTCCCAAGGATAAAAATGCTAGCTGGCACTAGGGGAAGTGATGATCCTACCTGGCCCCAGAGAGTAAATACCTGTGTATGGCCCACGTGCATGTCAGACTCGGCACCACTCGTAGCTGCAAACAAGACAGTGAAGCTTGTATTTCAAACATGCACCCACACAATTACTGCAGTGCTAAAAAGGAAAATTCCAGATACAAAACTCTCAAATGCAGTTTTACACACCTTGGCACACAAAAAGGATATTTCACTTCAAACTATAAGCTATTTCTGAACACAAAATCCTGCTGCAAAGAATAAATAGAAAAATGCAACTTACCTTGCCAGGTCCTAATCCATGGATTTGATGAGAAAAACACAACAGAAGCTCTCCACTTGATAAACTTTAGTTGTGTTCAGTACCCAAGTGATCGATGATTTCTGATGCTATTTGTTTAATAACAGAAGCAAAATCTCCTCGTCAGAATCCAAATAATAAAGTAAGGTGTTCCCTTGGGCAGGCAGCAGGATGGGCCATGTCTCTGTGCACGTGCAGCCCAGAACTGGTGCAGACCTTTATTTACTGCCCAGTTATGAGCAGCTTTAAGAATCCTCTACCATGTGATGCTTAATAAAGGCTACAGATCTCAACTGGATTAGGATTACTGAAGGGATTACGAATGAGAAATACAGCATGTTGGTCTCTCTTATCCTAGAAGTCAGCTCTTACACACTCTCAAGCCACCTTCTGCTAAATGCAAACTTCTGGAGGAAAAATAGTTCAAAGATTTCACCCCTTATCTGTGTTGTGCTGAAAAAATATTTGGAGCTTCGTAGCTAGTGAATCTCTAGTGCAGAAAGGAAGGGATGT
Source organism: Oriolus oriolus (assembly GCA_013400235.1). NCBI lineage: Eukaryota > Metazoa > Chordata > Aves > Passeriformes > Corvidae > Oriolus > Oriolus oriolus. Next base: position 488,229 of record VXBT01013908.1, read on the forward strand.
GAAAAAAGCAAGGCTAATTTACCTTACTTCTGTTTTATTACTTCACAATTCCAGCATTTGAGAAAGCAAAAAAGTCACTGTACATTTCCGTCTTTAAGAAGTGTACACACAAAGCAGATGAAACCCCAAATAGAAATATGATCAGTAAGCCATTCAAATAACTATAAATGATACTCCTTTTTTAAAAAAGCAATGATGATAAAATCATAGAATGCCAGGCTAGGGAAATACCTTTAAGATCTTTCGGTCCAGCCTTTCTTGGCAAAAACGCCGACAAAACACCCAAACACACACAAAAAAAAAAACAACCAAAAAAAAAAAAAACAAAACAAAACAAAAAACCAGTGCTACATTTTACTGTCTCCAGCATTAGGATGGTTTTATTTAAAGTATTAACAATCCCATCTCCGCATTTTTATCCAACTTCAGTTCTTATCACAAGTACTTTAGCTACTCAGAGGTTAAATTACTTAATTTGTAGGATGTATCACTTACCACTTCATTAGTAATTATATTTTTAGCTTGTCGTTAAACTAAGACCAGGAAGTTATGTATTGTTTTGGTTAGCAAAATAGCATTCAAGGTGGCAGAAAGACTTTATTTTGTGGGCAATCGGCACCTTGGAGTGCTTATTACCACATAAAATGCAAGGCTTTCAAGAAAATATTTTTTAAGGGGGAAAAAAAAAAACTACATTCCTTACTTGTTTAAACCTCCTACCCCCAAACAGCTGCCAAGCCACAAACACAACAGCAGAAGCAAATCGTTTCCTGAACATTCATAGATACTAACAACTTACACATTCCAGATGGTTGGTACACATTGAAACAAATACATTTGGGTAAATCTATATAGCAGTGACCATCTGGGCACACCCCTGCCAGAGGATAACCAGCCTAATGCTGCAAAGGTCAGGATGACTACACAAAGCCACACCTGTAAGGATCCTGTTGTTGTGGGTGACTTATGTAAAGAAAACCCGGTAGGATCACAAATCAGTGCCTACTCTGTGAATTAAAGCAACGGCATTCTGCAGTCTCAAAGATAGTGACCACCTTCAAATCTTTCTCCAGGAACTCTTCTTCAAATTGGGACATGTGACTGCTGTACATCACTGTCTAAACCGGGTCAAGGCAAAGCTTGCAGCACTTTTATCCAGGCAAGAGGAGAGGATGCAGGTAAGTAGGTTATGAGACTCAGCACAAGGAGATGAAGGGCCCTCAGCTCCAGAAGGTGCTCTCAGAGCACTTTACATAACCAGTGCACACTGGCTGCGGCCAGCATGGCATGGATCTGCAAGTGGTGCTCTGGCCACACCTTCCCACAGGTGACACTTTATCCAGTGAACAAGGGCACCTTTCAGCTTTACTTGAAGGTATCCACTGGTCTTGACTCTTTAAATCCCTCAATATTTCTGGAGTACACTGAAGTGCCCAAACTCAACATACAGTCACAGCACAACCTGACAAGAAATCCCGCTGCTCTGCACTGTAAAACAAGATAGACTTCTACTGCAGGCAACTTGATCTGAATGCACAAAAACAAATGCAACTCTTTTTAACTTCACTGCTACCCAACACAACCTCCTCTCATCTACCTAGGAGAAAAGTGCATTACTACAATTCCTGAAACAGCTTCTGATTTCTGAGAAAAAAGTAACTGTAGTCTACAGCTGTGCATGCTGCTGACTGCTGCATCTGCCCCTGCTACTATGAGGGAAAAGGATGATGACATAGAAGTAACCCCACAAGCTATCAGCTGAACATTTTTATTTATGTTAACACCTACAGGCCATGTAAATTACAAAGTGTATTTATTAGTCAGTGCAGAAGTACAGCGCAGTTGAACAACTCTTAGCAAAAATAGTACAAGCCATGTTTACCCATCAACATCTACTAGAGCATCAATTTAACTACAATAAATTTCAAACTTGCTTTACAGGTCATTAACAGGATCACCTGCAACACTTCAAAGAGTTAACAAAACACTGTTTCCTGAATGTTTCACATCATTACTGAGCCAAAGCCACTGTACTGCTCCCAGGAGTGATTTTTAAAAGCATACGTTAGTCTTGCACAGCTTCAGCTTCTTGCTCAGTGTGTTGAACTGGAAAAATAGGTAAGAGAGCACAGGTTTGTCCAGAGTTAAGTAAAAAACAAACCCTACACAACCTCTATAAAGAATTACTCTTGCTGAAATCTGATCTGACACAACCGCTTCAAATATAACAGCAACAATATTTTTTAGAAAGCTCTTTAAACTGGAATACAGCTTCTTGTGCTCTTGCCAAGGCCATGCAACCAGTTTCTTGGCATGGAAATTAGCATGATCTCTCTCTGAAGCTGTCCCGTGAGGCATCTCGTGAGCTCAAGAACCTGGACTTATTCTGCACCTTCACGGGACAAAGCCCCCAAAGGATGCTGCTCACATTCAGTCACCGGTGAGCAGCCGTTACAAACAAAGCTTGATTTCTCTTGGTGCTAAGTGCACCTTCCCCTCCTGCTGGGATTCAGTTCCCTCTGGCAGGGCTTCCTGTTATCATCCACCTGCAGACAAGCAAGTGCAGTAGTGAGGAGTGGTAAAAATAGCCAAAACATTCCCAGAGGGGAACCTCAACCTTTAGGTTGCAACATCCACCCCTTCCTCTCTGATCAAAACTCTTCCTAAGATCATCTCCAAGAGTTTCACTAGGAGAGTCAATATTTAACTCCCTCTAAAACAACAAGGGAAAGCATCCCTTATCCAAGGGCAATAAACAAGCAGAATCAGGAATTCAGACTGGGTCACTGGAGTGCCACTGCAATGCTTTGTCCCTCAGTGACCCTGCAGCTGAAATGGTCGTGTAAGTACAGATGCCACTTACACCTCTTCACTCCTCAGCTCTCATCCACGTCTGGTACCGATCTGGAAACGCAGCACTCATGACTGTGGTATACACTGTGTTACTGGCAGGGAAAGAGCAACAGAGTGAGTGAGTGACATTCCAAGGGCAGGAAGGGGCATTTATCTAGCTAGCAAAGCAGCACAGCAAATTTGTTCAGAAACAAGTGTTCTGCATAGGTACAGAAGGATTAGGAAAAGAGACTGATGAAATTAAAGACTGTTGGCACTAATTTTTAGTGTTCTTTCCCCCCCTCAGCACAATAGAGGAACTGTATTTCCACATCCTTTTCATCAGTGTATTAAACAATTGGCATTGTATCTGTGTCACCGCTGAGAGGGACCGTTTCCTTTCCCCATTTCCTCACATTGACAAGGCAGAGGAGAGGTTCTGTCATTGAGGAAGCCACTGCCAAGCTCCAATGAGAACGACTGACGCAGAGAACATAGCGAACTCCATGTAAAAGTAAACCAAAACACAACACCTACAAAAGTGCAATTTCTGGAACAGTACAGAAGAATGGTATAATGAAAGAAATGTCTTGGAAACCCAGTAAACGGTACCTGAAAGCTTTATCCCGCTTACTGTATTACACATTAATCAGAGCTATATCAGAACATGCAGAAAAAGCTACTGTCAGTGTTAACACCAACCCAAAAGTTCCGTAAGTGGGCAAAGGACTCAGTGTGACATCCAGCTGCTCCTCCCAAGGAGGCATTTGTTTCACTACTCCAAAGCAAGTCCCCATTACCAGACTGAGCCCAAACAAGTGCAGTCTGCTGACTGAAGCGGTAGACCCAAGAGGAAGGGTGTGGTGGAAGTGAAAATAGAGGGTCATGAGCAAAAGCCAAAAATCTAAGCTGGGAAACACGACTCAAATATATAAGGAAAATCCTCAGGAAGTTTGTGGTTTACTTTCAAAGTGGCCTGTAGCACAGCAGGAGGCACAGATCAACATCTCTTAATCTAATACTTACTCATTTAAGACTGGCTTCACTGACAAAACCTGTACAGAAAGTTGGAAGAGTTGTGATTTGGATAGATAAAGAGAGCAATAAATGGCTGTTTAAAAACAGCAGTAGGACGAAGTTAGGAAAGGACTAATGCAACATCAAGGACTTCTTGCTTTTTTTTAAACATCAGACCATTTTACAGAAGAACCTTCAAAAAAACCCTCTGAAACACATTCCAATTCCCAAAGCTTACCACGTCTAACACGATGTGCCTGTGCTTGAAATAAAAAACAGCACAAAGACGATGGGATTCAGCTGCTGCACTTCTCACCTGAATTGGTGGACTGCACAAAACGCCTACATAGCAGTCCAGAAGCATTTTAACCTTCAGTCTTCAACCCCCCCCCAAAAGACAGTTGCGCAGTAAACCCTGCTCCCCACAAAAAAAGCACAGCTTGTCAACCCCTGATAAAAGAACTCCTCTGCTTTGTCAGAGAACTTGAAGAGCAAATCAATGCAGAATTTGAAAAATACCTTAAAGAGTGTATCAAAATTGATGTTACGCTGTCCAGTAGCATTGAGAGCTTTGATAGCTGCAGTTCTGTGGGAAAGCACCATATCATCAATTAAACACACTTGTCCATTCCAAAGGCTACCAAGCACCAACACAAACAACTTCTTACTAAAGGCCTTGACATTGAAATGCTTGCTTTGGTCTGAAATAACCCCAAGTTGTGTGACTGGATCTTATCTCACACTGTTGAAGCTCCTGTTACTACTCCATTGAGTATACACCAAGAAGGAACTCGCCAATCCCTTTTCGCACACAACACAGCCTAAAAATCACATGTGAGCACCTTTCTAGTGCCAGCCAATGCTTTGGTACTGGCAACCTAAGTCATTTACCTTCTTCTAAGTTTTGCTTTCTGAGCAGCTCTTTAGCCTATATGCCTTATCCTTGCTATTTCTTATTATTTGTGCTAACCACTGCCTCACACCCTTTCCTCAGGCATCTGTGAATATTGCTCCACACCTTATGTGCTCCCTTCAGAGTGGCATTACAGGAACTGAATGAGCTGCCAGCTCAAGGAGAAAGCACCTGCCCATATCTCTAACCTCTTTGAAAATAAGTGCTCTCCCCCCAAAGAACTTCCAATCAATTTACCTCCGATCATCAAAAGGAGGAGGGGTAGTCCAATGATCATAGTTTGTCTCTACACGAAACCACCTGTAATAAGCATATAAGCAAACAAAAGGTGAATCAGTAGGTAATTCATAAAGTTAAACAATCAGTATTTCCTGTACTGCCAAAAGGAAAAAACTCCCTCGAAAGTCAACTCCCTCCACCTGCTGCAAGCCCAAGGGCCCCATGTTGGTAGCCGTAACAGCCTTTACCATCAACTATGGAACATAGGAACGGGGTGGGTGACCTTTGAGCTCCTGCTGTAAACTGTGACCAAGAGGTGCCCCAGATCTCTCCAGGAAGTTGTGCCACTAAGCCGATCGCTCAGAAGGGAACAAGAGAAGCAAAAACAAAGTAGTTTTCTCCTACTTACGCTCCACCTAAGGGATCGAGAGGCCAGAGATCTGCTGGCCCTCTTCTGTTCCTCGTTATGACCATGCCTTCTTTGGGCGAAACACCTCCCACAATGTAGTAAACTTGAGCAATGATGGGAACAGCAGCCAGTCTGAGAACAGCAGACTGGAAGTCCTCTGCTTCGCTCAGGGTCTAATGCAAAACGGAGATGACAGCGAGGTTAAGCACAAAAACGAGCATTGGGACATCTTCAAAAGATGAAAGGACCAGCTTTTCTGAAAATGGTAATTGACTCTGAAGTGCTTCTTGAAAATGTTAATACTGACAAATCAAACAGTATAAAATAACCTCTGGCACAGGTATTCACCATCTCGGAGTACAGCTGTCTTAACTGGTTACGATACAAGTCACAGCTAGCTGAAACACTCCCTAGGGAGGAAGTCTTGGCACAGCTTCTCCAGGACCTTGGGCATTGGAGGATGCCCTCCAAAAGGACCAGAACCACCTTATTACTGACAACACAGGGTTAATATTTACTTTCCCCTGAAAAATCCATTTACTTATCAAGTTAGTAAGTTTTCCGTGCAACTGATTGTAATTTACTAGATGTTCAAGGACAAATGCCACATCGGTGAAGTGTAGGAACAACTCAGTGCACTTACATCTCGGACAAGCCAGCTGACAGGGTAATTCCTATTGAGGAAAGCAGCTATAGCATTTTCCCACCATCTACCATCACCTGGGGAGACAACAAATACATTACTATACATGTAATGTATATACAGTGAGACAGGGTAGGTGCTTATCAGCACAAAGTATCAACATTTTACAGGAGACAAGCCAACAAGGAGCACAACATTCAGGTGAAATATAAATGGACAACATAATTCCAACTGACAGCCACAGCAGCTGGATTAACACCCCTGCTTTGCAGAAAGCATCTCAGATCTGTCATGACAGGAGTGATAATAATCACCTCTTTACTCATCTTACTGAAATATTAAAACAGGAATAACTCCACAGAAATAATAAAACGCCTAAAAAAAGAGGTAGAGATAGTGTTTATATTACTGAGAAAAGTAAGAGAAGAGCAAAAACCAGAAGGTCAGGTTTGTTACTACTTACACACTTACAGTTTGCAAACCACAAAAAAAAAGTATCAGTGTGCTCATCACTCGATAGGCATTTACCCTGATTTAGTCATCCTGACTTCCACCCATAGCTCACATGCTCCTTTCCCTCTTCTGTAGTTTACTTGGAATGAACTGAAAACAGCTTTCACTTCAGATAAATCAGCAGTCAGCAGCAGCCCGTGGACAGGACTGTGGCATGTGTAGATTGAGCATAGGACATGGAGAGCCATAGGATTTTGGTACACAAGATTTCCTCAACCAGGCCTTTGCACAGATTCAAACACTTAACACTTGCCTTTAAGCTGAACTGAAAGCAGTTTGTCCCTGTAAGCATCAGCCCTGGACACTCCGCTTTTGAAAGGATTAACTAACTACTCTGGAATCAGAAGCAGCACACGTGTAAACTGTGGAAAGAATTCAGTGAATCCAACAAGGCAGCATTAACAAAGCACACAGGAAGCAAGAGGTGCAAGTGCTCCATAGCAGAACCCCTACTCATAGGCAATGCACAGGTGGAGCACATTCAGTGACTATTGTTTGCATAGCTAAAGAGTTGAAGGACAAATTGTTCAAGACTGTAAAGTATGTAAAAAGAAAACAGTTTATCACCATCACAAAGGAAAAATAAACATTTTAGATGTTGATTCTGAGAATACATTATTGCCAGTTCTAACAATCACCTAATAAACAACAAAGTATCAGCTTCTTAAAAGAAATGAAATGGGAAAAAAAAACAGATGAGAACTCCCCAAGCTTTGAGCTGGACAACGGTCATTATTTTTGAAACTGAAGCCCTGATGAAAAAGGAAGTGACCTTTCCCTGCCTTCCCCACTGGTCCAAGTTTTACTTCTCAGCAGTGACATCTGTCAACTACGCTCTACTGTTCATCTCACTCAACTGCCTTTCCAGTGTCTGCAGGCATTCCTTCAAGCGCTGCTGTCTTTCCCCTAGATCTGTCTTATGCTTCTCTTCCCCTCCCTCTATTTCCAAGTACCTTCTGAGCCCAGACAACAATGGAATACAGCAGAACCAGGAAAGGAGCATTTTCTTCACTGTTCAAACTGCATCTTATTATCTCAGGCCCTACTCTGCCACCTCCAATAGTGTCTCTTGACCAGACCACAACTTTTGCAGCTTTCCCAAGGCTTTCCCCATCCTTTGACTCTTCCAGCTCAGCTGATGCTGCTGACAAATACCTTCTCATACACAGCAGCCAAAACCAGGCAGGTGTGCTTTCGCTCCCTGAGGGCAAGGCATTCCACTTCAGATCTTTCCTGGCAACCTTAGCCTCATTGTTCCCTCTAAGAGAAAAAGGCCAGGGCAGGCAACAGGCAACAAAACCAACACACAACATCTACTGTGGAAGACATTTCCTTTACCTCGTTCATCTCCAGAGACTGTGAACTTATGTGGACTTTGCCCGGTCCATAAGCCTACATAACCAAGAAATGTGGTGCCTTGGTACGCTACCTGCAACCAGGAAAGAGAGAGTAGTTCAGCATTCCAGAACAGAACACAGCCGGAACCTGCAGCCTGTACTTCTTTTTATAGCTTTCATACCTACGTTACTGTACAACACTGTGCCTTCCGTTACAGTAAAGCATGCCAAGTAAATTATAAAGGGACTCCGAGGCCTCAAATGCACTGCATTTCATTTGTCTGTGATCAACTGCTACAAGACTTTTGCTCAAGTTAAACTGCCAAGCAACAAACAGCAACTTTTCCATTTACAAAAAGGACTAATTAACCCCACAAAAAAAAAAAAAAAAAAAAAAAAAAAAAAAAAATTNAAAAACAAAAAAATAAAAAAAAAAAAAAAAAAAAAAAAAAAAAAAAAAAAAAAAAAAAAAAATCAGACTAACTAAACTGCACTAGCAACTACTTAAGTTTTGGATATCTGCATCTAAAAACACACTTACTGGTCACAAAAACTAACAAGGTCTTAAAAAAAAAAAAAGCCTTAGAATTGGTACATTTTCTTTTTTTCAACATCTCTTAGAAATAATGATCTTCAATACTCGATTAAGCTGTTCTACATTTTCCAGTCCATCGCCATAAAGTGGATGTCCAGAAAGCAAAGAAAATCAGCATTCATCTCAGACTCCAGGAGCCTAACTGTGTTGCCCTAAGAACCCAGTACATTTAGGATGGGAAACCCAGTCCTACATTAAATCCCTCATCTAAGCAGCTACAGTGCTGTCCCATTCTTCATGGAACACCACCCAGGCACACCAATGCTGGATCATACCTGCCCACCCTTTATAAACTGCACGTCAAGTGTGATCTTGCTCAATATATCGACGAAAGCATAATCCAGGTTCCGACCGTGGTAAATGTTTCCTTTGTCATCCTGAGCGACAATGCTAGTACAGAACCTGCAAACAGAACAGGGCAAGGAATGACTGAACGCACAGCTATGACACTGCTCACAATATTTTAGCTGAAGGAGCTCAGCACTTCAGGAGTCGCTGAGCTGATGATCTGCTAAGTGTTTTATTCATGTGACCACACAAAGAAGAGTCCAACACCACACCACGGTCCACAGCAGGTCAGAAATTACAGGGCAGGCAGAAAGCAGGACTTGCACTCAGAAAAAGTGTCATTATTCCATTTCACTTTTCTAAGTCATAACGAAAAGCTGACACCTGAAAGCATCCATAAAGTGTCGCACTTTCTGCATTTAATTTTGGTGATTTCGTTTCCATTTGCAATCTTTATCATTTTAATCCCAAGTAGATAAGTTCAAGTTAAAGTCCCATCAATGAAACTGAAAAGCATTAGTCATTCAAGTATCAGCCATTTCAATAACAGACTATTCTCTGGAACAAAGTGTGCTAAAACTCCTTGTGTAACAAGTTCAGTTTCATTAAAACAGGCTTTTTGGTGGAGTATATTGCATCAGCAGGAAATGAACTTATTTTCTCTGTAGTTACAAGGTGATCATTTCAGTGATGCATAACCCTGCCTCTCAAAAATATAGGGCTAAAAAATTCTTCATGCAAGTAGGCTATTCCCAGTTGATGGGGGTTTTCTAGTATCCCAGCCAAGAAACTGAATTTCAGGGACCTTACTAGGGCTAAGTACAGTAAGTATCCTCTCTGAAACACTAAAACAGCCAGCACTTAAATGTATAGTATCAAATATTAGTCCTTACTAAAAAAAGGATCCTAAAAAAAGGGACTGAGTACCATACATTAAGAAAAAAAAATAATCCAAATGCAAACAGGGGGCCACATGCTTTGACAGTTGCTAAAGTGTATATGGACAAATATTTTAGGATCGCCAGAGGCAACGCCAAGTGTTGATTATTCTCCTGTGCCATGTTTCCAGGGCAAAAAGAGACACTGAAACTCAGTATCTTTTTTCACTGAGACTTGGTGTGCTGCCATAGATATACTACAGTCATTTTTCACTTTTCAAATCGGGAAGTGATGTTATGCAGCCATTGTGAACCTTCATCCAAAAAATTGTTCAGTAGTAACTTTATCTCTGACAAATGAGAGAGCAGCTAATTCTTCTAGCTTCCTTTTTGGCAATTTTTAAGTGACAGAGAACGTTACATCATCTTTAAAGACAAATGATCTCAACTACTTTTGGATGGACATAGCTTACCAGCAAAAATTATTTTTCGGTTTTAATACATTTATGTAGATGTATCTACATACACAAAACCGTGACAGACAGATATTACTTGTATTCCACAATAGAAAACATAACTGTTTCTCGTTCCATTCAGCATCCAAACTACCAAAACAGAAAGAAACCTTCCGGCTAAACAGATGAAGTGGTCCCAGAAGGAACCGTGCAAGTCACCCGCCCCGTGCCTTCCCCCAAGTTGAACTAGAGCTCGACACCCACCTGTACGAGACCGTGTAAGTACCCGAGACTTACGCAGTGGATTCGTAGGCGAAGTTCAGCAGGATGCCATCTCCCAGACTCACTCCCAGTGCTTTGCACATCCCCGCAATCTCCCCCGCGAAGGGCTGCGGCATGAACAGCTCCAGTTCGGCTGCTATGGGCTGGATGACTTCGTGCACCCATTTCGGTACGCTCTCGCTGCAAGACACACCCGGGGCGTCAGCCGACAGCGGGCCAGCGGCTTTGCGGCTCCCACCTGGCACCCCTGCGCTGCTCCGTCAGCCCCTCCCGGCGCCGCCCCGCTCGTCCCCCATCCCCGCGGTCACCCCCGCGCCGGGCTGCCCGGCCGCACGCACTCGATGACCCGCCGGACGGCGGCGCGCAGGAAGGCGGGATCGAAGTGCCGCAGCACGGGCAGCCAGCGCTGCTCGGCCGGGCTGTCCAGGCTGACGTTGCAGCGCAGCGGGGCCGCCGCCCCCGCCGCCCCACACAGCAGCGCCAGCAGCGCCCACGGCCCGCAGCCCATGGCGCAGGATGGAGCGGCCGCGGCGCCCCGGGGCCAGCCCGCCCTTATCCGCGCCGCAGGGCCCGCCCCGAGGCGTCACCGCCGGCCCGCCCGGAGCCCGCAAGCCCGCTCCGTGCCGTGAGACACAACAAGCACAGCAGCAGGTCTATAGGACCGGCTAACATGTGTGTTGCCCCGGCGCTGCTGCGGGGCCAAGGTGGTGAAAGCCGGTTCAACACCGCCGCTTCCACAGCTAGGGCCGAGGGGACAAACCCGCGCTTGGCAGAGCTGTCAGCACGCTGGCTGACACAGCAAGGCTGCAAACAAGAGGCAAACAGGAAAAGAAGACTACACAGTTGTCCTCAACCCCGGGGGCAAAATTTTACCACTCCCCTTTCAGTGTAAGAGGTTATTAGTTTCGGGACACACGCACAAGAAGGGAAACTGCTCAGCTGTGCAGCAGAAAAAACGCCCCCACCGGTACAAGTGGGGCTTACAGATTGTACTTTTCTTCTCTACCCTGGTCTCCAGCCCGGGCTCCGCACACCATCCCCACAGCACTCCAGCTCCCAGGTACACGTGCACCTCCACCCGAGAGCTCACTGCTCTCGTTGCCAAGTACCGATCCCTGCCCTTCCCTCTGCAGGAACATACAACTTGAATACAACACTGCAAGTTGTTAAAAAAAAAATTCCTACTTCGCCCTTCTCTCCCTAAAGCCTAAGTTTTTTTGATCTAGGAAACATCATGACAACAAAAACAATATAAAAATCACTACAAGAAAGAATTAAAGTTATTACAAATAGATACTCAACAAATGGCTAAGTGAATTCCCATATGGGATATAAGCATTAACCTGGCTTCCTAAAAAGAAAGGAAAAAAGCACCGCACCAAATGCATTTCCATTAGACTGCGCATGTGGCACCAGTTTCTGCACCACAAAGAAATCCATTTCTAACAGAGTTTGACAAAGGAGGGTATAAGTAACTCCCTCAAGTTATAAATAATGCATCAACTCCATTAAAACAGGTGGCTGGGGAAGGTACAAAGAACCCATTAATGGTCCCAGCAGTGGTCAAGGCTGAAGCACACATTAAACCTTAAAGTTTGTCTAAACCTTAGACAAAGAATTCAGACATCCACGTTTCTTGACGTACTTGCCAAGAGACACCAGCAAGTCCCACCAGAAAGCACACTGCTATAGGAAAACATTCCTTTTTTCCTTGGCATGCGATGCTATTTTCGCATTTAAATGGCAACAAAATCCCCCATCTCCCAATACGCTAATTTTATTTGTTTTCTTAGTAAGCCATAGTGAACTGTTCTTCCCCAAACTCTTGACTTGAACTTACCTCCATCACAGATGAATTTGGTCTTACTAAACTGGTCAAAGCCAGCTGCTTAGACAAAAGCTTACTCCACACCTGTGCAGTCACTCCCCTAAGATAGGCACAGACACTGCACCAACATGCTTTATATAGACTGACCAGAATATTCTTTTTCCTTTCTGTTGCTTAGTCAATTGCCTCAAGCAGAATTTTTACCACATGGTTTTGTATTTTAATACTTAAACCTACAAAGCCCACTGTAAGTCAATTACATTAAATAAAAATATAACTGCCTTCTTCCCTAGAATGCTTTAAAACCAAATTTAAATCCTCCAAGGATTAAGGCCTCTGTCCTACAGATGCAGTATCCATCAGCTTGCAAGAGTTCCATTTGCATTTCTGAACAGATCAGAGCTAAATCCATAAGGCACCACACTCCTCCTTTCCCTCAGGGTGATGGTGGGTGCAAATAAGCAGCTCCAGGGCTATTTCTTCAAGGGTGGTGTTCTCTCCAGTATTTATTTTAGCAGCTGTTTTCTCTTTTTCAGAAGTGCATCTCGAAGAGCCAGCTTCAACACAAAACAAGACGGGAATATTCAGGTAAGGAGCATAATAACTGAGGCAATACCTCTACCACATCAACAAGCCTTTTCATTTTCTTTAACCTCTGATAAAAACACTAAGAGCTCATCAGCTCAAACTGTAAGCAGCAATGCAAATGCTAACAATTACAGCAGCAGAAACACAGGGGTTATTTACCTCAACTCCTGTAGCAGGTTGAGCCTGGCTGGGTGTCATGGTACAGTACAATTAAAGAGCTGAGAATTACCAAATTCTAAAGAAGATTAGAACAAATTGTTCTACTGACTCATTTCAATCAGAAGAGATAAAGAAATGTTCAGTTCAGCTGAGAGGTAAGTAAAAATCGTGTTTTGTGAAGGAGTATTACAAAACTTGCTTTTCAAAGGGGAAGGAGGAATTTTTTACAAGTGCCATTATCACCCTAAAGAGATTGTGCTTCAAACATGTTTTAGCTAGTAAAGGAGCTAGCTCTGGACTATAGCAAGCAGGCCACTTTATCTTACCACCAAAAAGTGCAGCTGAATGCAGGATCATGCAACTATCATCCTCCAGCCCACTCAAAACACTTACTCTGAAATTACGGTTAACAGACTGGCGCTGTTGCCTAACTTCCACGGGGAAAAAAGTACGAATAAATGCTGTTTAGCCATTACAGGTGACTTTAAAACATTAATAAGGACAAAATGCTTCAAGATTTTTTCTTAGAATAACTGAGCCAAGTATAACTGGTATATGCTGGCTTCCTTAAAGCGCCTGTATTGTTCACTTCCAGCCTGTTTTGTGTGTTTTGAGAGCTGGTTTTATGTTGTCAGCCGTAACTGAGGTGAGGCAGAATGATGCCAAATAAACATCTACACAGAATACTAGTCCACATCCTCCTGCTCAACAGAAAAACTTCAGAGTCTCTACTGAGTCTACAAACAATTCCTGTCTTGCCCTTCCTAAGACAAGAAATTGCAGACAAATACCATTTGGATAAGGTGTACGATCCTGGAAACAACTCAAAGTTTGTTCAAGAAACATGTAAACAGCTGCACAAAAGAGGATCTGAGAGGAGAACACAACTAGACCACTGCATTATTCTACAAGTTTCTTGGAACATGTTTGGATGAGTTGAGTTCAATAACACCTTGTAAAACCCTCAAATGGCAGAGGCTTCACCACTGAGAGCGGCACTAGTGTGGAACTACTTTTAAACTGAAGTGATTCTTTTCTAAACCAGTTTCAAGTAGCTAATGAAGAGCATTTGAATCTGTTTCTAGGAACGTTTGTGACAAGCTACTACATGACCTGTAGGCCAGGACAGATGAGTCTGTAACACAACAGTAACAAGAAAAAGGTCAGAGACTATGGAGAGTCAATCACAACCCGCAAAGCAGGGGCAGGACTCAGGGAACCCAAGCCATGGGCTTTCTCTGATGTACCAAAGCAACACCTCAGGCCACAGGGTAGGCAGCACCACACCTGTATTATGAGTTTCTGCTCCCACTGCCCCATCCCTCCCCAGCATGAAACATTACCTGTTTCTCCCTAAAGGAACGCTTGTTCTTGGTCCGGACACTATGGCTGTACCTCATCATCATGAAGTTCTTGTTCTTTTGCTTTTCTTTGTTGGAAGAGCTGGCAAATGGGTTAATTCTGGTTTTCTTTTTCACAAATTCTTTTCTGTCTGTTTTTCCAGCCTAGAATAGACAGTGCAATAGAGCAACAGGGGGTTGTTTTCTTTCCCCTGCCATCAACATCACCTGCCTGATGGTAACAGGTTCTATGGCAGTAACAACAAATCTGGGTTCAGGACGACTGTGTCCATACACGCCTTCTCCCATGCTGGCTGTATTTATTAAGCCACAGTGAAAACTGTCTGTTTGCATTTTCATGGCCACCTGTGACCAGAAAGAGGCTGTTTGTTTGTTACAGCCAAGACGCAACAGCAAAGAGCCAAACAAATCATCTCCCAAAACCCACATGGCATCTGGGCACCCACTGTAGATATTTCAACCCCAGCATTTCCTCCTGCACGAGACAAACCCAAACCCAGAAGGACAGGACACAGAACATGCCAGTTCCTCACCTTTGCGGTTGCCAGTCTGGTCTCCTTGTCTGACTTGGGCTTCTTATGCAGATGTTCAATATCTCTGAGTGAAAGCAACTCCCCCCTACACACAAATTCAGTAAAATGTCACCACACAAAACTTCATCTGGCAAGGAAAACAAGATGCCCTCTGCACCCTTTGTCTCTCACCCATCTCAGGCCACTGGCCTACCATGAATTGAGACACAAACTCTTCTTGTTCCCTACAGGCTGTTCCTCATGTGTGGGATACCCATTACAAAAGCCACCCACTTTTAGTTTTCAAGTCCTGCTTTTTGCACCAAGTTTAAGAAACACTGGAGATAAAACCATGCAGCTACTGCTACAAAAAAAGCCCTCTCATGCCTCTTGGCCTGAAGAAGTCAAACAGTCTCACACCTTCCACAGGCTCCTCATGTCTTTTCTCCCAGATATAAGCAAAACCCCAGCCCAGGATCCATTCTAGGCTCTGGCTATCATCAGGGAACACTGATCAACAGCAGAGCTCTGTGCCCTGCTGCAATGAAGAGCTGAATCACTAGAGAACAGGCAAGAGAAAAAAAAAAAAAAAAAAAAAAAAAAAAAAAAAAAAAAAAAAAAAAAATCACTCAACAGTCCATATCCTACCTGCCCTCCTCTTCATCTTCATCTACTTCAATATATTTTCGCTTTGCAGCTTTGCCAGGTGCAGAATTAAGTTCTTTGGAAAGCTGGGCAAGGCGTATTTTCTTGAAGTCTTCCTGAGTGAGCAGCCTGCTTGTACTGACTGCTGCAGCTTTGGCTTTTCGCTCCTCCACGGGCATGCTTTTCACTTTTTCTGCCTTTGGAAAAGCAAAAGGTACAAAAGAACCATTCACAGCTTCGCAAACCGCTCCTGTGCCACAACCCACGATCCTCGCCTCCCAAATACACATTACGCAGTGGCAATATTGTTGGGAAATGCTACAACCAGACATCAGGATTTTCTCTTGTCTCATATCCAACATCTGGTGTCTGAATAAAGTACATGCACAGCAGCTTCTGGGAGAAAAAGCTCTCAGCTGACTATCACAGCTCTGAAAGCATTCAGCTCTGAAAGAGAACTCCCCCTTCTCCCCTCCCACTCTTAACAAGATGTGTACTTCAGCAGCAGTGCTAGCCAGCTCTTCAGTATCCCTGCTTCAGGACAGCTCCCTCTGAAGGCCTGGGTAGGTATTTAAGAGCAGCCACATCAAGCTGAAGACAGGATCTGGTCTGTGATTAACAAGACTCATTTGTATTTGGCATAGAAGAGACTTGAAACTCACTACTTGTTGCTGCTCCTCATCTGAGGAGTGATGCACATCAATCCATTCTCCATCTTCATTGTCCTCCTCCTCACTCAGACTAGCACTTTCCCAGCCATCTGCTCAGGGAACAAGTACAGAGCTCTTAACACAAATCTCATCTCAGCTACCTGGATGGGCAATAATTGATGCTTGGATCACCTGCTCTTGCTGCCTTTCATTTATTTCACCCCTCTTAACTGCATTTCACCCAGGGACATGATCCATACTGTGCTCTGCAAAGCTCTGTGCAGGAGCTCCAGCTCAAGATCCTGAAAACAAAGCGCATTTGGGACAGCCTGATACACCACAGGAGTTTACAGACACTAACTACACTCCTCAGCCACGGTGTTCCCCACTCCCAGCCACCGAAATCAAGAACAGAAGTACTGCGATTTTGCAGCTGCGTTAGTTACAACACTCTAAGCTGTGCTGGCTGATGTGCTGGAGTCACCGGCTTCAGCAACCAAGCACAATGTTACAGTCATCACTACACAGCATGTCCCATCATGCATTCATTCCTCCAGCACAGCTCCTGCAGCCTTCTCCAAGGCATTCAGACTTCATTTGCCAAACTCTACCTTGCTTTTGAAGATCTCCATCTCTTTTCCCCAACTCAGGCAGGGGTTCCAAAGCATGTAAAGCATTTACACAGGACGTGAATTAACTAGGCCAAATATTATATCCCAGTACTATTTTGGTGTTCTAGAATATTCAAAAGGTTTTACTTAGGAGAAGCTGAACACAGACTTGGCAGCTGTACTGTCTATCCCTCTGCTTCCCCACATCAGTGTATATCATAAAAAGCAACACAGTACCAAACCCCACTGACAAACCGCACTTACTCGAGGATGGACGTGTGTAAGCCGAGGCACAAAACAGCAGGAAGCCAAATGCACAAACACCAGGCTCCATGTCCACATAAAACCTTAGTGACAGTGATACCCAAACTAGAATTTTTAAAGAAGAAAGGCCAACCTTCCTCTTGGGTTCCTCCCTTTTCCTTTTGATCCTCCACCTCCAGTACTTCTGCTCCTGGAATGTAATCTTTGGCATCCAGTTCTCCGTACTCATGAATCCTGGCTTCCACCGAGGCCTCAGTAGGCTTACCCTGTACATTAACAAAACACATGAAGCATTAACGCTATTTTAATGCCCACCAATCCAAGAAAATGTCTGCGGGAACAGGAGGGAGTGGGTCCAAAGACCTTTCCTTATTTCATGAGGCAGAGTTTAATTACTCAAGTTGAATGAATCGCAGAAAACGGTTGAACTTCAGGAGCACGATCTAACCATGAGTTAGATGAATTTGAACTAAGGAAATGTGGAAGTAATAGCACACCGTGTCCAAAGGCAACAGGCAGAGGAAGAACACAGGCTTGACTCCACCTTCTCAAGAGGACACTGAGACCAGTTCTCATAAGTTTTGAGAAGATGAGTTTTTAGTGAATGCAACACACATGAATCACTTACCCTGAACTTCTTCTGCAGCATCTCAGGATTCAGGGAGCGGAACAGGTGTATCAGAGTTCTTGCAGACATCATCACATCTGCCCACAAAATGACAGAGTCACAAAAAAAGAACTCTGAGCAAACCAAAAGCCCACACAGATCACCAGTATTTACAGCCTACTCAAGTCTTCTGAGGTTACAGCTCCCTCTGATTTCTCTGGTATAGAACACAGCACTTCCTTAGGGCTAACTGTTCTTAACCCTTTCCTTGCTTTATTTTTGTCAATTAATCCCCCTGCCACAACTACCCTCAACTGTTTTGTCTCCCATGGATACACACTCCAAACAGATAGAAGGACCCCAAACACTGAAAATGGTCTCAGGCCATAAAAACCAATTAGGACAGCACTACCGTGAAGGCTGTAACTCAAGACCGCATAATACAGGGAAAAGAAGGAGTTTAAAGTCACATCCATATAATACTTACTTTTATTTTTATGCGTCTTGTACTGAACAAGGTCTTGGAGCAGATCTTCAGTCATGGCTAAGGGACATCTCGCAGTGATTTCTTTTATTGCATTGATTCTAAAAAAATAGAAAATTAACTGTTTTTTCAACACCAATTAAGAGGAAAAGACACAGACTGAATTACCTGAAACTTGAGGAACCTTATACATCATTTATACAACATTCAGTGTAAAAGGAGAGAAATCATAAAATACTCCCAACAACAATGCAGAAAGTTGAAGCTGAGATACTGTCCTAACTTTTTACTCAAACAGCTTCTTGAAAGCAAAGTACAAGTGACAGGAAGAAGTTGCAAGTGGTTTAAAAAAAAATTACATATTTTACCGCATTTGGAGTTTGACATCACCCATACAATTCTGTACCCACCCTACAGTCATGACCTCCCCAGAATTCTTGTCTGTGACAAAGTTGTTGGCAATGGTCATCAACACTGACTGGATAATCTGAAAAGAAAGAAAAATACATATTTAATAAAAACATAACACGCTTAGATGTTATTAACAGACAAATCCTTTCTCATAGAAAGACCCATCAGGACAAGCTGGTAGAGCCCACAAATATTTTCTAAACACAAGTTTTCTTGCAGAAAATAAGACAAACATCTTGTTTTCCCCCCTTTATGAAACAATCCCTTGGAACTCGCAAAAATCGCTGAGATGACCATAACCTTTTCCAAACAATCTGACCAATTCCGTTTCCCCCTCCCCACACACACAGAGCATTCCCGTGCTGGCCTCCTGCCATTTAACATCAAACACAGATGAACACTGACCTCAGGTGGTACCAGCTGATGTGAAGCCTGTGCAGCAAACAGAAGAATCCTTGTCACTTCTGGAAGAAAAGCAGGAAGATGCCAAAACATATTGGTGCAGCTTGCTCCAGCCAATAAATACATCCCTTAAAACTCAAGAAGCTGCTCGGTCAGTCCCAAAGCCATTCAGCCTGAAGTTCTTTGGGACAACTGTTTCTCCTCCCCCGCCAAGCATTAGGAGCTCCTCCAGCTTCCACCAAGCAGCAAAAACCAGCTAAAGCAAAAGGAACTGCTCCATACTAGAGTCAAAAACCAGTAAAAGAGAGCAGCATAAGGCAATCATGCTTAGCTCAGCTAGTCAGGATTAGGGACTCCGATTTCTTTTATTCCTTCGCTGGAGCTTCTCAAATCCTCAGGTAAGGAGCCCTGAGTGCACACAGCCTCCGCAGAAGTCCAAAGCACTTGGCACTTCCGGCAGTCAGGGACTTCTACTTCCTTTGTCCACACTCTGGACTACCCCTGCTTCCCACCAATCCACTGCTACCTGTCTATTTTCATTGCCACTTCCATGAAATGTACATGAGACAGGAGGGATCAGCAGTACCTAGAAGAGTGACTTACCTCTCTGATGGGGCTGAAGGAACCTCTGAATAAAGGGGTAGAAATTAAAAAGGAAAAGCTGCAAGACAAATTGTAACATTATCTTCTTGTCTCTGAACTTGAGATCACCTTCACAAGCTGATACATTGTAAAACCATCTCATTCTATAGTGTGCTACCCAAATACCTCAGATTTTACAGCACAATATTGTCTCCTACGGTGAGTTTGATATTTGTGGGACAAAGAAATTAACTGTGCTAAGATAAATACAGCTGCAGTCTCTCGGCACCTACTCCTTGCCATGGAAATCCTTATATCCTCTGAAACTTCCCAACTTGGACTGGCTTACTCTTTACTTAATCCAGTGCAAATATTTTATCACTGGCTAGTCTGCACAAAACCCTCCAAGTGCAGGAGCTGCCAGTTTCCCTCTTGTTCAGCACCACCTGACTGGCAACTCTGTGGTCAGCATGAGCAGCTTCCCAAGAAGGTCTTGGGAGCACCAAGTTGTCCTCTATTCCTTAGGGACAGCTCAGCTATTCCCAACCAACACCTTTCTCTGTCAGAGCTCACTTACTACCACAGAGAGTCTAACACTGTGCCATTCCATGAGGCCCACTGGCAACTCCCTGACCATCCCTATGTACTTTTGGACACACGGGCATGAGGCCAGAACACGCCCACACCCAAACCAGACTAGCCACCAAGAGACCACCATAAAATTATCCAAGTACATACCTCATGTATTCCAACCAGCCTGGATATTAGGTCCATGAGCATCATCTTCACTTCAAATCGCTCCTTGCAGTTCTCCAGCTGTTTCAGCAGTTTCTCAGCAAAGTCTAGAAGAAGCAAAAATGGATTTGCAGTAGACTGAAAGAGCACAACGCAGAACTCAAATGGGATTAGATCAAAATCAGCAGTTTGGATTGTTCTTACTTCTAAGCCCCAGTGCTCTTTCACAGAAGAAATTAAAGGTGACTAAAGCACTTACTCCAGTGGGTTATTTTACTTCTCATATGCCTAAAAGGCCTGCTGTGCACAGGTTCAGCAGAGGGAACTGGCATACGTTTCCCAACATCATAAGCGCAGGGTCAGCATCGAAAACTAAATTTTTAGATACATTTTGGGTTGATCTGAGAAAATGAAATCCCCAGAGGGTCACTAGAACAAACAAAGACCAAATCAAGTGCTGTTAAATATGTACATTTTAGCAGGAGCTAAGCCAGAGCAGTTCGAGTAGATGAACTACTCTGTGCTCACACCATTACTGCCTTCACACATCCAAGGGAGGCAGAGAGCCATGTCCTGATCTGTAGAAACCCAAGCAGATGATGTAATATCCCTCCTTCCTTATCTCACTGCTCCACTACAAGCACAACAGGACTGATCTCTCCAAGTGCAGTGAAACCTGGAGTAAAAACACATTCCAAGTGTCACATCTGCACCTACTTGTCACTCGGGTTCTCCTGGCAGAGCTGTGTCCAAGCTTCCCTACATGAGATTAACACAAATTGCACTAACAGAATTCACTGCACGCTCACCTTGGGGATCATGAATCAAATGAATGGCAGAGAAGTTGAACACCTCTGGCTTGCTCTTCTTCTTCTGCTTCTGCAAGGAAACCAGAGACATTTTTTCTCTTTCTATGAGTAAAGTGCTTCAGTTTCATGGTTGCTATCGAAAGGCTGCTGCCTCTTCAAAAACATTTTAAAAGCTAGCCCTGGATTTCAAACACTATCCCTGTTCTCAACCACACAGGACTATCTGCCACCTGTAGCTAAACAAGCTGGGCAACAACAGGACTTGGGTACTAGAAGGATTAAGCCAAGACGATGGGAAGTCAGACAGCCCTCTCCTCACCTTGAGGACCTTCATGGCTTTCTCCAGTTTCTTCTTGCGCTTGGTGGTTTTCTTATTGGTCGCGTAGCGCATCATCAGATCTCTGGCCGTGGGGCCATCATCCTTGGGGAAGGAGCACAACACTCAGGTAACCCAGGCTTCAAATGGCAATCAGAGAAACAAACCAGCAGTATTTTTCAAGGCCATATACTCTGAAAACTCTCCCCCTTCCTAACTGTCAGAACACATAAGTACCAGCATTTAAATAGAAAAGCAAAAGAGCTCTTGGCATTTATCTTTTAACAGACAGCAAAGACATCCTGCCATCACTTGGGGCCAGCTGTCAGACACTCAAATGGTTTGCGAAGCACAGAAACATCTGGAGAAAACCAGACAGGACAGTAGCACAGAGCTAGACAGACTAGCAGAGCCAGAGTCACCAAGATTACAGAGCCAGTAACGGGTCTGAAGAACAGAGAAGGCAATATTTGGTCACAACACCCACCTCAGACTCTGACTCACTGTCTTGTTTCTCATCTTCATCTTTCCCAAGGAAGAACTTCAAACTAGCAACTAACACCTGAAAAGTAAAGTGAGTTCATGTGGGACAAGCTGGCAGCATTTACTGTCACCCTACATCCACACCTTAAGCTGTGCAGACTTAAGCCGTTTTTATACGGGCATGGATCTCATCAGAAAACAAACCAAGTTACAGCCTGAAAGCAACCAGTGTTTTACAGATGCAGACAATTTTAGCTGTATCTGTCATAACTCAGAACCAAAGACGATCTGAGCTCCTATGATTCCCGGAGCAAATTCGAAGATGCCAATTGTCTTTTTATCATCCCGCAAAACCATTTCAGTCTAGCTGCTCCATGTCAACGTTGTCAGGAGGCCCTACACAGGTGAGAGCCAAGATGATGCTCAGAACTCTAAACTTGCATTAATTCAGATGGTTTTGCTGGTTAGGTTTTTCATTTTGGTTGGCTTCTATTGAATGGAACCACTTTTGGACCTACACAGGGTAAAAACTTGTCTCAAGCCATAGCACAAGTTTTGAGAGCCTCCAGAGCCAACACAGAAGGCCCAATATTCAGTCAGGCTCTAGGCAGGACAGCTCTTCTCTTCATTTAATCAAAGGCTCACAGTGCCGATATTAAGGGGGTGATATCCTGACAGTCTCTTCTGAATGGCAGTGAAAAGTGCATCCACACTTCCCACACCAGTCTACACGTGCTACAAAATAAGCTGCCAAGCTCCACCTCCTCCCATGGAGTAGTATTTGGCAAATTAAACAACCAGACAAATCAGTGAAGTTTCTTTGCAATAACAACATATTAAGTTACAGCCACATAAAAAAGGCAGCCAAGGTAACATCCAGTGTATCAAGTGATTTCTGTTCTCACCTTGGTCACTTTGGAAAAGCAGGCAGTTGTAATGACATTGACTGTTTTGGCATCATTCCTGGAATAAAACAAACCACATCTTTTATTTCATCTAGCAATTCTACATTATTCTCAGAAAATGAGTTCTCATCAAACATTTAATTTAAGCAACTCATTGCACACAAGACAGTATTTCTTCTCAGCTAAGTTCTTTGGCACAAGTTACAACCCCATTGGGCTACAATTAAGAAATCTATTTCAGTCACTGTCCCCTGCATCATGTTTTGGACTATGCACCACAAACGATGCCCACGTGCCCCACGATAAATGGCAAATCAACACACGCCTGCCAGACCCACCAAATATTCCTTCTGTAAAGCTCTATCATCACATCCAGAGATATCTTGGCAGCAGTGGGATTGCTGTCTCTCAACATTGTGTACATGAAGTTCTGCAGTGCCTAAAAAAAGTTGCAAACGTGTTTTTCAGAGCTCTTCCACAACAGCAGGAGGTCAGTTCAAAGTACACACGAAAGTCGAAGCACTTACCGTGTTCACTTTGTTGTTCTTGTGTTTAGCATTGACGTTCTTGATGTCCGTCACAATGTGAGTGTACAAGGTCTGCAAGTGGAGAGATAACAAGGAGTAACACACACAGAGACAAGACTGTGCCCAAGCACTGACACGAGACCCAGGTGACCACCACTGAGAACATGCCTTGAGTTACAGCAGCACAAAGAACAGGAAATTATCCTGTGAAGATTCACATATTTGAAAATCATACTGAATTTACAGCACAGCAAGGCAGGACAATGAACAGCATCAAATATTGCTTCAAATCCTACCCCTGCTTCACCCAGGCCTGTTGTGACAGCCAGGTTTGTCACCTGTAGACACACCCAAACTGCTCCATCCCAAACAGGACAGGCCTACAACCTGCAACAGCAAGGTGCTTACAGCAGCAGAACTCTGTTATTATTCCAGCATACAGCTAGAGCCCTGCTTCCAGCACTGACAGCTGGAACAGCTAAGCTATCTTAAACTGTAATTTCATAACCAAGCAGAGAACAGCTGCATATCATGGCATCACCTCGTGCAAGTTGGTCAAAACCCACTGGAAACGAAGATTTTTGTCAGCATGCCTTACCTTTCGTAACAGTTTATCGTGACACCGCAGCAGTTGAAAGAAGAGCTCCAGCAAACTCGTGGGATTTATTAGATTCTTGTTTCTCAACAGGATCAGAGCCTTACAGAAGGTCTGTAAGAGAACCCAAATTTCACATTCCTCTCCAGCTCCTCTCTTTATTGACAAGCAAACCACAAGCTCTCAGCTCACACAAAGGGCAGGGTGAGCCCAAGCCGCGGGTCTCACCATGCGCAGGTCGGGATCCAGGACCGTGTGGTGGTAGGAGAGCAGTTCCTTCAGCTGCTGCGGGAAGCTGGCCATGTGCTCGGGGTAGCAGTGGGCAACCTGGAACGGACAGGGCAAGTGAACGCTCTAGAGCGCACCTGGAGTTAACTCACAGGCCTCGCAAGGGGTTCGCAACCAGTAGAGTTTAATTGTTTGTATATCAGTAATGGCCACTGAAGCCGGTACCACGCACAGGCTGCCACGGCGGCTGGCTCAGGGCAGGGGGCTCACCTGCGCCAGGAACATCAGCAGCTCGGCCAGCTCCTTACTGGGCTTGTCCGGCTGGAAGGTGAAGATTTCCACATGGGACTGGTAGTGGTGGTACTGCTGCAGGAACTGCGCACACAAAGGGAACAGCGGCAGATGAGCGACACCAGCCCGTACCCCAGCGCCCGTCCCAGCCTCCCCGATCACATCCCCTCGCCCCCACCCGGTCCGCACCTCCTCGGTGTAGGAGGTGGGGTCGCGCTTGATGAGGTTCTGCAGCTGGGGCAGGTTGCTGGGCAGTTTGTTGCCCTGGCGGCCCGACATGGCTGCGGGCACCGGCACCGTGAGCACACCACGCGAAAGCTCAGCTGGCCGCCACCATCTTGGCCCGCCCCCGACGGCCGCCGCCGAGGGACAAACCTGTGCGGGAGGCCGCGCCGCCCTCAGCGCCCCCTGGCGGCAGGAGCTGTCAGCAGGGACGCGCGGCTCCTCGCCCGGCCCGCTTTCCTCGGGCCGAAGGCTCGCGCAGCCCCGCGGGGTTAAACACGGCGCGGGCCGGAGCCGCCTCCTCCGCGGCACTGCGGCCCTGCCACTCCAGCACACCTCTCACTCCCCCCGCTCCCAACCTGTATGGAGGGAAGGGTCTGCACAGTGCATCTCAAATAATCACTGTAGAAGTGGTCAGCATTAGAAGGGAATCCCCGGTGAGAAAAATAGGTTGATTCTAGTTTAGCTTTCTGTAAGTTTAGCTTTTGATCATTATAATGGAAGCCTTCATTTGCATTGTTTATGCTCCCTTTAGGAACTGCTTATTTACCCTGCAGAAAGAAATTGCTAATCGTTGATACAGTGTACTTAGCAAACAGTAGTAAATAATTCCTGTCCGATAAATTCTCTTCCATACAGCCACACAAGATGTACCACAATAGCATCAAGACTTAAACGTGGCACAGTCCAAAACCATTAACGTTACTTCCCATTTAAACCACCACCGTTTCTCTCACTGAAAGGCTTTTCACTGTGTTGGAAAGAACCTCACAGCCAGCTGCAACCACCTAAGCACATACCTGCTAGTGGGTTGCCAGTGGCAACCTGCGTGTACCACCTCAGGTGCGCTTGGGCTTTCCTGCACCAATTAAAGCAAGAAGGGCACATCCTCTTCTACATACCTATACAGCTCACAAAAACACAGCTTTAGCATCACTCAGAGAGCAAAATGACTGTAAAGGTAAGAGAAAAACCTGTTACCAAGGGCATAGAACAAAAGCAAGCCCTCCACCACCAAAAGAGTTAAATCAACATTTAGTACCTTCACCTTGCCAGCTATTAATTTGGTTCATTAGCACCTGGACCTGCTTAGCCTCCACTTTCAGGCAGCTTGACTTTAATGAACACTCCAGTACAGCCCTTACTTGACTGAGCCAAGGAACTCACTCGATTCCTGCACCCTTAGTGGTCCATCCTTATTTCAGCACCCTTAGCTCAAAAGCTCGCAACACCAAAATACCGCTACACATGCCTTATTCAACCTGACAACCAGAAAAAGAGCCAAGTTTTACATTAAACTGCTCCAACACAATAAAGTCACCAACTGACTAAAGCATAAAGTCCGCAGTTAAAGTGACGAGCGGCCACGCTACTAAAAAAAAAAAAGGCATAGAGCAATACAACTTTATCCATTCACTAGGGAAAAACACTAAATATCTGTTATCTTTGCAGAAACAAGACTACTGCTGTGATTTCCATAATGACTATTAACAAGGTCAGACAAACAAACCAATTCAATTTCATTACATAGAAGTAGAGCACAAATAGAAATCATCTTCCTAAACAATTATAACTAATTTAATATTAAAATATGCATTTTTAAGCAGCTAGCACATTATAGAATACTCCCTATAGTGCCTTTAATAAAAAAATATCCAACTTTGAGCTTTTTATCAAATCCTTTACTTAAGAAACCACAAAAGTTAGATCACTATGGAAATTAACATAAAATACCTGTGCTAAAAACACTTATAAAATTAACCTTTAATCAGCATTAAAAAAAAAAAAAAGCCAAAAGCAAACAAACAATTTTTATTAAGCAAACATCCCAAAAATCTACCTTACTACAATCTTTATTACTCACCCACAAGAACAACTTGGGCCCTGGTGTGAGCATTTATACCCCAAGCTCATTGTCTCCTGCACACCGATTGGTCTGATTTCCATGTGCTAATTAAGCCAGGAATGCTTAAATTCACCTGGAAAAGGCTAGCTGTTTCTTGTTTGGGGATGGTGGGGTTGTGTTAGCGAGCCTGATTGCTAACATTTAGGAAAAAACTGTCAGCTTGGAGTTTTATGTGGCTTTGCGAGCTAAGTAGCACATTTTATTTCTCTTTGCTTCATTAGCATGTTAAACAAGGAATTTATAAAAAGTACTATTGTTAGGGGTATGGGGTAAATGGCAAATTTTTTTCCTTGTGTAATTTGTTGAGCTCTACGTGTGTTTGTTAAACTTTAATTTTTTTTTTTTGAGGATAACAGGGTTTTTTTGCATTTTATTAAATTAGAAAAGAAGAGCTGGTTTTCTTCTTTTAAGAGATCCTTTTTTGTTTCTATTCAAAGCTTCTAAACGTGGGCATGTCTGCTGTTGGGATTATAGAGAGCAAGTTAAGGGTTTTTCCTTCATTTTTAACCAATTAATTGTTTTGTAGTATGGAATTATTACATATTGTGGGGCCTTCTTGTATGACAGTACATTGGAAGGTTTTTCTTTGTTGCTTAGTTGATACGTGGGTTAAACATGTCCTGAAAGAAGCAAAACAGAGAACCAAAACACTCAAACTTCAAAGAGGGAGTTTTGTTCTTAAGGTCGATTAGGCTCCACTAGAAACTAAAAAAAGGGGAAGCTGTTGCTAAAGTTGTGATGCTGTTAGGGAACTAAGATGTTTCTTTGCAGTGTATTTCTTGATTTTTTTCAATCATTTAAGCAGTATTTGGGGCTGTAGAGTTCATGGATGGGATAGAATGGCACTTGATGTTAGTTTGGGAATTTGGAGATGGACAGCTCTTGGCTCTCTTTTGCCCTTGCTGCAATCAGCCCCTGGCTTCACATTCCATCAAAAGCTGTCAAGTTTGAGTTTTTACAATGCCCAGGAGGCTGCACTTAAACACATTTAATGTATTTGATTGCCATCATTTCTTTTAAATTCCGTGTCAATTCCTGGCCCTTAATTGCTGTAGGGAATTTGTCTTGCTGGACTTAACACCTGTAACTTTGTAATTGAGAACAGCGTCAATGTTCTTTTCCTTTAAAAAAAAAAAGTCAGGTCTCTAAGTCCAACAGAAATAATTTATTTCTGGGTCGCGATTCATAAATTATTTGCAGACTTGAGACATAGGAACTGCGTTGTTTTGTTCAAGGGAACAGGGAGATGTTACAGGAATGGCTTGAGAAATGCACAGTCACTTGCAGCTCCGGGGGGAGAAGAACAGTCCAGCTGATGGTGCTGATGTGAGGTATTTGTGTGGAACCAGAGGACTTTCAGCCTCAGCTCTGCTTGCTGTGCCTGAAACACAAATGTTTCTTCCTCTGAGGGGAGGAATTTGTTGCAAATAATTTTTTCAAGGTCAAACCCAGCATGCACTTAGTAGTAACTGAATAGCGAAGGTTGGTTTGAAATGACAAACTGGCTTTCTAAAGGCTGCTTGAGTACCCCCAAAATATTAGTTTTGAATGCGTACTTTTTCACGTCTTATGAGGATTAAAGAGGTGACATGGGAAAGAACTCCAGTTTCTCCCTCTCAGACTTTACTTCGTGGCTGTAACCTACTTACTTGTAACATCACAGCATTCTGAGACCGGGCAACACCAGGATTTTGAAGATGAAAATGTCTATGAGGCAAATTTTGGTGAGTTATACATGCCCACTGCAATACTTAGTCTGCCAAGAGGCTCTTTGCTCTTGGCATTTATTTGAATTGGCTTTTTTTTGCATGAAGGAGGGGGGAAATGGTGTTTTTACAAATTCATTTTTCATAACTCTGATAACATCAGAAAAATTTCTGTCAATCCATGTTTCCCTCTTTGCTCTTCAGAACTGGGCCCCACAAGATTTTTTTCTTTAGGACAGACACTTTGCATGTGAAAGAATATCCCCCACATCACCTGCCTTGAAAGTACTTTATTCAGAGGTGATGAAAACTTCTGATCCGTGGATTGCAGTTTCAAGAGTTAATTAATGTTAATGATGTTTGCATTTTGAGACTCTGACCCTGCGCTGATTCCCAGGGCCTCAAAGCAGCTCAGTGATGCAGAGCTGATCCTGAAATGATAAACCAGTTCAGCCTCAATCTGTCAGAGGTTCTGCAAGTGCATGGAAATATTTCTATTCTGGTATTTTGGGAGGCTTTGCCTGTAAATACAAGCAGTTATTTAGGGAGGGTTTGACTCGTTGTGAAAGAGAAAAGAATATGATTATAGGTTTGGCTTCTTTTCATGCCTTCTTATTGAATTAGAATAAAGCACACAGACTGATGCAGAAAAAAGTTTATTGAATATTTCACTAACAAAACTACAATTATGGGAATAAAGTTTTTGCTGTTTCATTACTCCAATTCTGAACCCTGAACTAGGGTCCTGCTCTAGCAACTTATGTCCCCTTCATGGATTTTTTTGGTTTTAAATGCAAAATGAGGAACAAGAAAAGAAATTTGAGCCAACTTGATTTTTTTTCCCACCACTTGAACTGGGAGTAGGGGTGGAAGAAGGCAGCAGTATCAGTAAAGCAGTGGAGAAAGTGAAATGCCCGGTACCTCCCAGAAGAGTTGAGTATTCCTGGCACAGCTGAGGGCTTGGCAACTTTGCAAAACACTTCAGGGTAGTGGCATCTTTTGATCTTCTCTGAATCTCTGAGAACTGGAAGCTTGCAGATGCCCAAGTGCTAGAAGGGTCCCTCATCTTTTCTCTTAAATGTGGTTTTGAGAGAGCAACTGTCTTCTAAGGGCATAAATGCTGCCAGTGTCATCAAAGGCCTTTTATGAAGGTTGTGCAGAGGTTGCTTTAGATTGCTCAGGGAGGGAAGGGCGCAGACACTCCTGCTGATGTCTGTGGCAGCCTTGCTGGGGGGAGACACACAGGAGACTGAAAAGGACTAGTTCCCCAGAGCTGTAAGTCAGTGTAGTTCTCTTGACTTCAAGGGAATGGCTGCCTTAGATCTGCTGGGGATCTGGTCTGTATGGTCTGAGACACAAAATGGCGTTGCAGGTACGTGCCGGGGACACGAGAAGGGAGTTTGACGACCGGGAGCTACTCTGGGGAGATGGCCCGAGTCTGAGGCTGGAAATGGGAAGAGACAAGTTACTGCAGGAGCCGGCATTTGAGTGCTGTCATCCGGGTTCTGTGGTGCTATACAAACATTTTGGAGAGGAACGGGGGGCACCGAGGCTCTAGCACAGCAGAGAGCCGAGCTACTCGGCAAAGCAGGAGGCCGGCGTCAGAGCTGCTGGAACCCGCTTCACCTCCCCGTGGTACAGGAGCGGCACAGGGGAGCTGTAGCACTCGTTCCTGTCGTAGGTGTAGCAGGTCTGCGCTTCCTCGCAGGAGTTGCCCTGCTGGGCCTGGTGGATCGCCCCACCCAGCTCAATTTCTATGGGGTCACAATTTTTGCAGCTGGAAGAGATGGAAAATAGAACAAGCGTGAGGAGTTAGATTAAAAGATGCCCCTGCTGAACCCCACATCTTTCTTGCTCATCTGCAGGTAGAGCCAGGATAGTGCTGTGCCCTTTCTAGGTGTTCCTGGGGAACATCTGGCCCTCAAGCATCTTCTAGAGCTGCTGCGGGTTAAGTCTCGGGAAATAAAAGTTAGAAATAAAGGAAGTTAGGAAATAAAACCACTTACAGTTCACTCAAGCGGTAGACAAAAGTGGTCCTGAGCGGGGACGAGGGGTCGGAGATGTTCTCCCGAGCCTGCAGGGGGACCCTGCAAAGGTGGGAAGAGGATCACTCTCGTGAAAACTGCTTATTAAACAGAGTCTGCACTGTTGTGAGCAGTTCTAAACTCTCATCTTCTCCTTCAGGTTATTGTCATTCTGACCCTTCTCCGAACCAAATCCCGGGAACAGATCTTGGTCCTCTGCAGCCTCAAAGGCAACAACCCTCCCCAAGAGGACTGTAGCAATTGACGTAAGTGCCACTTGCAAGGTGACGGGGCTGACAGTGTTAACATTTGTTAAACTCTGAGCTCGCTGATGCTTGAGACTGATGGACAATGTTTAGTTAGTGGCAACGTTTAATTAGTGGTTCTCCTGCTGTGAGCTCTACCAGCGCTCCTGCGGCTCTGGGCCTGAAGTTGGTCCTTGCTTCCCAGAGACACACACACACTTCTGTTAGGTTTGTGTGAGTGGAGAGGACAGGACAAAGTCCTACTCTTGAACTGAGCTCTGTTCCACGGGAGACAGATGGTTTAGGCATTAACTGTTTTCTCATGCTTTCTGTCAGCTCAAGAAGTCAGTCCAGTGTCATGGGCCCAATCTGGCTTCGGGTTAGATCAACTTTGGACAGGTCATGCTCTACTTCCCCAGCCTATTTTTTGAAGTTACTACTGGTCTGCTTAAAACATGGAGATGCTTCTTGTATCTGAAAGGGACAAACACCAGAGAGGTTTGTGTGAGGTAGAAAAGCACTAAGCAAAGGGAAATACTCGGGATACCACAGAAAGCAGCCCACGTGACAAGCCTTTTGCTTCATCGGTGCCGGGACATAAGAAATGACGCAAAGAATACTCATTTAACACTGCATCCCCTGCTCACCATCTCCATGAAATACTTACATGATGCGGATGTTTCTTTGCAGGACTTCTTCATCAGGATTTTCTTTGGAGGGGACAAACTTTGAGGTCACTGTTACACACTGACACTTATTATTGACCAGCACATACTCCTCATCGTCGTGGTCTACTGGATAACCTGCAGGCACAGGATATACAATCCCAGAATCAAGAGCAAAATCCTTAAAAGCTGCTCTAGCAGAAAGCCAAGGGATGAAAATGCCAGGAATGCACCATTATGGCACCTGGATTGATTAATGTCCAGGTTGCAGCAGGTACAAGCGAGCCTCTTAGCAAAGACGAGTTCAGCTGTCTTCCTGCTCAGCTCAGTGTGCTGCTGTATTGGAGGTAGTGGGACTGGGAGGGACAAGATTAGGAACTTGGACACTGTGGTTGGTGAGGGACAAACATGCAGGACTTGCTTGTAAAATGGGATTTTTAGCCCCATGTGGTGACTGGAGTGCTCTTTTACCAGGAATTGGTTAGGCAATTCCTCTGTCATGCACCAAGACTACTCCAGCAGTCCAAACCCCAGTTTGGATCTGACCTCTAAATAGATGTCTCTGACCTTGCCAGCGTGGCAGATGTCAGTTTTCCTTGAGTGCTATCTTGTCCTCCAAGTTCCTGGGGGACCAGATGCCAAAAAGCACAGCAGGACCCAGCAAGGAGGCTGCCCCCTGACCTGGCAGGGAAAGGCCCTGATGATGCTTGTGGTTTACAGGGAAAACTCCAGTCCTGATTTACCTCTCCAAACTGCTGCTTCTGGCATGCTACTCGATATGAATCTCAGTCAAAGCAGGCTAAAACATGCCAAGTGTCACTCAGAGGCTTTGGGGATTTTCCTGACGTAGTGCAGTGAGTAGATGCCTCACTTACTGTGAGTAGATGGATTTGAATTCGTTTGTTCTTTGCTGGTTTGTTTTCCCCAACCCAGACCCTCTGGTCTCTTCACCCGTAACAAGCCACCCTTGCTTTTATGTGTTGTTTTTACATCCCTCTATATTTCTAAATGCTGCTGAAATGAAGTTCACAGCCATCACTTTGCAGCATCGTTCTTGCTACGGCACCTTCAGCCTGCTTAGAATACCAGACCCGGTGATTTTTGTCGTATGGGGACAGTTCGTATTGGCCTCAGATGGATCTCAGCTCTGGGGACTTGCCTGCTCTGCTTGTCCCTTGGTTTAATCATAAAGGGAAAGAAGAAACAGGCTGAAAACATGTGTTAATCCCATCTACAAAGGATTTTGCAGTCACTTGAATTTAAAAGCTTTGGTCCTTCCTTCCCCTATAATATCCTGGTCTCATCTGCTTCCATTCCAGGTTTTCTGAGATTGTTACGGGCACCATAACTGTGAAAAAGGCACCAATGTTGTGTAAAATGCTGTCTCTAAGTGACCTTAGAGTTGGCCTACTGGTTACAAGTGCTGTTTCTGTGGCCTTTGGCAGCAGTATACATGCTGGATAAGATTCTCTGTGGAGTTTCTACTCGGGAAGGAAATCACTTTCCTAGCTTGTTCTCCAAGCTTCTTCTCTGCCAACTCATCATTCCACACGAGCTCTTCCCTCTGATGCAGAAGCCTCCCAGAAAAGCCTCTCTAGTCCCTGGCTTGTTGTCTTGGCCTTTCTTTTGGCTCAAGGGCAGTGTCTGGCTTCTTGTCCATCACACAGCTCTTCCTCTGCTGTATGTGCTGCATTCCACATAACATTGTGTGCAGTTCTTTCCAAACCCTTAATCCAAAGCCAATGTTCAAGTCAGATCCTACTGGCTTTTGGGTTGTCCCAAAACCTCTCAGAGCAGGCTTTAATTCTAAAATTAGATTAACGCAATCTTACGCATATGCAGGTTTTTCTGACTGCTCTAAAAATACTGCCCTGATTTAATTCCTTGTGTTATGCTCTTGGCTTCACTGTTAAAGTTACTGGTGCTCCATCAATTTTTCATCTACGATTAAAAAGCTCAAAAAATGTGATTTTTATCAGCAGTATCTCCATGTGTCACCCAGTAAAGTCCCTTCGGGGAGAAGGTATTTAAATGCAAAATTTGCTAATGCTGTTCTAAATGTCTGCAGGTTGGATTTCCTGGTGCCTGAGTTACTGCCCTAAGCCGTTCCCTCCCTCCTCAATACTTTTGTGGCTGTGTTTTGGACAAAATTTCTCATCTTCCAATACTGCATTGTCCTGTGATACTCTGTGAAGCCCAACAGAATTGCCTGGGGTAAGCAATAAGATGCCCTCTTCCAAAAGCTGCAGGAAATGCAGGGATGCAGCTGCCCGTGCTGTTGGGATGGTTATCCCTGAGCACCAATTCGATCCTGCAGACCAGATCCACCATGTGCAGCAGGGTGGATTCAGATTGTGTACACACCTGACACCCACACTGAGGAGTGTGCTGGGAGGACAGGCTGAGCTCAGTCGAAACCAAGAGTTTCCAAAAAATTCAGTGGAGTTACGTGAGAAGCTACCGTTTAATCAGAACAAATTGCCTGCAGCCATACGACAGGATTACCAGAAGATTTTGAAAGCCTTTAGATCTAGCAGGTAAGAGCCTTCAAGCTCCCTAGGACTGCAGAAAAGCAAGCATGCACATTTGCCGTTTATGGCTTCAGAAACCTGATAAAAAGTGGCTAATTATCAAGTCTTAAATTGGGAGCTAGTCATCACTTTCTCCTCCAGGCAGCAATTAAAACCACACAGCTCTGATGCAGAAACACCCTGAGGTGTCCAAGCACCACTGAAGCACAGCTGCTTGAGCAGGCTTTGAGGGTTGACCTCTGACTGTTAGAATAATTCAGGGTAAATTACACAAAACCTGCCATTGATGTCTTAATCCCAGTTTTCCATCCCTTCATTGCTCACCTACCTGCCACAAGGACGATTCCCAAGGACACGGCCAAGGCCACGCACAGCAACAAAGAGCTCTTCATCTCGCCTTCCCTTCTTTTGAAGAATGTGAGTGGAGAGCCTGACTCTGCCTATAAGGGCGTGTGCAAATCGGTTTCCTAAAATAAACAGCCCAGCCAACACTGGAAAATGTGGCTGGGGACTGAAACCAGGTGTGTTAATGCACCAAGACCTCTGGCTTTCGGAGGGGAAGGGAGCAGGGGGTTGCGTTTTTATTTTGCTTTTTTCTGTTCTTCACCAACAGGCAACAGAGCTGCTGAGTACAAGGAGGTGCAAAACCACCCAAGCCCTCAGGGGACATCTTGCCATCAGGGCTCGTGGAAGGTACGAAAGTCCAAGGCCCAGAGCTCTGGCTCCTAATTTTGAGCAATTAGACTTAAAAATCCCTTGAGTCCTATTAAAAAAACACTTCAGGCTTCAAAATCAGAATCCTATTTGGACCAGCTGTGTGCAAACCTGAGTTAAGGGCTGGACCTGCCCCCAGAGAGCCTGTAGTCAAAGCAGGAAAGGTGACGGGGCAGGAGTGAAAGAGGTACAGCAACTGTAGCTCCTGCATTGAGGAGTTCATTTCTTGTGAATGGAAAGGAGACTCCATGGGATTTGTGGTTTATGAGAGGTCCTGAGTCAGGCCCCAGGGAAACCCTGGGGTACTGGGAATGGAGACTTTTCCTGAAGGAGGGCAATACTGGAGAAGGTCTGGGATTTTCTTTTTTCTTTTTTTTTTTTTTTTTTTTTTTTTTTTTTTTTTTCCCTTGTTGCTCTGTTTT
>VXBT01013908.1:531938-569700 GCA_013400235.1 Oriolus oriolus
GGAGCTGCCCCTGCCCCGCGGGGCTCCGGGGGGACGCGGGTGCTCCCCGGCGGCGGGAAGGGCAGCGGGGGCTCGCAAGGAGGCGGTTCGTGTGGGGGTGTGTGTGAGCCGTGCTGGCCCAGCAGCTCAGCAAAACCAGCCCCACAGAGAGCCCTTTGAGGAGAACCGGTCCCGCCCTTGGAAATATAACAGGCTGTCCTGGACGCGGGGTGTAGTTTAGGGGCTGGGGAACCCCCGCTCGGGCTTCCTCCTGGTGCTGGTGTGGGGAACAAATCCGAGGCGAGAGCACTGCACGCTGGAGACCTGAAGAGGCTGAAGTGCATGGCTGTGTGGGGTGTGTTGGGTGACAAATAGCGTTCTCCTTTGTAAGATTCTTTCTGATGTTCTTGTGGTGTATTTGGGGAAGCTGGAGTACTCTGAAGTACTTGGGTATGTTTTAAAATAAAATAAAAAGTGCACGCATGGGTGCGTATAGAAGAGATCTTCTCTTTTCCATCCGTCCTAAAAATAACCAGCAGCTTCATCCTCTGGGCTGGTGCCAGAGTGTGTGTGACTGTGGTTTTGGCCTTTGCTTTGTCACCTCCTGTCCCAGGTGAGCATTCACTCACACAGGAGCTGATGTGTTTGGAGCGGGTATCTGGCTTTTTTCTCCTTTGGAAGCTGATGTACTTGAAGGCATTACTCAGCAGAGCTATAACCAGTGAGATAAGAAGTCCATGTCTGTAATGCCAAGAGGAGGTGAAATGCTCGGGCTTTGCTCTGAGCTCTGTGAAGGACTGTGTGTGACTGCCAATTTATGTCCAAAGTCCCTCCCTGCTAAATTGTTGTTTAAAATGACAGGCCCCTCTCAAAACCTTCAGTTTTGCTTTCTCTAATCAGGAGATCTTTACCCATAGTAAACTCTGTGTTGTGCATGCAAGGGGTTGAGCTACTTCTGATAGAAAAGAAGACTTAAAGAAAAATGTTTAATCTTAGCTGTTCAAACTTCGTGAGAGACTCTTATCTGGATGTGGAGAAACCAAAGCACTGAGCTGAGCAAATTGGTGCACAAGGACTTAGTGGAGAAGCTCAATGGTTGAGCAACGCTTTGTCTGTGTCAGCCTTATTCTGCAGCGATTGTTCATGTAAGCTTTGTGAAAAAGCTTTATAAGATGCATATAAAAGTTCCCTTGTTCTTGTGAGCCGTGGAGGTGACAGCTGCCTGTGCGGTATCGTGTGTCACAGCCCGCTCAGGGACTGACTGATGCAGTGATGGCAGTGTCTGGAGGGAACAGGAATCAGCATCTATTTGCATGGTGTCTTGGACTCTGTTTCTCCTGGGGCGAACTCTGTCAGTAAATCACTTTTTTCCAGTTGTGTTTTTTGCCAGTTCTCACATCTCTAAAAGCATCTTTGATTTGTTCCCACAGAGCAGCAGGAGCAGCGCAGTTCTGCCGTAAAGCCTTAGGGTGTTACAGGGAGGCAGTGGCCACTACGCCAAAAAGTCAGTATTTCACAAAATTTTGGAGGTTTATTTCAAGTCTTTTTTTTTTTCCTGTTACAACACAATCATTGAACTATTCTGTTGTATTCTCACCTGACTCCAAATGTCAAGTGAAGGCCAGAGTTGCTTAGGGAAGGAGACTGCAAAAGCTCTTCATGGCAGCAGCACCTGCTTACTTGTTACGGATGGCTCCAGACAGAAGGAACAAGATGATGTATTTAAACATGCTGACCTGCAGCAAAACCTTAAAACAGTTAAAAGCAACTTGATTAAGCTGTCCTTAAAAAAAACCAAAACCCTAAACCAAACCCCAAACCTTTCCTTGCTGTCACTGAAAGCCTACCCAACACCACTATACTTGAAATAGACTTTTCCTTCCCACTTCTTAGTTGTACCTTCAATTATGAGAGTCACTTCCATCCTTAAATAACATCTCTGTGTTTCACAGTAGGTAAAGAAAAACTTGCTTGTCCCTTCTTAATTAAGAAATTGTTGCTGATTTTTGGGTTGTCAGACTTCGTTTTGCCCATTCCTGTTTGAGCTTGCAGGGTTCGGAGTAGCTGGTATTTGAGGTAATGTGCGTATCTGTGCTGGCAGAGGACTCAGAAGCAGACTTTGCCATATAAATGCTAATTTTATCTTTTTAGATTACATTCCATGTCAGAGACAGCTTTGTCCTTTTTCCATTGTAATCTCTACACAGGGAAGGGGAAAACTTTCTCCTAATGATGGAAACACAGGTTTCTCACAGGCTCTGAAAATCAGAGTACACCCAAAGATGCTCCCTGGAGTCCTAAGGGTGGTTTGGAAATTTGTTTGGGTTTCTTTGCTTAGATCATTCTAATTTATTTGTTTTGAAACTCAAAATACTTTGCAGTACAGCTGAGCTCCCAAATACCTGTGGCTGACAGAGTGCTTGGTGTTCAGGTGGTTGGTCTTAAAATTCCAGTGCAGTCAGTTTGTGATTCTTTCATCTTAAAAATGTTTTGGCAGAACCCTGCTATGTTTTGTAATCTGGCCAAAGCCTCTAAGGGCTTGTGCCAAAGTGTAGCTCACAGGAGAGTTTGTAGGACCAGTCAAGGCTGTCTGACTGGTTTGAGATGGAGAAAGTGGTTCATCCTGCACAACCTCGTCTGCATTTATCCGTGATTTGGGTTTTCCTGTGTCCGTGACCATCCTGGAACCCTGATGGAGCCTTATCAGGTGCCCTTGAGTTGCCTGGTAGTTGTATGAAAGATTTTATGAAAACACAAATATTTGATACCTTTCTTTTGTTTCTTCATGAGATGCTTTGTTGCTTTTATCACTTTTGGGGCACAGAATGGGGATAGGGGAAGGTTTGTCTTGGGGCTTTCAGGCAGTGATTAAAAGGTCACAAGTCGGTAAGTCAAACAGTTCCTGTTTGGGGTTTTTTTTGGTTATTTTTTTTCAGTTTTGGAGCTAAGTCAAAGTTAAAGAACATTTCCCAAGTACTTTAAATATCCCTATGGAGTATTTGCAGAAGGATCATTGCATAAAGGAGCCTGAAAATAGAACTCAGCTGGAAGGGGAAGACTGGCTTCTGTCATTTCTTCACATTAAAAGCAAACCAATGGAAGTTGAACAGTTCCTAATTTTTTAGCAGACCTTCCCTGTGATCCTGATGTGCAGGGCATTTGCCAGTGCTGAGTTCAGCTGCAGACCTGTGTTGTGAAATGGGAGCTGCAGGGTTACACCCAGTGCTGTTGGTGTTTCTAATTGCTTCAAAGCAAAGAAATTAAACTGTCTGGTAATGAGATCGGTTGGATAATAGCTTCAGCAATAGCTTATGGTACTTTGTTGATTCTAAAGGATTTGTTTGACTGTGTGCTGTTTGTTTAGACCCTGTCCAAAGGTTAGCCAGGGCCAGCAGCTGTTCTGTAGCATGGCCACTTTCACTGGGTTTAGAATTTGGGGTGGTGCGATGTGGATGCTGCAACTAGAGGCTGTCACTGCTGAAAGGGTTTGTAAATGTACAAGTTAAGATGCTGTCAGCACGATTTATGAACTCTGTTCTCTTGGGGAGAAGAAACAATAGTAATTCAATTATTTCCTGTGAAATAATTGCCCTTTGCATCGCCGTCAGAACAGGCTGCGTGGTGCTTGGTTGGGTTTGGCCTAATGGGGAAAGAGTTGCCGAGTCAAAACGTGCTGCACTAAGCGGGAAGTTTTCACCGAAAGCGACTGCTTCCTCTTGCCAATCAGAAATAGCAGCTCTTAATCCCAGTTTTATGAGGCTTTTACACGATGGGTGCCATTTTTTTTCCGAAAGCTGTGTGCATTGGCATGCTGAATTTTGTATCCAGCAGTCTGTTGTGGCATTTCACATCCCTAAGAAGCAGATGTGTATCCTTTTGAGTATTTCTTTGGAGAACAAAAAGAAAGAATAATCAAGGTCCCATACATTGGGTACATGTGCTTATCAATATGTTGTTCTTGGTGGCAGCCTTCTCTAAGGCTGACTGTCCATCCATTTCAGATGGATGTTACACATCTGCTCTCCTTAAATATATTCGAGGCACACAGGAATGAAGTCAGATAAGCTAATTTACTGGTGCCTGATATCATTGTTGAAGTGGGTGGTGACACTATAGCGACCTTGGGAATGAGAAGCCTGTCTGGTGACCTGGGACCTCTTGTGGCCCAGCACCAGGACCGTGTGGGTTGGGGACACAGGCGAGGTTCAGCCAGCCGGGAAGGGACAGGGAATGCAGTGCTGATATTATGAAATAATATTATTATGTTATTGTTGAGAGGTTGAAAGCCTGTTTCTCTTCCTGCTGAGAGACAATATTTCTTTGTGAGCCTCACGTGAGCAGCACAATTTTCAGGGGATATTTTTAAAGTGTTAGATTAGGTCACAGTGTTGTAGTGTTCTTGCTTATTGTCCTTCCATGTGCACATGCCCTGCTGAAAAAGCTTCGTCCTCAGTCACTGAAGTGCTTAGAGCCATATCATTTTTTTCTTCCCGTTTCCTTGAGACAATAAATCCATCCTAACATCATTCTGTACGTGGGAAATTTTAGCTCCAAGGTGCCCCCCGAGAAGGTGGCACAGCGAGTAAAACCCAAACTGCGACTCGCACACCTCTTTTGAAAACAAAGGTGCCGATTGAATTCCTGTAGTGGCATCCAGGGATGTGAGCGGAATACAAATGTGGCTTTGTATTGCTGGCGCTGCTCCTTTGTATTCCGGGGGCGATGCATGGGGGG
This sequence comes from Oriolus oriolus, assembly GCA_013400235.1. NCBI lineage: Eukaryota > Metazoa > Chordata > Aves > Passeriformes > Corvidae > Oriolus > Oriolus oriolus. The sequence continues at coordinate 536,652 of VXBT01013908.1, forward strand.
TGCGGCGGTGTTTGCTCGCTCCCAAACGGGCTGGCACAGCCCGGCGAGGAGGTGCTGTGCCTAGCAGCGCCTGACTGCCGGCCCCGCATCAGCAGCGTCTCGGCAGCATCCTGGGAATCGCAGGCGATCACATGAGCCTGGATTTCCAGCTCAGTTCATTAGTCAGCCATTTTGGTCGCCACCCTGCTCCCTGCGCACAGCCAATCCCGGCGGCACTCGCTGCCCGGGCTGCGCCGGGAGAGGGGACCAGCGCTCGGATCTCGGCACGCCGGCACGCTGCCTCTCCGCTCGTCCTTTGTTTTTTTCTGGGGTCAGCACCAGAGGAAGACATTCTTTTTGCTTCTGCTGCCTCTTTTTTTTTTTTCTTTTTGTATTTTTTACCTGTTTTTCCCTGCTGCGTCTGGTGCAGAAGCCAGGTTTTCTGTGGATGCTGAGGATCGGTAGCCTCTAGCATAGCTGAAGACGACGGCAGTCGGTGGAAAGGAGGGAGGCAGAGCTGAGCGGGAAGGAGAAGCGTTTTTACCTTGCTTGATCTATGAAAAGGCCAGAGCAGCCTCTGTGATCCTGAGCGATCTGTCCTTTAATCGCAAGGTATTTCTGATTTTCTTCTTCAGAAAGCTTTTGTTTTCAGTCCTTATTTTGCCCCCGTTGTTGTTGTACCAGCTGAGTCATCATGTCTGCTCTGACGCCTCAAAGCGACATGCCAACCCCCACCACAGACAAGATCACTCAGGCTGCCATGGAGACCATCTATCTTTGCAAATTCCGCGTGTCCATGGATGGAGAGTGGCTGTGCTTGCGCGAGCTGGATGACATCTCGCTGACACCCGACCCCGAGCCTACCCACGAAGGTACGGTCCGGCTGTGCCCCGGGAGCCCCGGGCCGGCGCATTGTTCCGGCGCTGCACGAGTTGGGAGGGGGCGTCTCCAGGACCAGATGCTCGTGTCCTGCCTGCAGAGCCTGGACAGCCGTGGGCAGATCAGAAAGCCAAATTGCTGCTTCAGATCGCCCTCAGAATTTATAACCCAGCCCTTTAAGGCAGATGTGTGATGAATTATCTTTTTAGCTGTAGGAGGTTTGTGTACCTCAGGAAGGAAGAAACCCGGGATGTGTGCTCGGTGAGAATATTTAATCATGATTTTTCCCTTAAACCAAGGCTGATAGCTCTGTTAGTGAGCTGCCAGCTGGTACCAGGGGAGCACAGTGGCAGCACCCCAGCATGTGCCTGGTCGTGGGGAGTTTTTGGAAAGCCCCAGCGATTACGCAGCGATGCCCGCTGTCAGGTGACGATGCCATCACAGTGCCCCAGCTCGCCGCTGATGAGCGTGCTGCTGTTTATAATGGCTTGGAAGCCTGAAACGTGGAGATGTAGCACATCTTGCTTTCCCCTGGAAAAGGGATTTGTCATCTGGGTTGATAAACAGTTTAATACCAGCACAAAGATCGAATACTCTGAGAGTATTAAACGCAGGAGAGGACATCTACGCAGTGCTCTGCCAATAAACAAGTGGGGAAGAAGAAGAGGTGATAAGTTTCCGCAGGCGCTGAGGTTCTGAGTGCCCTTGCTGGATGCACCTTGTAGTTTTAGAGCAAGGAGGCTCCAGCTTCTCATGCCTTACCTTTTCCAGTAACTCCTGAAATGCCACTCCACCAAGCAGTTTCGCTTGACCCGTTTGATGCTGTCTGGTTAAGTCAGCAATGTCTTGCTGAATGAGACAAGTGAAATTGTGGTGGGGATTTAAGCTTTAAAATAAATTTCCAAGGGATAATTTCATTTCCATTTGACAGCCGCTTTCAGTGACAGTAGCCCTTGGGTTTGGATTTGGCTTGCCAAGTACTTAGTCACACAGTGGGATACCAGACAGAGGTTTCAAAAGGAGAAACTTAACATTCCCTCTGAAGCATATCCCAGGGGTTCAGGGAGGTGAGTACAGGGTGAGCAGGAATTCAGTTGTCTTCCGGTTCCCGTGTTCTTATGTGTGACATTGCGACCTTCCTTGGTTTTACTCCCGTGTTTTTCAAGGTGTAATTACAGTCACTCTGTGGTGCGTACCAGAAGGGGTTAGAAAACAGCATGTGCTCATTTCTTTGCCATATTATTTAATTCATATGTCAAAACTAAATGCAGAAAGAGCAGTACCATAACGACCTTCCTAGAGGTGTTTATGCATGCATAAATTAAGGTTGCTTTTTGGTTGGTTGGGGGGGTGTATTTGGATCCAAGTCATATTTAGAACAGAGAAGGTCAGGAAAAGTGTTGACAATAGGAAAGCTGACACAGCTGTATCCCACTGTTGGGTCTGCTGCTACTGCATCAGCACTGCTGCTGTGTCTGCAGGGTGTGCGCAGGTCGGGGGGGACAGGAGCGTGGGCTCGTGTCCCTGGGAGTGTCTCCATAAAACTGGTGTGCAAACGTAGGCATTATGAAGGGAAAAAAAAGCTGTAGAATTCTGCCAAAGGCATAACAAAGGGGGACAGTTTTTCCCTTACAAATCAAGACATGTGAAATATATATTGCAGTAAGTACCAAATCCAACAGCTTGTTGGAATAAAGATTTGAAGCCTTCCATTTGCTGCTCCTCAGCTCTTGCGGCTTCCGGAGAGTTTTGTCCCTGGCCTCTTTTCGCCCTGTGATCTGCTGTGCCCCCAGCCCTCGAGCCATCCTGCCTTCGGAGCCACTCACAGCAATTCCAGTCCTGCACAGAGCTGGAGCTTGAGAGCAACTAAGCAAAACTTTTCTTCAAATTAAAAGCAAGTAGCAGATGCTGAGTTGCTTGCGACTGTGTATATTCCGTATAACCTGTAGCATGGCTGCTCAATTTAACAACAAAAGCAATTAGTACACTTTTTCAGTTGGTGGAAACAATTCTGTGTGCATATGAAAATAAGCAGATTCTGCTGTGTACTGTAAATCTGCTTGGATTAGAAAAATACCTTATTTTTTTAAACAGGCAGTGATTCTTGATAAGACTCTCAGAACCTTACTGTACTCTGCAGGCCCCTCAAAATTAAATGTGACACTGGTGATTGTTGACCTTGTTTGCTTGCAATGTGTGATGGTCTTTGAGGCATCTTTAGGGATGGAGGTAGCATCCACCTGGATTGTATTTCTGTTGAATGTTGGAGAGGGTGTGTATGGATGGCATTGAACACTGGTCTCAACTTTGGGGAGAAGTTACACAAAATGGCCTTTGTTAGGTCATTTTACTGGATGTTAAATTTCTATCTTGAATAATCATGAGGAGCTTCACAACAGAGCTGTGGCAATTTTTGTCCTCATGGGATCAGTTTGTAATAGGGACCAGAAGAATACATGTGCTACCTCGAGTTCACTTGGAGCTTTCAAGAATGACAGTATTCCTCTTTTTATTAGTCTTCTTCTATTTGCGCTAAAAGGAGCAATTGAAATTAGAATTTATAACATGTGAAGATGAAATTGTCTTCTCTATAGGGCAGAAGCTAAGGTCAGATTTGTTCTTCTTTTTTGACCAGTAATTTAAAAGTTTTAGTTGCTGACACGTGCTTGTGTAAAACGCCCTGACAAGGAGTTGTAGAGCTCTTCAGGAAAAGAAAATGTTCTTAAAACCTCCTGCCCATTAATCTGCTGCACTGGTTATTGAATCATCCTTCAGATTTTACCTTTTCTCTCATTTTCTATCCAAGTGTTTTTCCGTGTTTCTTTGCGTACTTCAGAACGGTTTAGGGAAGCAGCGTAACCTTATTGGTTATACTTGTGTTTTGCCAACTGGCAACTGTTAACTTGGGTTTAGGGTTTCTTTAGTAGTGTGGAATAGGAAAAGTAAAGTCGTGGGAGAGGTGGAATTTTGCAGTGGATTGGGCCTTTCCCAGTACAAAACAAATCTGAATTGTACTGAGAGTGGCAGGGACCTCTCAGGTGTAGACAAAAACCTGCATGAGATGACTCAGTAGTTGGAAAAAACCTCTTCAAACACATCTGGTGACAGAAACCCCTAAATAGATAACAAGTGGAAGAAGCTGGAGACCAGATCTAATAGAAGAAATGTGAAGTCAGTAAATGCAAGTTAAATTAATTTACAGTGTGTTCAAGGTCATAAATCTCGGGAACAGCAGTTAGGTCATGTAATCCAGACTTGAAATCAGAAATTACTCTTAAGAGTTGTTTTCTTTGCTCTTCTAAGTTGTGTCAGTCTAAGTGAAGTCGGACAGTTTTATATCCCTCAGAGGTGGCGAGTCAAGAGTGCTTCGGAGAAACCGCTCGGGGGCCAACCGAACCGGGAAGTGAAAGATGGGGAAAAAACCCCAAGGGTTTGGGTTTTTATTTTCTTGGTGTGAACTATCAAGGGCCAAAATAGGATGAGAAATTTCTCATAGCAGTTAGTCGTGTGTTTCCCTCCGAAAACAGGCTGGTTGTGCAGAAATGTCCCATATAACTGCACACAGTTGCAACATAGAGAAATTGGGTAATTATTTTATGGTAATCATGTGGAGATGGGAATAAGACTTAGGATGGGATTATACCGTGACTTCATGTGATGTACACTGGCTGTTTATTTGTCCCATGCGTGTAATGGAGAGTGGGCTTGGAATTTCCAAATTGTCTGTACTTCTTCATTTCTTTTTTTATTTCCTTCTGGTTTGTTGCAAATCTTTGACTGCTCTTTTCTTCTATATGCAAGGCTCTCTGTTTATGTCTATATTTAGAGATTGAATTTTTATGCAGTGGGTTTTAAAATAAATGGTTTTTTTAAGGTACTTTGTCCTGAGTAGATGGTTCCTGGCATTCCAGGCTGCAAAGACACTGCCTGGTGGCTTCCCTGATTTTGGGCTTCCAGGGTGTTTGAACATGATGCTGAAACCCTTTGCTGATCCCTTTTCTTTGTCAACAATTTGTGATCCATCTTGTTGGCAAACCTAAGGTGAAACAATTACTTATGTACTCCCATAACATTAACAGCATCCACCAAATTTTCTTCCTTGACCTCTTTATTTGCTATTAAATGTATTCCTAAGGTAACGAATATCGGAATGCAATTGAAGTGTAGTAATGTGACCAGAGGTCCCTGTTTCATAACAAAGGATTATTTGTCCAGGTTTGGGCCGAGCCTTTCCCAGCAGCTCCAGCAGCAGGACTGACATGGCACCATCACTCAGGACTTTCTATATCAAGCTCAGTTTTCACTTCCCAAAACTGATGCCTTGGGGTTTTTTAGGTTATCTTACTGACGGCTCAGCTTCTCCTTAGGAGTTTGTTTAAAATTTCTGTACTTAAAAATAGCTTTTAAAATCCTGACCCGTTCAAAAACTCGGGACCTTTTCTTCCTGATGGAACAAACTCTTCCCTGGGAGGGCGGTGAGGCCCTGGCACAAGTCCTAGAAAGTGCTTGATTCACCATCCCTGGAGATATTTAACGGGCAGGTCGGACGAGGCTTGGAGGAACCTGGGCTAGTGGAAGGTGTCCCTGCCCGTGGCAGGGGGTTGAATGGGGTGAATTTCAAAGTCCCTTCCAACCCAAGGGAGCCTGTCATTCTGTGATTCTGTTTCATCTGTCTGTGGAGGAACTTGATTCTCATGTCAAGATGCTGTGTGTGAGGTGATGCTCATTGGTTCAGAAAGGTTTTGACTCAACTCTATTTTAGCCTAATAACTTCAGCCTTTAAAAACAAAGGTTGAGCAGCAGTGTGAAATAATTTTGATGCTGTTCCGTTCTCCCAGGGTTTACTTGTAAAAGCTTTTTTTGGCTTGGGAAAGTGTATCCCTGCTCCTTCAGTGAGATGCTGCTGCTGTGTCAGTGAAGGGAGTGACGGCCAACCCCTCTGTTGTCCAAATAACAGATGGGATTTTTGTGATTGATATATTTGAGACAAGTTCTCTAGTCCCTTCCTGAAGAACTGGCTTGAGTGTTCATTCCAACGGGATATTGAGTTCCATAATACTAATCTTCCTGGGAATCTGGTTGGAATGAGTTAATCATTTTATGGAGACTTAAAAGTCTTGGTCATCCTGTTTTCTAAACTTGGTACAGAATTAAATCATTTCCATCATAACCGAAAGTATTGAGTTTTTCACACATCATAAGGACCATGGAAACTCTAGTGTTTCAGGTCTTTGTGATTCTTCAGTGTGAAGATTTTTTCCTCCCACTTTTGCTTGGTGGAATTTCCAGACAAGTGGGAAAATATATAAGGTAAAAGAAGAAATGAACTCTTTGCAAAGTGCAGTTGGATGCATGGGGAATGAATGAAAATAGGAAAGAAAGTGCTAATTAAATGTGTGCTTTTGTCTCTAAATCTATGCAAATGCCTTAGTACCAGTTCAAATTATTGCAGTGCTTGCTAGTAGGAAGATGGGATTATGGCTTGTTAGGGATAGAAGAAAATATTTGTGACTCCTCTGGATATTTCTCTGGGAGCTTTACATGGGTTACTTGCTAAGGGTTAAAAATAAATGAGAAATATGAAAAGAAGCCCGTCAGTTCTCTCTGTCCCTGCTACCCAGGTGCTGGTAAATCTGGTTTTGGTTATATGTTCTTCCCCGTTTATGCTTTGGATTAAGGAAAAAATCCAACCCCTCAGTATTAAATACAAGACCTTTCCGTGGTGGTGTGTGGTAGGGATTCTGGGATAATCAGCACCTGCATCTGAGTCACAGAGTCTCATTTGTGCAGCAGGGTCCCGGGAAATGTCAGAGCCAGGTCCGTCCACCACGGTGAGATTCAGTCTCCTGGCCCTTGGGAAGCTGCAACACCTGTCATGAGAGACCAAAAGCCATCGGTGTTGCACGTGGGGGAGAGCATCACCGCGAGTTGTTTTTGCAACAACGGGGATTTCCTCCAGAGAAACTCCTTGTTGCTCCTGCAGTAGTGCTCAGCCACAGGGGAATGTTGGTGAAAGTCTCTGGTTTGGAGGAAAAGGGTTAAGAATGAGCGCTGTGCTTAGCCCAGTGTCAGGATGAGGGGCCTGTTGGGCACACGGAGCTCAGCGCTGTGTGAGCTCAAGTGGCCCTGAGGCTCTTGGCTGTTGTTTGAGCAGTGCAGGAGCAGTTTGCGGGCCAGGGCTGGCTCCCGGGGCAGGAGGCTGGCGCTGGCTCTGTGTGGGAGGGAGGAGGGCCCGGCAGCCTCTGGACTTTGCTCAGGACTTCGGCACGGTTGGCTCGGGAAGCGGTTCGGAGCCTTTCCCGTGCTTTGGATGTTCTGCCGCTCGCGGATTAACCCTGGGGAGCGCGGGTGCGTAAGCAGGGAGTGAAAAATGCCCGGGGTTCGGGGCATTTGTCTGGCTTGGCTCGCTGGGTTTGGAACAGGGACTTAGTGGGTGTGCTGAAACCAGTTCTCCTTGTCCTGCCTGCTCCTCTCCCAGGGTACCTCCCTTGTCCCGCCAAGGACAGGGGTGCTTCCCTGACTGAGTCCTTAGGGGATCATCATCAGCCTGTGACCCGTATAGGGCTCACCTGGGTCACCTCTGCGGGATTTGTTATTTGGGGTCACGGTCAGAACAGAGTTTAAGCTCTGTTGAACCTTAAAATGCCCTCAGTGTGTCTTTTCCCTGAACGTGCCTGCTTCTCACGTGTGGCTGTTTGCCTGGCAGCAGTTCTTCTTGGGGCTGGATATGACGAAATTGAAGCAAAAGCTGACATTGCATAAATATCACAAGTTTAGTGTTTTTATCTTACAAAGAAAGGAATGCTTTTGTTGCTTTTCTTTTTAGGATGTGCTTTACAAAAATGTTGCTTGTGTTGATGCAGAAACAAAGCTTCTGCAGCTTTACTGAAGCCTGCCCTGGTCTGACTGTGGGAGAAAAATGCTTTGCTCTATTGCTTTGTGCAGACTAATAAACCCTTTTGACTTGCAGATCTCTTGCACTGTGAATTAAGTCTTGTATGATGCAAATCTCCCTTTCAGTTGTGCTTTTCTTATACCTTGATTTTGAATCTTTCCTTTAGATCACGGCTTGCATGACGTTTTTCTTTCTTTTCCTTTCCTTTTGCTGTTTGCAAAGACTCTTGGGAGGATTTGACAGATGTGGTGGAGCAATTGCGCGATGATTCCGAAGGTGCGTTCCACACCCACATCTCACAGCTCTTGTTTGTGCTAATCGTTGGCTTCTGCGCTATTATTTTGAGCCTGAGTGCAAAATGCAGTTAGTTTTCCTTTCCAGTGCCAGTAGCTGTGGCTTTCTTGCATTTTCTTGATGTTGCTTAAATACATGTTTGCTTTTTTTACTGTTTTGACTTGAAGTGGAGGTAGAAGAAGTGAATCAACAAGGGCTATTTGCCTTCTTCTAGATGCTTTCACAGGCAGTAGTTTCCCGAGCCTGGCAGAAGCACAGCTTAAAAGGTTGCAGCAACATACGGAAGCTGAATTTTAAAAAATATTTCGGAAATCACCCTGAAGCTTAAGATTTTCCATAGTATTTCTGACTAGATTCTTCAGATTTTCTAGCAGTGTTTGCCGAGGCTTGGCAAAAATGCTTCCAAAACTGGTACTGCAAATTTTTATCACAACTTGTGAAGTTCTAAATGAGAAACTTATTTATAGTGCTGTTTTCTTGATTTTTAAAAAATGGTGCAGATGTGAAATAGTTGAATCCCCAGTCTAGCAAGTGGTCAAGCAGATTGGTACGTGAATGATGAAATACAACTGCTCCCGCTTGGGGTTCAAGTGTGTGCAGCACAAAAGGCTGATGTTCTCGTGCACTGAGCACAGTGATCCTTGTTGCTCGTCTTCCATGATGGTGCCTTTAACTGCTGTGCTGCTTCTGTGCCTGGGTGCTGTCTTCAGCCTTCTCAGCCACAGGCAATGTCCTCCTCTCCTGGCACCGCAGCTCGTGCTGCTTCCCAGAGAAGGGCATTTTGCAAGGCAGGCTTTAAGGAAAAAAAGGAGGTTGAGACTTCTTTTTGTCATAAAAGATTGTATAAGTTGTTTTGCATTTATTTTGTCAGGTGAGAGGTGCCTCTCTGCCGCACGGAAGCAGCCGTGCTAAATTTCAGGTTACTTTAAGTTGGTGTTCTTGATGTAAGATGGAGAACCTTGATGAAATGCTAATGAATTAGCACTGCTTTCAGTGGGTTTGTTCACTTCTCCAATGTTTCATCATTCCCTGCCTTTGATCCAAGTTTTAGCTTCATTTTAGTTGCTTCTTTCTTGTTTTAGAGTATGAGGAGTGATAAAATTTATTGTCACCAAATAAGAAGTACCAAGACCAGTCACAGCTTAACCCTTTGAGATCCTGTATTGCATTGACACTTTCCTTGACTTTCAGGTTGCTGGGTACAGACTGTACCTTTTAAACAAGTTACAGGATTCTCAGATTTGGAAACACTTTCATGGAAGCAGCTGGTTAGAAAACATATGTGTTCTATAGAAGCTGCAACATTTAAATAACAAAGTGTCCTGAGAGTTTGATTCCTTCATTTGAAACCCAAACCCTGTGGAAAGGCCAAGTTCGACAGCTGGGGTTTTTTACTTTTTAAGGTTTATGACGTGGGATGTGTAGGAAAGCCCAGGCAGAGGTTTTGCAGTTAGAGGCAGGAGGAAATTGGAGAAGATACTGGCTCAGATGGAGCATGCCAGGTCCACACCAGGATCAGACTTGTCCCAGCTTAAAGCCAGCCTGACAGCTTTGCTGTGTAAAAGTCAGCCTTGCCTGCCTACCCCGCCTTCTTTAAAGGTGTGCGTGGTGCAGTACATAGAACAAGGGTATCAATTACTTAACATTTAATTTTTGGACTAAACCTTAGGGATTTCATCTAGTTTCACGCTATATAAGCTAATTGGATTGCAAGATGAGAATCTTGGATAAACTGCACATGCAGAGCACGATTGCTCACAGCAGACTAAGGAAGCAGAAAGCTTTGATTAGTGTGATATGGTGAAAATATTTTTCTCTTGAAATTAGCTAATAACCACGGCCAAAGGAGCATTTTCCTTGGTGCTCTCTTGTACAGTTCCTTTAATTCTGCATTAGGGGTTGGTTTGCCACCCAAGCAGAGTCACTGTGGATGCCTTGCTACCCATCAGACCAGTGGCCTTGGCCAGTGAGAAAATGTGCTGAGGGAGGATGAGGAGGGAGGTCTCTGTGTCTTGGCAATACTGTGCCAGACTTTTTTCCCGAGGCTTCATTCCCGGTGATGGTGACTGTTAGCTACACTGCAGGTCATAAAATGGATCAGAAATCCAGAACAGGTCATGTGCTCAGGGTACCTCCAGATCAGCCAGACCCATCACCTTCAGACAGCAGTAGTCCTGAAAGGCGGTAAAAACCCCTCACGAAGTTCAGTCTTGCTGCAGTCCAATGCTGCTCTGAGCATTGCACTCCTAAATGAGTACTTGGAAGTTCTCTAAACGATGGAAATAAATTTAGAGGAGGAGACTTCTGGTGCTGCTTCACTCTGAAGAAGAAGGGGGATGAGAGACGTTCTGTCCCGAGCTGCTTTTGGAGAGAATGAACAAATGAGCCATTGTATCAGGTTTGGATGGCGGCACTGCCCCGGCTCTTCCCTCTCCCTGTGCTGTGGATTTTTCCCAGCCCACAGTGACATGCACTCGGATGTGGGTATATTAGCTGTGCTCTTGGCTCTCTTTTTGGCTGGTGGGTGCTGACAAGGTGACGCTTGCTTAGATCTGTAGTCTGAGGTGTCCTCTGGTCACATCTCTGCTGCCAGGAGTAGTTAATTCACTCGCGAAGGTGGCAGGTTGGTTCGAGGGTCCCTGGCTGTTGGCAGCAGCCCTGGATAAATGGGACTTACAGGCATGAAGCTGCCTGCACCCGAGAACTGGAGGTCAAAAATTGAGTATGAGTAGCAGGTGTAAAGGTCTGGATGTTTATAATATGGTAGAGGGAGATTGTAGTGCTGGGAGATCTGTGAGTTTGGGGATTGAGTATGACCTGTCAGGAGCCATGAAGATCAGCTCCTTCTCACTGGTGAAAACCAGTGGCAGAGTTAAAACCAAGAGAGATAAGTGGGAGTTGGCTCCATGTTAGATCTAAGCTTAAAAAAAAATCTTGAGGAAGAGAGACGCAAGTTGGCATAGAGACACATGTTGCTGGATTAAGTGTGAGAGGGTCCATGGTGATCTTTAGATGGAAGAACAAACCACAGGTGGGAGGATTCTTACCAGTTTGTAGCAGGGGATGTGAGTTGGAACAAGTGATGGCCATGCCAGTCAGAGACACGTTGTCAAGGTGCAAAGTACAGGATGAACACCAGGCTCCAAATGCCTTGCTTGAGAATAGGGAGCTCATGTAGTTATCTGAAGCATTAAGGCACCCTCAATATGATACATTGCCTGTTCCCATGCCGTTGTGGCTTTGGCCCTAAAATGCTAGATGATGTTGATTTTTCTCCACAAAAGGCCTGCAGAATGCCTCCCGTGAAACTCGCTGCCCCAAAAATGCCTTCAAAGCTGAGGAACAATTAGAGCAAGGTGGGGTGTTTACTGCAATCAAACCAGCTTTTGTTGCTCACCGGCATTTTGCTTCCTTTGTTGCAGACCCGAATTACCTCATGGCTAACGAGCGCATGAACCTGATGAACATGGCCAAGCTGAGCATCAAGGGGCTCATCGAGTCCGCGCTGAACCTGGGCCGCACGCTGGACTCGGACTATGCCCCCCTGCAGCAGTTCTTCGTGGTGATGGAGCACTGCCTCAAGCACGGCCTCAAAGGTAACTCGGGGGCTGGGCCCGAGCCGTCTGCTCTGCAGGGCACGGCCTGCAGTGGGGAGCAGCAGTGTGAGGTAAAAACAGAGCTCTGCGGCCTGCACGAGACCCAGGAGAGGCCGAGCACAGTCACTGCTGCGATCGCAATGGGCTGGGCAGGCCAAGGAGGGCACAAAAACCTCCTGGAGGGGGGAAGGTTGAGGCACTGCAGGTGCTTGCCGTGTTTAAAACAGCGCTTCAGTTGTCCCGGGTATAAGTCTGTGATCAGGGATTAAATCGGCTTTTGACAAGCTCGTGACTCTTTTTTCTGCACTTCCTTGTGCTTTAGGAGTGCATCCCCTTGCTGGAAGAGGAACTGCAACCCTGGAGCTCCTTTGTCAATAGCTCTGTCTAAACTGAGGGTTTGGGCCGTGTGCAGCTCATGGCTTGAAGCTGCTTTTAAAGCAGAGCATGTGTTTGACTGTGAAATCCTGAGTCACAGCTCAAATGGCTGAGTATGGACTCTCCTTTAGGTGATGCCCTTGTGTGGTAGCAGCTGGAGATGGAAAGCAGAGGGGTGTGGAAACGGGTGGTCTTTAGGGCTCTTCCCACCCAAACCATCCTGGGATTCCAGGATACCAAGTGCCTGCCCAGCAGCAGCCCCAGAGGAACCATTCTGGCAGGTTTTGGCTGCTTTTTGTTCACTTGTTTGAGAAGGCATTATGTCAGCACAGGTCTAACAGGCTGATTTTTTTATTCTTTTTGTTTTTTAGCGAAAAAGACTTTTCTTGGGCAAAATAAGTCATTTTGGGGACCTCTAGAATTAGTAGAAAAACTCGTTCCTGAGGCTGCAGAGATTACAGCAAGTGTTAAGGACCTCCCAGGGCTGAAGTAAGTACACTCCTTTATTGCATGAGTACATAATATGACTTTTACTGTGAGAAGGATCCTGAAGAAGAGAAGGAAGGGCAAACAGAACCTTCAGGAATACATCTGTCACTTTCTGCAGATAAAAATGGATCATTGCTCTCTTACTCTTCATCAAGGATGTGCAGCAGGAGAGCACAGGATACATTGCACAGGGTTCTTGCTGTGTTAAGAGTGTGGCAACTTACGGACAGCAGTGCATTTACTGCTAGCACTTAAGGAGTGGTGATGTGCCTGAGGCATGGGAACAGCCTTTATTGAGCATTTATGAAGTCACACTCGAGGGGAAGGGAATTAACAGGAAGGTTATAACAGTTTAACAGTTTAAATAAACAGTTTTGAGGCTGATGTAGGTAATTCTTCTTTTAAATAAATTCAGGTAAAGTTTATGTGAGAGGGAAGCTTAGGCACCAAGCTGGAGAAGATAGCAGTTTGTGTTAAGGAGGGGAGGCAAAAGGCCACAAGAAGCATATATTGTAAAAGTTTCATAGGAATTTCAGACATCACATTCAGGCTTGCCTATTTCATGGTAAAAGAAATTGCAAGAAGCTTTTGGCTTGGAATAAAAAAAATGGATAAGGAAGCTTTTGTATGAGCAACAGGACTAAGGATTGAGTCATCTTTGCTGAAAGAAGAGGTGGATAAATTCAATAAATGGCTTTTGGGTTAGTATTTAGTGACGTACCGACGGACAAGCGCTTTTACTGGAGGTCTGCGCAGGACTCCTGCAGCAGCTGGCAGGGCCCTGCTGTGCCAGGGCTCCCGGTGCCTCTTCTTGTTGTAGAGCACCACAGTAGGAAATGAATGGAAGTAAAGGACGGTTTTAGAGTACGTTTCTACACCCTGTGTTCAGAGTGACCCTTTGAAGAGCTGGGTCCTGTTGGTGAGTCAGGAGTGGGCAGTACAGCCGTCGCTTCCTTGGGCTGCTGCTGCCCCTAGGTGAGGTCAGACATCCAGGTCAGCGTGTTAGAGCCACGTGCTCCCGGTGGCCGGGAGAAAAGAGGGGGGAAGGACTGGAACTCGAGCCCATGGCATCCTGTGAGGGTGTTCAGGAGCAAAGCACCTGAGGAGAACAGCACTGAGTTGGTTCTGAGCTGTCTGGCTGGGTTCCCGTGCAGCCTGACCCACCCCGAGGAGTGGTGTCGGGCAGCTGTGCTGGTGTGTGCGTGTTCCTGTGACTTAGGCAGAAGTGGCTGTGACTCAGAAGGTGATGAGCTGAAGCAGCTGATCTGTCTGGCAGCATCCAGCAAGGATAAAGTCAGGGAAATCTTTTTAGGAGGGCAGCAAAAACATAATGAGTTCTGAGAGAAACAGTGATGGCTTGATCAGTCTGGACCTTTTTTGTGCTCACATACCTTGTGCTTCTCTGTTTGCACCAGTGCCACCTCTGTCTTGGAAGTGCAAAAACTTGACGTAGGGTGGGGTTATTAGAGCTGTTGATGACTGTGCCTTGCAGGGTGGCTGGAAGTGTTTGTTTTGGCCTTTGCAGGACACCTGTGGGCCGAGGAAGAGCTTGGCTTCGCCTGGCTCTGATGCAGAAGAAACTTTCAGAGTACATGAAAGCCTTGATTAACAGAAAGGATCTTCTCAGGTGAGTGCTGGGCTCATTCTCAGTTAGGTTCACTTTTGCTCTCTTGTAAGATCTTGATCATCTTTCCCATCTCACTCCTGTGTGTGTCTTGCCCTGCATCCTCCAGTGAATTTTACGAGCCCAATGCGCTGATGATGGAAGAGGAAGGTGCCATCATTGCTGGCCTTCTCGTAGGTCTGAACGTCATCGATGCCAACTTCTGCATGAAGGGAGAGGACCTGGACTCCCAGGTACTGGGTATTCAGTTAATGGGTTTGTTCTGCTCATTTAAATTGGAAAATTCATTAATTTTGCATAGCTTACTGATGTAATGAACCCTTGCTGAAGTACAGCAGGTGCTGATGTTCTAACTCTAAACTTCCACACCTGGGAACAGTGGGTTGGTCTTAGAAACCAAGCGTTTAGTGTAAAATGCAATTTTTTCTTCTCCAGGTCGGAGTTATTGATTTCTCCATGTATTTGAAAGATGGGAACAGCACGAAAGGCAGCGAAGGGTAGGTGCACACACAGTTGTCCTGCTGCTCCTCTCTTGGGAACGTGTATTCAGGTGTTCCAGGCTGCCCTGTTTTTTTTTTTCCAGAGATGGTCAGATAACTGCTATTTTGGACCAGAAGAACTATGTAGAAGAACTCAACAGACATCTAAGGTAAAACGTGATCTCTTGGCTCTTTATTATCTTGTAGAACAAAAGAGAACATGGGATTTTTAAAAGTGATGGAATTACTGTAGGGTTTTTTCTCTTCAACAGTGCTACAGTAAACAACCTGCAGGCCAAGGTGGATGCCTTGGAGAAATCCAACACAAAGCTGACCGAGGAGGTAAGTATCATGGAAAACCACCTGATGCTTTGGCCTTTGGGAATTAGGGATTAACCAGGGAGGGAGGAATTCCTTTCAGATGTCTGGTGTAGAGAATGAGGGGTGTTTAATGATGGAAGTGGAATAACTGACCTGCCAAGGAATTTCACTGGCTGTCGCTACTGAGCACAAGTTGGAAAATCAACTGTATCTTTATGGAAATTTGCAAAAAGTAAAGGAAAAAATGTCATTACAAGTAAAACGTCCAACCTGGGCATGAGAAATAGCGGGTACGTGAGGCTTAGGTGCAGTCTGTGTTTTCACATGGGTCTGCAGCTCCTTAGTGATGGCATAAATGTCATAAAGTGTTCTGGGGTCAGTTCCCTGACAGATGGGTGACAGGAGGTCTTAGCGGATGGAATGAGTGGCTTTTGGTGTTTTACCTGCATAGTGACGTGGTGCCAGGCCTGAATTGCAATGGTGCCTGCAGTATTTCTGGGGTTTGATAATGAAGTTGCCAAGGGAAGCCTGCGGAGTGTGGAGTGCGGCCGCGGTGACAGCGGCACGTGCTGTGCCAGCCAGGGTGTAGGTAATGAGATGTCACACATCACAGCCACGTGTGTGTGTTGGGCCTGAGCTCTGCCAAGGACTCACACTTGCATCCGAGACTTCTGTTTGAGTTTGTCACAGGACAGCATGGCTGATCCCTTGCAATGTCTCTGAGCTGCTCCTGTGCATGAGCCTTCTGTAAGGTGTGAATTACGAAGCCAGAAGGAGTTCCTGAAGTTACTTTTGCCTTTGACCATACACTTACATTAATCTGTTGGTCTGCAGTGCTGTCATCCCTTGGGAATTCCTCTGAGCCAGGTGCCCCATCCCCGAGGGTGCTGTGTGCTGCTCGTCCTCCATTTCCAGCCAAATCTTCCTCATCTGGTGGGGTCAAGAGAGAAAAAAACCAGCAAAGTATGTTTTTGATGCGTTACTGTTGTGTTTTGTTCCCAGCTCGCCGTTGCCAACAACAGGATCATTACACTGCAGGAAGAGATGGAGCGGGTTAAGGAAGAAAGCTCCTACATCCTGGAGTCCAGTCGTAAGGTTGGTGTGTTTGTGGGGGGATGAATGCTGAGCCGTGGGGCAGGCCCAGCCTGAATGCCTTGTTTGGAACAGAGTTTATTTCCTTGTGTGTCTCACACAAACCCCACAGTGGATTAGAGGAACGGCAGGTAGGCCCTGTGCAGAGGGAACAGATGGGCCCTGGCCGCAGGGAATCCTGCCTGGCCGTAGGGGTGGAGCAGGGAGCGTGCGCAGAGCTGTGAGCCCCCACAGCTTACGGCTTGCTGGGCAAGGTGTCAGGGGACAGGAGGGAGGGGGGGCAGGAAAATTGAGATATGGGAGTTGTGCTGGTTTGTCCTGAATTGTTGCAGAATTCCAAGTGCAATAATGAGGCCAAGTTGAGGGCTGGCAGTACACAATGCCAAGTGAACTGTGTCTGTTACCTCAGGCCACCAAGGACAGAACTGCTGACGGGCAGGCACTGACTGAGGCACGGAAGCAGCTGAAGGAGGAGACTCAGCTGCGCCTGGTGAGGAGTGGGGGGCTCGGGGCTCACCCCACGGGGCTGCAAAGGGTCACTGCCATGCTGAGCCCTTGTCCAGTACGTATGTGGGGAGAAAAATGCCTGACCTGACAGTATTTAGGAAATAAAATCTTTCCTTAGACCCTTCCATCCCAAAGACAGGCAGGCCCATGCAGAATTCCCTGACTCTCTGCACACCTGGCTCTGATGCTGGACTGAAAACTGTGGAGTGATTCTCCTTAAGGGATGTGTCAGATGTGTGACTGAAGCTGCGGCAGTGCAGCACACTCGTGGGTAGGGAGAGTGCGTGGGCAGAAGGGAAGGGTGGTTCCCCCCCTGGGTGAACCTCCTGGAAATGCTGAGGAGCTCCTTGTGTTCCAGGATGTGGAGAAGGAGCTGGAGGCGCAAATCGGGATGCGGCAGGAGATGGAGCTGGCCATGAAGATGCTGGAGAAGGACGTCTGTGAAAAGCAGGATGCACTGGTGGCGCTCAGACAGCAGCTGGACGATCTCAGGGCTCTAAAGCATGAACTGTCTTTCAAGCTGCAGGTAGGGAGCTAGGGAAATGCAGACAAAAGTGAGAGCTGCTGTGCATTTATTCCTCCTGCCTATTGGAAAGGTGCTGGGTGTAGAAGGGGCACGGGCTGTGCAGCCCACTTCTGTCCCTCTGTGAGGACACTGGAATGTGGTGGAGGGTAAAGGCAAACACGGTGTCTTCAGAACAAAATTCATCGTGGTCCAGAAATGTGTGTGTGAGACAGGGGAAAGCATTTTGTGTGGTTTTGTGGCGTGAAAAGAGCTGTGGACCTACTTGCTCCAGCACAGGCTGGTGTGGAGGGCACCTGGTGTAACTCCTGTGTGGTGACACAAGCAGACTCTCCAAACAGCAACACGATGCTCAGAATAGATCCTAAAATCAACTTGACAACAGGAAAGAGTTCCTTCTGCTCTCCTTGAGCCAATGGCTTTGTTCAAAACAGCTGAATGATATTAAGATATTAACTGTTAGCAAGCACTGCATGATGCGTTTTCCATATCCAAGAATCTTCATGGATGGTGGCATTGCTCTGTTGCGGGGTCCAGATGTAGCCTGCACCTCTACGGCAAGACATCTGTCCTTGCAATACTGACCTGGCATTTGCTTTTTCAGCACCTTTTCCTGCCTCTTTGCCTTCTGCCCTGTTGTTTCATGTGCCAAATGATTTATGGGGGTTTACTTGGGATTTACTGCTCCTTACACAAACCCCCACTGCTCCTTTTCCCAGAGTTCAGACATGGGAGTGAAACAGAAGAGTGAATTAAACAGCCGCTTGGAAGAGAAAACAAATCAGATGGCTGCCACCATCAAACAGCTGGAACAAAGGTAAGACAGGAAACTTGAACCATGATCCACTGGTGTGTCCTTTAGTGTAGTGTCCCCTGGATCCAGAATGGGCCAGGGAAGAGTCCCAGTGCTGTGCTAGACAGAGCTGCCTGAGGAGAGCAGTGGGAGCAGCAGGTCTGGGGCTTGGTTAATGAGGAGAGCACTGAACTCCATTGGTGCTCTCATTTTGGGATTTCTGTTGGGAACGGTTCTTGGTAAACAAGGTGGTTTTCTTTGTAACAAGTTTGTGTTTGAAAATGTTTCATGATACCTACTCAGCTAATTCATGTGTTCTTTTTCTCTTGCTGTTCTTATTTTTTCTGTTTTCTCATCATCCTCATTCTGACTTACTTATACAGTGAAAAGGATTTGGTGAAACAGGCAAAAACCTTAAATAGTGCAGCAAACAAACTGATCCAGAAGCATCATTAGACATTTTTATGTCTGGCCACCTCACAGCTCTGACATCAGAACTCATTTATGAGGGGAGAACTTGAGAATTGCTAAAAGCAACTGTTAAAATGTTAATTGTCACCTAAAGTTGATTTGGAATTTGCCGAGTTTTTAAAATCTGAGTTTTTCTGCTGAGATTTAGATATAAAAATCCCTAACCCTGCCATTTAAACCGTGTTCAAGTACCAACGAGTTGGCCACTAAGCACCCCGGGAAAGCGTCAGGAGTGGGCGAGAGGTGGCTGTGTCCAGCCGCTGGCGTCACCGCGTGCAGCAGCACAGCCCTCGGCGCGTGCGCGGCTCAGCCGGGGCCGTGGCCAGCTCGGGACAGTCAACTCCTTTTCTGTATTGCCCTTTTTGTGAAGTAGACGAGAAATGCATCCCTGGAAGTTGTTGACAGTAGTTGTGTGCGTACCCCAAGCCGTTCCCCGTTCTCTTCTGTTCTGTGGGTTCAGCCCCGAGTCTGAGCCGAGCGGGCGCGATGCTGGCCCGTCACCGGGAAGACCGGCCCTCCCGAAACCAGCCTGCCTGGATTCTGCCTTAGGGACTTGGGGGGAGGGTGGGGACTTATCCTTATTCCTTTAAACTTCATGTGTCCAGAATTAGTAGCTATAGGTGTCTTAGAGTAACACGGTAGAGTGGTTAAGTTCAGTGGAAACCTCCTTCTCTTTGCATTGCTTCTACCTCTGCCAGGAGTCCCTCCAGACATACCATGTGGTCCTTCCTGACCCAAGGAAGCGGAGGAGAGGTGTTTTGGGAGGTCTCTCCCCTTCCCAGAAAGGGAAGTTACAGGTTTTATAAAAAAAAATCTGATCTTTGTTTGAAGGAAACAAAAACACATTAAAAAAAGAAGGAACCCAGTGTGCAGCAGTGGGCAGTGGAGATGGAAATTTGGTCCTTGCCCTTTTCTTGTCCGAGTAGTTGGTGGTTGAAAAGAGTTGCCTTTTACACTTCGTTCATTTTCTTCTGAGTTTGCCTTGCTCAAAACAAACAGAATTTGCTAATGGAACAAGAGCTAAAGCTTGGAAAGGTGTCTCAATAGGAAAAATAATTGCCAGTTTAACACCCTGGTGCAAAATCTGAAGTAACTGTAGCTTGAACTACTGCAAACTAACCTTCTTTGATTGTAGAAGTCCCTGTGCTGGCCTCTCTCAGGCTTTAGGTTTGTAAGTGCTCCTGGAGATATTTTTTTCTTTTGGAAGGTCAGATTTGGGGAGTTTCTGTGTCGAATAAGGGGTTTTTTGCTCTGGTGAGAGGCCTGTAGTAATTCTTGGGTGCCAGTTCTCCCTTTGACCTATGGGATGGAGCTCCTTGGGGCAGTGGGTGGCAAATGTGACAAACACAAGAGGGAACACCTTGGTGTGTTTCCAAATCCACGGGGCTCAGCCTGGTCCCCGTGGACGTGATCATGGGCCACCGTGGGGCTTGTTCCCTGGGCTCCCAGCACGGCCCTGCTGGGAACCTCCCTGCCATGCCCGAGCCGC
Source organism: Oriolus oriolus (assembly GCA_013400235.1). Taxonomy (NCBI): domain Eukaryota; kingdom Metazoa; phylum Chordata; class Aves; order Passeriformes; family Corvidae; genus Oriolus; species Oriolus oriolus. Next base: position 556,458 of record VXBT01013908.1, read on the forward strand.
ATGCTTGAACCTATAAACTCAGCCCTCAGTAACCTGCTACTAGAAACTCATCCTAACTCCCTGGAGGAGAAATAGTCCTAAGGGAAAGGTGGAAGCTTTGATCAAGGTGTCTGAACAGGTGGTTAGGACAGGGAACCCCCGTGCCCCTTCGCACAGTTCTGCTGTAGGAACAGGGGGTTGGATGGTGAAGTTTGTGCTGAAATCAGACAGATTTAAGGATCTGGCTGCTTCTGATGTCAGGCCCCGAGTGGGAACGTGTTGGCGTACTGATGCCTGGGGCTTGAGCCGGAGTGTCCATCCTTGGGAGAGACCAGGAACATGCACTAATTCTCAATAGAGTAGCTACAACCTATGTTGCGAGTTCCAGTTACCTGTGCAAAGCTGAAATGTAACGTACATTAAACTCCAATTGGACTTAAAATTCTGTGTACTTGAGGTTTGCTTCGAATCTGGATAAAAGTGATGTTTTCTGTTTCTCATCTAATGGCTGTAAACTGTAGTGATAGAATAAAAACTATTGAAAACGAGAGCTTCTGCCTGGTTCACCTACATTTTGCTTTGCTTTGAACTTTTTTCCTCCTTTCCATTGTTTTTACCATTCTCTTGTTTTGGCTAGACCTTTTCACTGGGTTTTTTATTTGTTGGTTGAACTCGGTCTTCCTCCCCACCATGGCTTTTGTTTTTTATCACAAGTTCATGTGGCTCAAATCCAGATTGCGACAGGCAGAGAAGGACCGGCAGCTGGCCCAGCAGGACAACCGGCTCTTCAAGCAGGAGTTTGGGGACAAAATCAACAGCCTCCAGCTGGAAGTGGAAGAGCTCTCCAGGCAGCGGTGAAGAGACCCTTTTCTAACCTCTTTTCTGGGCTGTTGTGGCTGTGTCTAGGGGAGAGCAGGCGGAGTGATGGCAGAGGGAAGCAGGGGATGGAGAGGGATTGAGGCAAGTTGTGTGTTAGATGCCACGAGGTGTAACTCCAGGGAGGGAAATCCTTGGTAACAGCATCAATTGGAAGCTGCCGCAGGCTGTCCGGAATAGTTGTAGCTGCCCTATCCCTGGAAGTGTTCGAGGCTAGGTTGGACAGGGCTTGGAGCAATCTGATCCAGCGGAAGGTGTCCCTGCCTGTGGCACAGGGTGGAACAAGATGGTCTGTAAGGTCCTTTCCAACTCAAACCTTCCGTGATTCTGTGATAATTGGGAATCCAAAGCTAACGCTGACAATTTGCTGCTCCTGGGCAGGGATTGAGCAGCTATGTCTCTGCGTGGAGTAAACACTGAGGGGTCTGGAGCAAGAGCAGTGATTGTGGTTGTCTTACCTGCCACACAGTACTGTGATGTGGATTTTTTCCCCATTGGAACTGCTCTTAGTTGTGCTGGAAGCCAAACAGAGACCGTGTCAAAAGCCATCACATTTTCCCCTGTGGCATCATCACTTGAGCAGCGTCAGGGACACAGACAAATCTCTTTCCTTAAAATAGAAGAGCATCTCCTGCAGCCTTGACGCATCTGTGGCTTGTTGCAAGGTCACTGGGATGAATTCTGTGGGAGCATTGCTAGATGCACGGAGGGTTTATTCCCCTCTTCCCCTCCTGGCCCAGCTTTTTGTTTCCTTTTTCAAAAAGGTGCTCAACCAACCAGAAAATGGCTTCGGTCAGCAATTGGTGCGAGGTCCTGGGTGTTCGTGGGTGAGCTTAGGAGGACGTGGGCAAATGGGTCTGGTTTTGCATCAGCTGGATGCTAAGTTCTGCTAGAATTAGTTGAAGGACGTGTAGATTTTTCATCCTGACACATTACGGCTTAACACACTGCGAGACAGCTCGGGGTTCCAAGAGGCAGTTTTAGCCCATGAGTTAGGGGTGTGAAGAGAGGGTCAAACAGTTCATCAGTTGTCAATGCCAAGTGTCCCAAAACCATCCTTTATTCACAATTCCACCTGGTATTCCAGGAGCCACCTAGAACTGGAGCTAAGGCGGGAAAGAGACAGATGGTCTCACAGTCACCAGCGCAGCCAAGAAAGCAAAAAAGGCCCAAAGAATTGGCTCAGACAGGTAACGTGATGTGGGTTCTTGGCTCGGGTTTGAGGTGCAGTTTCACTTGGCTAGTTTGCTTTTCCTGAGCTTTCTCAGGCAGTAAATGGTTGTTGCTCATGTGCCACAACCAAAGGAGCTTTGGGAAGATTTTTAAACGCTCTGACCAGGCAGTTTGAGTTGTAACAATGAGAACTGTGCAGTAACAGAGATGGCTTCTGCAGTTCTTTGTTTCTCCCTGGCCTGCTTGAATGGTGCAGTTTTGTCTTTTTTGACCAATATTACACAATTTCAGTGAAGTGCTTTAGGCCTCATGGCTCAGCTGTAGCCCACATCTCAGCTAGGGAGAAGGGGAGGATTCTTTTCTTCGCTGGCTGGGAAAGTTTGTCTCTGGTCACCTTTTACAAAGTCTCATCAGCCCGTCCTCGTTCTCAACCTCTGCTCTGCAAATAAGAACTGGTGACTGTTTCTGGTAACAGGAGGTCATGGGACCCCTGCCCATCTCTGAGAGGCACAGCCCCCTCTGTACACTGCTGAAGGAAAGCATGGAGAGCTGCTCCCAGGGGAGACTGGGGCCTAGATACCCTTCTGTGCCAAGGAGGGGCAGAGCAGTATCCCAGAATAGCAGTGCCAATTCTCCCCTTGCAGTGTGGCAGGAGTGAAACTGGAGTTTTCCTCTGGTGCAGCTGATGGGTGAGTGTTTCCTTTTGGCAGGATGGGAAGCTCAAAATCCACGAGGAAAATGCTAAACTGAAGCAGCCGCTGAGAGAGAACAGTGTCCTGCCACACAGGTAGGGAAGGAATCAGATCTCATTTCTGCCTCTCCTCTCCAAAGCCCTGCTCTCCCCTTCTCCAGTTTCTGTGGAAACAGGGAGTTTGGAATAGTCCAACTTGGCTTTTTAAGAAAGATTTCCAACCTCATGCCCTTTGTTGAGTTCTCTGCTGCTTTTCCATAGCTCTCGAAGGGAAGGAGGAGGTTCTGTTGTTTGCCATCAGTGGTTTCAGATGGGAAAAGCTCTGTCTCTCACCTATTTACTTTTAAATTTTTTTCTATCTAAATCTGCTGTTTACTAAGTTTTCTGACTCAAGAGCCCTTGGTAAGCCAAATGCAAGACCTTTGGAATTCATGTCCAAAGTATATTTGGTGAGGGAAAGGACAGGGGTGTTTGGACCTCCTAAAGAGAAGCTGTTGGGGAAAGAACTTGGAAGTGAGATTTTAAGAAGATGGATGTGTAAAATTGTGGTTCAGGTCACTTGTTTCCAAGCTGAGTTATTACAGAGGAGGATTCTTGTTGCAGGATTTGAGTATTTGGTTTCAGAAGTTAAAAGGCGTTTCCAAAGCCCCTGGGCACAGCTCAGTGCTGAGGCTTTGGCTTGGGGATGGAAGAGCCCGTTGGAAGTGCTCTGACTGTCAGGGTTCTGCTGCAGTGTCTCGAGTGGCAGTGGAGAGGCACTCTCCATCAAGTTTATCAGGAAAGTATCCTCTTAAAAATAGCATAAAGCAGTTGAAATCTGCTTTGCAAGATATTAAAAACCTTCCAGGCCTGACATGCCTTTTACCCGTTTCACCTGGAATGTTTAAGCAAGTGAGGGTCAGGTTGATGGTTTACAGGCCTTGTGGTGCTGTATTGCTGCCTTTGACAGCAGGGGTAGGGATCAAACCTGCGGGCCTGTGTGTAAAGCCAGTTTCGAACTGTTTTGCTCTAGCACCTCAACCATCTTTTCTGTGTTCACGCTCCCTCTCCTCTGCTATCCTGAAGGCATTTTGCAGTTTTTTCTTCTGCTCTTCCCATTGAACCAGGAGTGCTACTCAAAAATCTGGGGAGGATTTTAAAGACAGGATGAGGGAATTCCCTGGTAGCAGAGATGTTTTATTTAAAGGCTCTGGTGATGGGAGGCCTGCTGCAAGTGACACTGTTGTTCCCTTGTAGGTCACCCAGCAGCACGCAGGAAGAGCAGGTGGGTGATCCTTCTTGGTTATTTTGCTCTTTTCCTGTAAATTAGCTGGACCAAAATCCATTCCATCTCCTCCGTGTGCCTGGCAAAGCACAGCCAGACTCCCAGAGTGCCCCTGGGATGCCTTGTGCTGTCTTGTCCACTGGGAATTTCTGCTTCTGTCAGCTCGTTCCCAGTGAAAACGATGCTTAGCTCCCCCCTTGCTGCTGCAGAGCTCTGCCACAGGAGCCGTGTAAAGCAGAATGTCTTGGTTTTGGCTTGGGCTTTAGGAGCAGCTGTCGGGCCCTGGACACGCCGAGATCTGCCAGCTCTGCCAGGAGGAGGGCAGCCGGAGCCAAAGAAAGGTAACTCCTGGACTTGTACTGGCATCTCCCACACCCGGTGCCTGTGAGTTCCCTCTGCTTTTTGCTGTGGAATCACAAATTCCCGCTGGTGACTTGTTCCCAGAAATGAGCCCTTGCAGGCCCCTCTGCCCTTAACAGAACTTGGTTAAATGCTGTTGGGGTGATGGTTCCCTGCTCCGCCCTGTTCAGTGGTTTGTTCTCCCTCCCCCTTAGCAGCTGCTCCCTTCTCTAACTCAGTGTCTGTTTTCCCCCGAGTTGATCTGCCAAGACCTGAACCTCACCTTGACTTCTTTGTCCTTTTCCTGCATTCCAGAACATCTGCAAGAACTGCGGGGGCACCTTCTGTGAAGCCTGCTCGGTGCACGAGCTGCCCCTCCCGTCCAGCATCAACCCCGAGCGCGTCTGCAACCCCTGCCACCAGCGGCTCATCCAGCAGTATTCCAGCAGCCCCTTGTAGGGAACGGGTGGCACAGAGGTGACAAACAACGGCTGTAGCTGATGGTGTTTCTGGAGGTGTTCAGGGGGAATGTGAAGACACTTGCCCATGTGCTTTGGAGGTCGGAAGGGAAGCAGCTTCTTGGTGTTTAGAATCTCCTGTTACTAAAACAACAGTCTGAGCCCTTCCCTGTACCAAAATCTGCCTGTGCTGTGGAGAATTGCATTGGGAATGTCACATGGAGCAGCCCCAAGGTGTGCCTGAGCAGTCTCAGGACTCTGGGAGCCCCTGCCCAAACCAGAGCTGTTCTCTTGCATGTGGAAGCTGGGAGTGTTCTCGCCCTCACGTGTGTGGCATGGGTGTGTGCTGCTGCTGCTGCTGAGCAAAGGCTCCCCAAAACGCAACAGGAGCGCTGGTATTCCTCATGTCTGGCTGTACTTGAAATCCAATTTCACCTTTTCCATTTGCCCTGGACAGGCTGGTATATCCTGGGAACCCTGGTGGATGGTGTGAGCAGGGCAGGTGGGACACCAGTGAGCACATCCTCCCTGCATTTCCTTGGCTCAGGGCTCTGACCAGGGGCTTAGTCTGCACAGGGATACCTCAAACCAAACTGTGAATGTTCTGTTCCCCCTCTGTGCTTCACAGGCTGGGCCCAATCCCCATCAGACACAGGTTTAGTGACCCACCTCTCCACCTTGCGCACATGGAAATGTTGTTACAATAAACCTGGCATTTCACTTTTTGGTGGATCGAAACTAAATGGGAACACTTCTCACCTGTTACAAATTTTAACTGCAACTACAGTTCAGAGAGGTTTCATGGTTCATGCCACATCGTTCTTTGTTACTGTTCCTTCAAGGAGTTCTGTTAGTCCAAAAAGCGGTGGTGGCTTTCTCGTGTCACAGGAGTGTTTGCTCCTTTTCCTGCTGGCACCTCCTGCAGTCTCTGAGACCACAGAATGTCCTGTAGTTCATAGAAAATGGATGCATTGGTGTGACAAATGCACTGGGGTTTGTGCAGGTGTTTTTAGGGGGTAGTGGTTACTTCCTTGGAGGGGATTTTCTAGTCACTGGATTGGCTAGAACCACATGAAAAAGCCTCTTGGAGCTGAGGTACTGACATGGTCTGTGCCGGTTTGCACCAGGAGTCATCTCTCCTAGATCCCTTCTAGGCCTTGGCATGTTCAGCCACCCACCTTCTACTCTTTTCTGCTCTTTTGGCCCCCGGGGTAGCTTCCTGACCCACTTCCTTGCTGCTATCCCCTAAAGTATGGCAGGAGTTGTAAACAGTGTTGAAATACCCAAAGCCTGGAATTGAGGTGAATTCCTGAGTTCTCTGAAGGGGTGAGACACTGGAGATGGATGGAGAAAACACTGGATTTAGTGTCAGTAGTTTTGAGTACATACCGTACACATCCAACAGTGTGAATTCCTGCACCTGACCCCAGTGTGACCCATCCCCAGAGGAGAAAACAAGACCCAGGCAGTGCAGAGGGAGCATTAAACTGCAAATGGAGGATTAAACTCCATGGAGCAGGGAAGTGGCTGAGCCCCCTTCAGAGCACAGCACTGGTGGCTGCCATAGGACTGGCATTTCGGAAGGTGGGAGCGGGACAGTGCTGGCTGCCAGCTCCCTCTGTGCTCAGGTACTCGGAGTGATGCCAGGGTGGGCTGACACCTGGACCTTGGGAATGGGGGTGCAGGTTTTCTGATGTTAATTTTGTTCCGCACAATAAAAAAACTTGATCATCCATATCCTGCCTCCTGAGTGGTCTTTCCATCCCATTCCCCTTGGGCTGGAGGTATGAAAGGATTCAGAGCAACAGCGTGCACCTGTGTGAGGACTTAGATCACTCAGCTGCTAATTAGCAATCCTGGTGTTTTATTAACGCACCCTGCTGCACCTGGATCCCAGGACTGCTCCACCTTGCAGCCGTGGCCCTTCCCACTGCTGCTGGTGCAACTCCCCACAGCCCATCACATTTATTACAAGCTCTTACACAAGGCTGAACCAATCTTAGCTCGTCCTCCTCGCTGAGTGGTGACACTTGGACCTTATCTTCACGCTCATACCCACAGAATGTGTTCGCTTGGCCTAAAAACAAGGAAGAGGAAAAATCAAAATCACTCCCTCACTGTGGCTTACTGCTTTCTTTTTTTTCCCTAAATCCCACTGCATTTTATTCCCAGTTACTACTCTATTAGAATGAAATAGTGCAGTTTGACAATAGTAAAATACCAGAAACTGCAGGTGGGACAGGCTGAGGTGGAGCCACAGCACAGGCACATGGAGGGGGGGGATGTTTAATTCCCCCAGCACAGGTACCAACAGGAGGCAGCTGCCGAGGAAGCGTGGGATGCAGGTAAGAGGTGGGAGTGCACATCCTGAACCTGCCCCAAGGACTTATCCCTGACCTGGATTAAAAGCCCAGGATGGGTGGGGCTGCCCTCCCTGCTGCAGGGGCCAGGACTTGGGGAGCAGTGACCACCACCTCCCACTTTCTGAGGGGAATTCATGGAACAAGCTGTCCTCCACCTTGCATGGTCACATCAAACCCCACCCCATCCAAAAGACCAATTACTATGAAGCCACATCTATGGGAAATGTTTAGCCGTGGTTCCTCTTCTTGTCAGAGAATGTAACCCCATCAGGGCTTTTCGTGCTGCCTCTGTGCTGCGGGACTGGCACCTGTGGAATCTGGAGGTGCAGGCTGTGGGATCCAGGCTGGACACCTGGTGTCGGGCTGGGGGGTGGTTCCCTTCAACCCCTCTAGGTTTTACCCTTTGGGCTGGTTGGAATACAGGCAAATGTTCACGTTGGTACAAACAGAGCAGGAAGGACAGACGGATGTGCTTACCAAACCTGCGCCTGTGCCGCTGTCACTAGCAGTTGTCCTTTCCCTTTGGATGTTCGTTCAGGAACAATTCAATGGCACAGCACTCTGGGGAACGGAAGAGGGGTGGGTTGAGGTCGGACACTTGCATGCGTTACACTGTATTTTTTTTTCTCTCTGCAACGTCCATGGCACATTACAACTTGGAAAGCTACACTCAAGTGATGCCTCTGCACAGAGTGTAACAGCAGCTGGATGAGCTGTGCCAAACCCCCTGAGGTCTCAGTCCCGGGACTGTAGGATCCTCTCTCTTTTTCTGACTTACCCATCTGTGACCCCTCCTTGGCCATCGCTGCGACTGCATCCTTGTGGCTCTTGAAGTGCACGTCTGCCTCTCCTGTGGCATCTCCATGGGAGTTATATTCCACCAAGATCCTTGTGGGCCTCAGCGGAGCAAAAAACTGAAAAGGAGGAAAGTTAAGAGAGTTTGGTGAGAAAGAAATAACTGTAATGCACCCTGCTCCCCAGAAACTCAATGGTTTTACTCCTAAAACCCACCAACCCGTGGCGGGGTCTGGGCACCTGAGCAGCAAAAGGCTCCCTGATCCATCTGGGTGAAGCTGAGGCACTCCCCAGTCACCTGTCCCACCCCCTGTGAGCTCCTGGCATAGGAACGCCTGCCAGGAACAAAAAACCTCACAAAGCACCCATGTTCTGTACACATCAGTGCAGGCCCATGTACACCATTACCATTTCTGTGCAGTCAGCTACTCTGAAATCTTGCTTTAGATTCCCAATGGCTCCTCAAGCCTAGTGATGGATATTAACACATCCCAGCAAACCTTAATTCCTTTTTATTCATGGAGAGGAGCATGTAGTGCCCCTGAGGCCACAGCTGTCCAAAGCCACACAGCACTGAGGACTAACAGACACTAATTAATTAAAAGCCTGCAATTGCTGCAGCTGTAACAACCAACTGAGGGTTTGCACTGGTAATGACATAACCACAGTTCATCTGTAGCCTTGCTGTTACTCACATTTATTATGTCCTGGGCACTAGCTTGGGAAGGAAAACCCCTCATGTGGACAAAGTGCTGTGGTGGTGATGAGGTGTTCTCAGACTCTAAACCGCTCCTGGAGCTTTCTGTTCCTTCCCTGCACAATTCTGTGGAAAGGAGGGAAAAACCATCACTAGTGCTTGCAGTGCCCCACTCCCTCACATGAAAGCTGTGGGCATGTGCGGTAACACGAAGGGGCCTGGAGGAACTCATGACAGGGAGGGACTCACTAATTTCTCCTTCAGCATGGGAGCCTCCTGTGTCTCTCCAGCCCCTTTCTTCAGAGACAGACTCATACTCTCTTCTCACTTTGGAGTAGGCCATCACCTGCTTGCTGTAGGGCATGTGCCTTTGCATCTGGTGCTTTCTGCTCACATACACTTCTATATACCTGGAATCCAAAAGGAAAGAGCACATGGCACGCCCGGCACTCAGGGCTTGGAGAAAGCACCTTCCTGGTGTGTCCCGCCTTGGCTCTGCCCAGGTACCGGGGGCGAGAGCCCTGCTGTGGCCCACCAAGGCACTGAATAATTAATTCATTTCACTGGCACAGTTCTCTTTAACTGAGGCCGTTTTCCCCTTGCTGCACTTCTGCAAACCGCACTGATTTCTACAACCCCCAAATTTAACACTCTACCCAGGCCCAAAACAGGCAGAACCACAAGATGCACAGGATCACAGGAAACACTTCAGTGGAGACCTAAGATTTTCTGTACACCTATGAAATTGATGGGATTTCACTAGCAGTGTTAAATCAGGCAGATTCCAGAGCACTGAAGGAACAGTGTGATAAAAAGGAAATACGGACATCCAAGGGAAGGGGCCTTCCTCCCTTCCTCAAGGGAGCAGCCAGAGTAGGGGAAGTAACCCTGTGTACAGGCTGACAGCTCAGCACCCCTGAGTCCCCAGTCAGCACTGGGCACTGCTGGAGGCCAGTTCTGGATAAAACCAGGAAGAATGAATGGGAGCAAGCTGCCAGCAATTTTGAAAACCCCTCCATTTCTTTGCTAATCACATGGAAATGTAAATGTGTGAGCTCAGGTGGGCGAGTCAGGTCAGCTCTTGTTCTGACAAAAAAAAAAAATCAACAGTAGATTTGGAATTAATCTCTACTCGAGAAGAGGGGAGTTGTATTAATTCAATTAATTAATTAATCAAATTCTGCCTATGGAGCAGCTGTTTGCTTTTAGTAAGAGTGGGGAGGGTGACAAACACAAGGAAGTGCAGCCTGGGAACAGGAAGTAAGGAAATAAAAGGAAGTTGGTGTGCAGGAGGAGAGGTAAGGTATGGAAAAATCTTTTATTATGTGGGGTGCAGATGAAGTTTTATAGATTATTGAAGTCAGAAAACTCAGCTGGGAAAAGAAGCCTTGGTTGTTTGCGTTTTCTTTTCTGAGCACAGCTCTGGAAGGATTTAAAAGCTGTGCAGATGTGGCGCTTAGGGACAGGGTTTGGGGGTGGGCTGGGGCAGTGTTTAGGTGAATAGTTGGATACAATGATCTTAAAGGCCTTTTCCAACCTGAGTGGTATTAGGATTCTGGGAAAAGGTGGCCTGTGCTTCTGTTTGAGAGGAGAGGCTCTTGTGAGGTAAGTGCGAGGCACAGGGCTCAGTGCTCTAGAATGAAACGGTTCAGTTCCCAGGGGGGATGTGGTCACCAGAGAGGTGGGAGATGGCGTAGTGCTGGCCAGCAGTCACTGTTGGGAATGGACTCAAGCCAGGCAAGCTGTGCTTCAAAAAGGGGCTCCTTGAGAGGGAACTCTGGCTGTGCCTGGCACTGGGCTGAAGGGCAGGGGGACGGCTGCCAAAATTGCCCAGATCATGGAGGAACCTGGTGGAAATTTGGCAGGATCACGTGTCTGAAGGAGGCGCAGAACCCCCGTGCACTGCCCGAGGCCTGGGCAGACTGTGTCTATCTAGTGCTTCCCAAGCCAGAGGCTGTCACCCCTTTTTGTTGGGACGAGAAAGTCTTCAGGAACACCTAAAAAACAGGAGACTTTCTGAGAGGCCCCAAATTCCCCCAAACTCTGAGCGCTGCAGGTGCCTCTGCCCTCCTTAACTGCCCTGTGAGTGTGAGATGAGCTGTTTCACCTGTCAGGAAGCGAGCTCCAAGTCACACAGGTGCTTCATACCGCGTTCTCTGACCCCCTGAACTCCAGGGAAATACCTACCTATTTCCCATATATTCCCTGTGCCGTAGCAGGGCTTTAGCCGCCATTTCAGGAGCTGCAAACTGCACAAAAGCTTCTCCTGTTCTTCTGTCTCCCCGGTAAATGAAAGCTATGTCTGTTATTTTCAAACCTACAGGTGGCAAAGGAGAAAAAGGCATTGACTATGGCAGAAAGCTGTACTATACCTCAGAAAGCCTTTTTTTTTTGCCCTTATTCTTCTGTTTTTGACAAGCTAATTGGGCAGCTAAATAGTTCTGAAACAACTGCTCATGCTGGCCTAAGTACCTTTTTTAAACTCCAATTTATTTGCTTTAAGGCAGTCTTCACAGAAGCCTTAATTAAAAAAGGAATCAACTTGAGGCTTCAAGTGAATCCAAGTTCCAGACAATAAGTAGATCAAGAGCTCAAATGGTCTTGAAATTTTCTCTTATTGTGGTAGTTTTTTTCCTGTGTTTTTTAAAACTCGAGTCAGAGTCAGTGAATTTCACTTTTCGTGCTGTAGAATATCATCTTGGGGAGCCAGGGCCCAGACTGCTCCAGCACTGAGCATGGGACAAGGATTCAAGTAGCATATGTGACCTACACATCCCAATGTCACAGCTGGGAACACCCAGCTGCCTCACCTGGGCTGTAACTATCACACTAACTATCACACACTATCACACACATTGCCAAATTACGCACTGGTAGCAATCCAGCTGCAAAACACAGCATCTCGTCCCCTTCCTTTGCTTCCCCCCGCCCCAAATCGAAGTGCTGAAAGTACTGATCCTGGGTTAGACCTGCACAAGGTCAGAGGTGCAGGGAAACTCTGCAGGGTGCTCATAAAGCCTGAGTGACTTCTGGGGAACAGCAACTCCTTGTGCTGTTTAAGGTGTTCAAGGCTCCACGTGCTTTGCCTTGTTCCTTGAGCATCAACGTAAGGAAGTGAATGCCTGGTAAAGGAAGAGCACGGCCCAGGCTGAGTTACCTGCGAAGAAATCTGCAATGTCCTCCTCGGTGGAGGTGAAGGGGAGGCCTCGGAGCAGCACAACTCCGTCGTTCATGGCCTGTGACTCGTCCCGCAGGCTCCGCAGCAAGCCCTCCACATCGCTGTCGTGGACTTCAAACACTGCAAGGAATGGGGGCATGGAGCGTTTTCCCACATGGCACTGGCAGCAGGCATTCTCCTAAGGCAGCTGTCACCCCCTGCAAAGCTCCACCCCGTTTCCTCCCCCACCCCATGCTCTGTGGTCCTGCCCCTTTGCTTTCCCTGGCCAGCCTAGGAAAGTTTAGCCCAGTGGTGCCTTGCTGGCTGATCTGCTGCTCGGTTCCACCCCTGTGCCTCTTCGCGCCAGCCCACTTCATTAATCAAGGAGTTCTCTTCCCCTGGGGAGTTTCACTGCAACATAACTCGTGCTGTTCCAAACCCACCTTTCACGTAGCGTGGGCCCATATACCTCAGGTTCTTTTCCAGGGCTCTCTGGACGTCTGCTTTGGACTCCAGCTCAATCAAGGCATCCCCCCTGCGCCTCCCATCCCTGTTTAAGAGGAAGTGTATCCCGTTCTCACCGTTTCGAATTCTACAGCCTGGAAACCAAGGGACACACAACACAGGAACATACAGCACTGCATCAAACACAAGGATCTCTTTGTCCTGACTGCAGTGCACAGGGCTCATCCCCGCAGCACTGCAGAACAAAGAACACTTGCGTTCCTAACATGAAGTCTGAGGTCAAACTGATTCGTTTTAGTTTCGCGGGTTAGCAAGTAATTCAAAAACTTGCATCTGGCCTCTGGGAGGACGCAGCACAGTAGGGAGGATCAGCCCTACAAAGGTATGTAAAAGCTATGAATTAGGACCAGGAAACAAAACCACAGTTTAATCAACTAAACCCTCCAGTTTCTTGAAAAGAGAGGAGTTTGGGCCAGCCATAATGGTCTGTAAGAGCATCACTCTGAACTGGATTGCCTTTGCTGTGGAGACACTGATTAAGAAAGCAAAGACTTGTCCACTTAAATTTAAGAGACAATAAAGATGAGCTTCCAATCAGTGTCCAGCAGTTTGGAAGTTGATTATTCCCTTTAGATGTGTCAATTGTGAATAATTTTGCAGCAATAATAAGACCTCATCTTCCTCTGGCTAATGATCTCTAAATTTTCCTTCTGTTAAGTAGTCATGAACTAATGGGCTCAATACCAGCATGCAGAACAGGTAGGCAGGAAAATGAACACCCATACTATCAAAGAAGGTAAGGACATCTTCCTCGGTGCACGAGAAGGGGAATCCTTGTGCCCTGACGAGGTAGACATTGTCGCTTTCCGCCTTGGGTGAGGCGGGCTCCTGCTCTGAGAGGCGACCTTCCTGGGACGGAGCATCTGGGACCTGTCACGGACACAGGAGAAAAGCCCCCGGGTGAGAAGCGGGAGGCCGCAGTGTCC
>VXBT01013908.1:574683-600588 GCA_013400235.1 Oriolus oriolus
GCCGCCGCCGCCGCGCCGTGAGGACGTTTGGAGGGCGGGCGAGCCGGGCTTCCCCTTCCCGCACGGCTTCCCCTCACGGACGCGAGTTTGGAAACGGCCACGGATCATCAGCCCGGGCGACCTCCCCGGTGAGCGCCGTGCTGCCCGGCGAAGGGGTGTCGCTGGGTAGGCGAGAGCGGGGTCAGGGTCAAACACCCACCCGAGGGCTCTCCCCGGGTTTTTTATGACATTTTCATGCGGGTTTCTCATTTCTTGCGGGCAGAGGTTGGTGTCACAGCGTTGTGTGCCCCAGCTGAGTTAGGAGCTGGCGTGTGGAAGTGAATCCCGGTGCAGGTGATGGGGCAGGTGGGGCTCCCCGGCTGCCGGAACCCCGCTGAGGACCCGGCCAGACTTGACTGCGGCAGGAAAAAGCTCCCTCGGGAGTCGGTGGCGATTCAGGTGCGCGCAGAACCCCACTTCTTTAAATTTTGCTTCGTGGGCAAGAACCGAATGAACTTCGGTCCCTCCCCTTGGAAACAAAGACGAGGTACTTGTGACAATTAACATAAACCGGTTCAGTGACCTATTAATTAAGGCGAAGATGCGCTCTAGGGAAAGAAGGGCGATCAAGGCAGCTGAAAAAGGCGCCCTGGAAGAGCCAAGCTCCATTAAGGCCTTGTCCCCGCTGAGTGTTCCCGCACACTGCGGGTTCCGTGCGAGCAGCTCGTGGAACTGTTGCCGGAATATCTGGCGGTTGTTGGAGGCTTACATTGATAACCAGCAGATGTAGACGTAGCCTGGGTTTAGAGAAGAGACTTTATCTCAGAGCTGGAGTGTTCTAGTAAGTTGTGTTCTCATGGAGACAAATAACCCTGGCCCTGGCTTCCTCCTCAGTCCCTCCCTTGCGTTTATCTTTTAACTCTGCCGTACCCAAGCCGCTCGCCCGTCGTGCTCCGATGGCCCCAGAGGGGTTCTGAAAGGCACCTCTCAGCTGTGAACGGGAGGTGGTTGTAGATGACTGTCTGTGGATGCAGGCGTGGTGCTCCTAATGAGAAGCCCAGCTGTCCCACTCCTTCGTAATTCTCAGCTGCCACGGTGGAGAAGGGGGGACAGGATTTCGAGTGTCCTGGGAGTCTGGTTTGCAAATTAGAGAGCCTCCCTCTCCGTGGCATTTGGCTAACTGGGAATGGAAAAGGATGAAACCCTCCACCCTCTGTCACAGGCAATAATGAGATGCTTGTTTCTTTTTCCAGACCTTTCTGAAATCTAGGAAAGCAAACCTTTACCCCCACCTCCATTGTTCCAAGTCATCCTTCTGGATGAAATATAGAAATGGAAACTGGAGTTAGTGCACGGCAAAGCTAGAAATGTTGGCAAAGCTGCCTCAGCTTTGTTGGCAGAGTGCTGTGGACGGCACCTAATTTGCTCATCTGCAGTCTAGAAAAGGGTTTTTAAATAAAATATATTGAAAATATGCCTGCTAGGCCTCGAGGAGACCGGGGAAACTTTCTGTGTTGCTGACAGAGCGTTTTGGTGGTTTTTTTGGTCAGTTGGCTTTTTTTAGGGATCCAGAAAGTTAGCATCCCCTTTTGTCAGGCTTGAATTTTGGCTTGATAGGAGTTATTCCAAGACAGCGCTCGGATATCTGCAGGTTCAGTAACGCCAACTTGCATTTTAAGCTGCAAACCCCCCACGTTTTCACAGTACTTGTAACACAGTCTTTCACAGTAGTTTTTCACCCCTTTGTCAGTGCGCTCTGCTGGTGTGGAGGTGCCAGTGGTGTTTGCCCGTGCTGCTTTCCCTGCCTCAGTGACGCTGCTGTCCTTGTGTGAGCTGACTCACAGTTTGGGGCTCGCCGTGAGGACGCGGCAGCCGGGCAGGGTTGCCCTTGCGCACCGGGAAGGTTTCGTGCGCGGCAGCGAACCTGTCGCGCAGGTTTATCGCCAGGGACTGGGCTGCAGCCTGTCAGTCTGACACCCAGCACGGTGCCAAACGCGGCGTTCTCCTGCAGGCTTCCTTGCTGTCAAATAACAGGGGGATTGTGCTTGGATAACACAGGGTGCGTGGGGCCCCCCTCGCGCGGGCCTTGTCCGCTGACAAATCCGTGGCTATTCTTCCCTGTTGCTAGGGCCAGTGACATGTAAAGCTACATGGGGGGGAAAATAAAATCAAGGGGAACCATTGTCTTCTCTGCTTATGGGGAGCACTATAAAAAGACTGTCTTGTGAGGCGAGTCACTGAATTAATACAACTCGGTCTTGACAGCAATTGTTATTTTCAGCGCCGCGGTTTTCTCTTTCTGATCCGTTTCTCCCTTTCTGAAAAGACTTTGTAAACCTCTCCAGTGGTTGAATAGGTTATTCTGAATCTTTAAAAACGATTTAAAAATGGGAATTGGACCAGAAAATATTTCCAATTCCAAAAAACCACTGCTTGGTAAGTTCTCTCTGAAAGGAAATTACAGCACAGCTATGCAGGTACTTTAGCTTACATCTCCAAGGAAAAAAATTAAAGATAGTTCTGGTGGGCGTGCCATATGGTGACATGCTTGTGTTATCCTCCGCTGGCAAAACTTACATAAAAAAGAAGCTAGATGAAAACCATTTATTTATAAAAGGAAAAGATTCCGTTTTATTCTTGAAGTTCTGAAATTGTCTTTTCTTTAAAAATACCCCACAGAGCCCCTATCTTTGGATTAGTGAATCCCTCTCCGAAGATTCCAGCACAGGGCTTTTTAAAAATGAGGTTGATTTAAGTAGTTGTTGCCTGATCAGTCTTGGAAGGATGAGGAGCTGCTGGAGGTGAGCGAGGGTGAGTGGCTGTTGTTGGGGGCACCTATGTTTTGTGAGTGAAGGCCAAGTTAACTTGTAAACCAAACTGGGGCATCATGTGCTCTTCCTTCTCTGCCTTGTTCTACAGCACAGTGGAGCCTGGCAGATGCTTCTGATGCTCTATGTGGTTTGTTGGTTTTTGTTAATTTTTTTTTAAATTGAAATCATATTTTGTGTGTAAATACATGTGCAGAAGGTGTAGTGAGGCATCACTTTTTTCCCCCCCTTATATCTCTTGCAGATTAATACCAAAATCAGAGCTGGTGGGTTTGTTCCAGATTGACAAGATGTGTGGCCTTCCCAGTTCCTCAGGCTGCTCCTGCTCTTGGAGAACACCAAGGCTGTTTGTTGTTGTCTCTTCCTGAGCTTCCTGAGGTGCTGGGTTGCTGCTCCTTGTCCAAGGAATTCCCTTCATAATGTGGGCAGTGTAGCAGCTGAGTGCTTTGTGAGTGCTCCTTCCCTACTTCTGGAGATGTGTTTATCTCCTGTTGATCAAGGACTCCCCCAGAGGACCAGTAGGCACTCCTAAACTGGAATTTGCTTGTGGAAAAATCAGCATGTGGGTATTTACAAACTGTTAGAAATGGGAAATACAGCGAACATCCAGATATTTTCCCCCCTGTGCTTCAATGTATTTGTTTACTTCAGTTTTAGCTTGAGGAGCGTAAGGCTACTGCAGGAGCAGGGCAGGGGCTCCCCACACAGGAATGTGTTAACATAAAATCAGCTGCTTAACCAGTACCATTAGTGATGTGTTCAGATCTTTTTTTCCTTTTTTTTTTTTTTTTAAGGCACCAGAATTGAGAAGTCTCTCGAGTTTTCCCATAAGTAAATTGGAGAGAGAACTGTAAAGCTTCCTAAAGAATTTTTTTTAAACCTTGGCAACAGTAATTTTGAGTTTTGAGGAAAGCAGAAGTATTCTGTAGCGGTGGGGGTTTAAATGGAATCAGCTCTGACGATGAACTTAAAGGGAAGTAAAACGTGGGGTTTAGGGTGTCAGATAATGACGTGCTGGTGCCTTATCAGTGAGTTTGGAGGTAGAGAGCAAGGAAGCTGCTGCCTGGCTTTTATTTCTGCAAGAATGAGTCTGCCTCGCAGTCACAGAGCTGTGCAGACTCGTTCAGGCTGTGAGATGTCTGCACTTGGCCTGGCACTTGGATAAACAAATTTTGCCCCTACTGCTGTGTTTTGGGAACATGTAGTAGGTGAAGTGAGTGATTGTCCCTTCTAAATGTTGTTAGATAGCTCCTTCTCAGATAGAAGCATTCGTTTGGAAGGGAAAAAAAAGCATAGGAAGAAAGGCATTGTTCGGTGTGAAAGTTGTGTTTACTACATCGCAGTGCTGTCCGGTCTTAATTGCTTCCTAATTGTTTGCTTTCATGCCACGATTGTTTTCCCTTGTTTGTCCTTCCCTCTTTGTGTTTGCAGCGTAAGAGAGCCAATGCCATTAGCTGTTTGAGTGGTGGAACATGGATCACTTTTGGGGGGGATTTGTTCGCTGGAGGGCGGCTGGGATTTTCATCTTTATCAGATGCCTTTGTCACCTTTTAATTTTCAGACAGGTCTTTGGATTTAGGGCCTCTTCGTGACAATAGCCATGGGGTCACGGTTCCATCTCATGCTGTCCTGAGAGATAAGCAGTCTTTTTCATCTTGTTTGAAAAAGGACAAAATACTAGAAGCATTTGTCCATCAGACAGTGGCTAGAGGGTTGCAAGAGGCTGACAGGATGAAGCTGCTTGTTTTTCTTAGAGAAATTAATAACTGCATTAAGTTTGGCCACTTGTGAGTCTTCTGTCATAAGCACTAAGGCAGATCTTGCTGCCAGAGCTATCAATAAGCCTCTGACCCACAAATCAACCTAAACCGCAGGACATGCTTTGCGATGCTTTTAGCATTTGTAAACTAAGCCACTTCCTATTAGAGTTGAGCTACAATGAACTTGCTGTTTGGCTTTTTTTTTTTTTTTTTCCCCCTCCTCTTTTTAAATACATAGGCAGACTGTGAGTTATAAATTCAGCTGCTATGAAGTCTGTTTTCAGCTAGAACTGAGTATAACTATTACTTTTCTCAGACTTGGAAAAATTTCTCTGGCCTTTACGTTTCATGACGTGGGATTGTGAGGATCCAGTGCTTTGCTTTGTCATCTGTGTTTACGGATCTCTCAGATGCTTTCCCAGGGCACTGCTGCTTGGGTCGGTATTTTGGGGAGGCGATGTGAAAGAAGGGAATGAGAGCTGAGAATTTGCAAGTGTCCATGTAGCTTAAATTGGTTCCTGAAGGCTAAGTTTGAAATAACTTCTAATTTCTTAGTGGGCTTAGATACAAAGCGTGGCACATCTCAGGCGTGTTCTGTTTGATTCAAGGCTTTGCTTCCCGTTTCAAATCCTTAGCCTGAGTCAGCAGTCAGTCACTTCACGTGGAGGAGATGGTAATTTTGTGTGTCAGTCCCACCCTGTGAATTCAGGAAGGTAACAGCAGTTTTCGCCTTGCAAATGTATTTTGATACTTTTAAAAGCAGTCCCTGGAAGTGAATTCACTCACTCTTCTTGTGTCTTTTTTCTCCCCTGGAATCCAACTGTGACCTTAGCTTCTTGTCCCAACTTCCCTTCTGGCTTTTTCTGGTGTGTGAATACACTTCTACCTTGTTCGCCCTCTCTTTCTCTTCCTTCTCCAGTTCACAGCTGGTCCTTGGCAGGAATCCGTTCCTTTTGGTATTCTTACGTACCTGAAGAGATCCAGCCCATGTTTCACTTGAGTTTTAGTTGAGGTTTGCTTGGGATTTTTTTTTCTGTTGTTGTTGTCTGTCCTTGCACCACTTCATCTTTCAGTGTGGTCACTTGCCTCTGGAGTTAATTGCTTGTGTCCTCGATACTGACGTACAAAATCCCTTCCTCACTGAAGGAGAGCATCTTGCAGATAAGGACTCATAATGCCTGGATTTGCTGTCTTTATCACAAGTCTAATTCCTTTCTTTATGACAAAGACCAAATGAGCTTAAGTAAGCTTTGGTAAATTCCTCTTTTGCTAAAAATTGAGGCAACTGATTTTTGATACAGAAATAATTTCAACCCAAAGAATGATTGGGTGGGTTCTCTATGTTGACCTTAATGAAATAACCCTTATTTTGTTTTGATAGCTGGTGCTTTAATTGTGTTTTTACCAACTTCAGTAGCACAGTCCTGGTTTTGCTTGAACGGATTAATTGTTTTAGGGACTTGCTCAGTCTTCTGGATCCAGGAATCAAAATGGCATTACTTTGCCTTTTACCTTATGGCCACAAAATACTGCTTTTTCAAATGCTGAGGTGTACCTCTTAGGAAAAGCAGCATCTGTGCTGTCCTATTATTAGCTTCTGTGGTTAACAGCTCTTCTTAACATTTCTTGCTGCAATGGGAGTGGAAAAAATAAAAGAGGAAAAGTGTATATTTAAATTCATAGAACAGTTAAACTGACTTTGGTCTCAACTGTCAAATGGTCAAGTTGAAATAATTTCAAAAGAAGTGTGCTCCTGTCTATGTAGGAGCACTCGTTCCCTCTGAGATGCTTCAGGCAGGTGGGTTTTCCTGATAAGATACTTTGGAAGAGATGAGCAAATTTTCCTGAAGATAGTTACACATGGCGCATACAGGATTTTATTAAATGTGGGGGATGTGTAAGAAATACTTGGGGGTGAGATAATGCAGTGTATTTTTGGAAAGCTGTTAGATTATTCATTGCTGCCTCCTGTCCGTTCCTTCTTCCTGTTGTTCTCTGTGTCGTTTCTTGCCTCTAATGATGGTTCCTGGATCCAGACCCCGTTTTCCTATTAATCCAAGTGTAAGTGTAATCTTCCATCTCTGTTTGAGATTTTCTGTTGGGAAGTTGCCGAGTATTTGTCCTTTGCCACGTTCCTATCCTCAGCCTGTTTTGCGTGGGGGTTACAGTAAAGGGCAGCCTTTTACAAAGTGCTGAAGTGACCCTTTCCCCATGAAAATTTAGTTCAATTTCTCCTTTAACTGCCTGTTCCCCCATCTCTCCCTAAGAGGTGGTTCTTTTTATTGTGTTTAAAAGGATTGAAGACTGTCTTAAACTCTTCAGTTAAGTCTGTTTTTTCTTCCTTTAGAAATGCCCTGATGCGATTTCTTAGGTTGTGTGACTAGATTTGCTTTAGTCATTCATTAAGCATTGGTTTCCAAAAGCACTGATCAGCGTTTTGGGAAGCCATCCATGTTCTGAAGCATGTTCTCCAAACACTATATTTGGTGTACAAGTAAGGATCTAATTTGATGCTAGAGCCAAGCTTTTATTACTGCGATTTATCACCCTCAGCGGGTTGTAGATGGCTTTCTGCAAAGCTCTGCTTCCTACTTGTAAATGTATTTACAGGGTGTGACTGTTAGCAGCAGTTTGGGATGCAGAGGGCATTAGTCATGTACATGGACAGATAATTCAGCTGAATGTAAGGAAATCTGCGTGGCAGGAGGAGCAGTTGGCTGTGGGAAGCAGCGAACACCTTTTGTGTGGGATGCTCGTCCGTGTTTATCACATGGAAGAAGTGCTGGAGTAAAGGAATCCCAGGTAGGCAAACACCGTTCATCGCCTGCTTTATTTCTTGGACACGCTCCCCCTTTGCCTCCTGCCCCAGCATCCGGGGGACGCCTTATGGGACTGGCAGCGTGTGAGGCTGCCCGAGGCAGGCTGGAGCTTTCCAGGCCACTTCAGGATGTTCTCAGTTACTTGGAGAAAGATCTTGAACTCCTTTGTGCCTACTTAAATGGTTTAGTAAACCTTCTTTCTTTGTGAACACTTCCAAGGTCCTTTCTTGGAATGCCATCCGGTGTGTCACTGAAAGGAGCAACCCGGACTTGGAGCTTTATACATTTCCTTATATTTCTTTTATGAATCGCTCAGTTTTATACCTGGGAAAGGGTAGCTTTTACCAAAAAAAAGTGCGGCTGTGTCCACTGAATGGTGTATTAGGTGCATTCCTGCAGTAAAGAGGTTTGAACCTTTGTGGAAACTTTGAAACTTGGAACTTTTGAACTTGGAAACATTATTGAGTGAAGCTCTGACTTGAGTTGGAGTTCGTGCTGTGCCCTCGCTTTTGAGCGAGCTGATGCTAATTGACAGAAATAAGGGTTTCCTGAGAAAAGAGGGGAACATTAGTGAGGAAATAGTGCTGTTTAGCTTGCAGGGAGCTTAATTAGGGACTGAAATGTTCAAAATAGCGAACTCCGTCTTGCAGGAAAAAACAAAGCCGTTGGAAAAGGAGTACTTTGTGTTTACCTTCTTCAAAGCTCCAGTAGCCCGCCCTTTTAAAGAAGTACTACGTGAATATTAGGGTATTAGAAGAAATGAATCTAATTTGGATTGTTCCTTACAGTTCCATGAGGTGTGTGTTTATATGTATACAGTAAATGTTAATATTCAAGTAGTTGAGGAATTTGGAGGAAGTCGTTGGGTCTGATTGAAAGGACCCAACAGAACAGCCAAGCCTAGTGCTCACCTTTCTTAAAAATATCAAGTCTGTTGGTAGCAAGCTTGAAATTTTGTGGGTGAAGACAGCGCTGTGTTTGCCTCGGAGTAGTCAGTGGGTTCCTGGGAGTGTGCAACAAAACGGTTGGGATAATCTTGATTCCTCTCATGCAACAGGATTTCAGATGGATGTCAGGAAGAGGAGAACGTGAGGAGGTACTTGGATGTCTGCTGCAAGCTTCTTTGGTACTAATCAGAGTGAAAATGTGTTTCAGGTCTGGTGGTCTTAAAGCTCTGGGAAAAAGTCTGGGAGGAAGTTGGGAGCAGCAGCGCGGTGCCGTCCATAAAGCGCGCACAGGGAGCCTTTTGGGAGGCTGCAGGTTTTGTGCCGTGGACGTCTTCCAGTTCCTGTGCTGCCCCCCTGTCTGCCTGCCTGTCTCTGCAAGTCAGGAGGGCACGATTGCCTGGAGAACTTTGCTCCAAGCTTTTCTGTGATGGATACTGCTGTGTACTGCTGTTTGTGGCGCTGGCCTGCCCCTCTCTGTTAGTCCTGCAGGGAACAAGGCAGGAGAGGTTGAGTCACTTCCGCAACCGTTGGCTGCCTTGGGAGTAGTTTAATTGTGTTTGGAGTGCACAGACGGGGCTCTGGTAGTATCCAGTGAGGGCAACTGCGACTTGCTTTGTTTATTTTGAGGATTTTCCAGGAGATGAAAGTGTATTAAAGGAATGCGTTGTAAATGAAACAGGGGAATTTATTTTGGTTGTGAGCATAGCAAACTGATGATGATTTCCCGGTCATGGGATGGGGTTCTGGATGCTTGCTTGTTCCTTGCACTGGGAATTGCGATTACTTGGCAGAAGGGTTGCATCCAAGTGGGTAAACAGCAGGAACACATTGGGTGGGGTTGTAGTGGACACAAGTGCTGTAGCATAACACCTCCCCCTTGTTTACAGGCACTTTCTCAGCCCGCACACGGGAAAACGGAGGCAGAGGGAAGCGTAGGTGCCTGGCTTGGCTGGAAAACAGGCTGTGGCCACCTAACATCCTTGTGGATTTGGCACCGTGTGCCGCTGCAGAGGGAGTGTGGGCACAGAGAACAGGGAAGCTGCTGCTCTCCAAACACCAGACACTTGTCCCCTGTTCAGAGCTCAGCCTCACTCCCTTCCGGTGTGTTCTGGTGCACGTAAAGAGTTGTGCTGGACCAATCCGACACTGGCTCGAAGTCACTGACTCTACACTGTGTATGCATAGGAGAAAAAAATGCATTTTAAGAATGTGGATGTGTGCACGTTTGACACTGAGGGGTGGTGACTGGGGCAAGCAAAAGCAAAACCGTTCCTTAAGGCTACCTTAAATAACTTTCTCTTTCCTGGGTGTGAATCATCTGATAAACGTCTGCTCTTTTAACATGTCAAGTCTTGTGTGTAATGGGACCTGTGTTTTTTAGGAGCTGTTCATGAGATTGTGCCTTTTTCATCTGCCATCCTGTAGGGAACTTCAGTCTGTGAAGACAGCCTTTTTGCCTAGAAGGGGAAGCCAGATTTCAGTCCCCACCTTGAGGGGCAGAGCATGAAAAATCTCACAGAAACACTGCTTTCCCTGTCAGTACTCCAGTGGAAGGAGGCACCATTTCAAATCAGTTACGATGATAATGGTCACCATCCTGCTTGAGAAGCATCTTCAGGTTCAAAAGCTTACAGAGAATTGAAGTTACTCTGTGGTATAGCTAATAAACAATAAACCTCATGTATTCTGTTCCTGTAGGAGTGACCATGTGTCTGTGGGAATTTTTCAAGTCAGTGCCACTGGTTTTTCCTTAAACAAACCACAACAAAAGCTCTAGGCCTGGAATTGCTTTCTAACCATTGCCTTACCTTCTGGGAGAGCGACTGTGTTGTGTGAGGAGCTCCTAACGGCTTCCCAGACCTGCTGCATGGAATGCATCCTGGATTCTCACCTTGCTTTCCTTAGCTGCAGATTCCAGTGAGTGGACTGAAACAGCCTTACTGGAATGAATGGGAATTGGATTGGGAAAAGTTGACTTTTTGGTGCTGTAAGGGCTGAAGGAAGCAATGCTTTGTGCTCACACTCTCTCTTCAGAACAGAAATGTTGTGACTATTCAGTTTTATAAATAGAAATGCTCAAGTTCAGTCTCATCAGTGCAAATTTTGAACACGTTCAGCTTAATTTTACCTGCTGTCCTTCTGACGCCGTGGTTGTCACAGGGAAAGCCTGTTTAAAGGCTGCAGCTATTGATTTCATTGCCAAAAAGTAGCTTGAGCTTTTATTTTAATTTCTCTGTTGACGTGTTAGCTGATGGAAACAAACCCGATCTTACTCTGATGTTTCTATTCTTAGCAGGATGTTATCATTCAAAGGCCTGTATTATTGTTTTAAGGCTGGAAATGTTTGCTTTTCTGGAATTTGGGTCTTGTCTTAGAGTGTTTCTGTGTTTAAAAAGAGACACAGCAGGAGAAGAGAGACAAAGAAGTGCAGAGCTAAAACTTGGGGGCTTCTCTGGGAAACTCACTCGTTGGCCTGTGGCAGTGAGTTGCTGCCTCAGTTTCCCTGTGTAATAAGACACTAATGGTCCCTACTTCAAAGATACTTTGTGAGGATTAATTAATGCTTGTAAAGGTGTTTGAAGATGAAAAAGCAGGAGCTAACGTAGGACAAGTTTCCATGCCCTGGGTACATGTTCTGTGCACGGTCTTGAGTTCAGCTTCTTGAGAATTTCTTGAGCGTTTCCAAATATTTTGAAGGGCTTATTTCCAGCCTGGCCGTGGTGGTGATGGCTTTGGGGAGACACTGAGAGGTACAGCTGTACTTCCAGGAGTTAATTACTCACTCCTTACTCCAAGGAAAGGGACCTCAGGATTATGGAGCAGTTAGAGGAATGTAGGTGGCAGGTGTATGGTGAAAAATGCTGCCACTGCACAGCAGGTGAGAGCCTGGTGTTAGTTGTGTGGTGAGAACAAGCTGTGAAGGGTTAACTTTTATGGATAAGAAGTCTAAACTTACCTGGTTTAATTCAGGTTTCCCCAAATCTGCAGCAGACCTGGTGGAAATAGATAAAAATCTCTTCTGAAAGGATCTGTGAACAAATGGTTGGGAGTGAGGAGGTCTAAGCCAGGCCAGCCCAAGGAATTCTCCTGGGAGCAGTTACTGGGAAGTTTATCAGGAGCTGAGGCTGGATATTTAAGCTGCTTTGAGTGCAGAACACCTGCCAGTGCTGTGTTTGAAGCTGAGATGAGCTCTTGAGGCAGCTTGGGGTAAGCAAGAACACCTCAAGTTTTTCCTTTCTTCTGGAAACATCCTCTTAGCAGCCTGAGACAGAACAGCCTGCAGAACCTGCATCACAAAACCCCCACCCTGCCAGCAGATGAGTGGCTACAATGACAGCTTTGGAGGAAATTTGGTGTTCTTGCTTACAAGCGAGTCGTGACGTGGCTGCGTGGGCTCGTGCTGGTGGGAAGGGCTTGCCGAGGCTCCCGAGCCCCGCTTCCGCACGCAGCCCGGCTCGGGAGCCGACTGCCTCAGACACAGGTCCTCATTTAGTGCTGGGCCAGGCTGCAGCTGGCACTGCTGGGGCTGCAGCTCCCTGTAAAAATAGAAGGGCATCATTTGCTAGAAACGTCGGATGTGGGAGTGAAGGGAGCAAAGCGTCCTTGGAATCGCAGGAATTTCTTGAGAAGTCACTTCTCCTTGAAAGGCTGCAAACTGGTTGTGGCAAATGGTGGGGACGATGCAACGCGCTCCCCATTTCGTGGCCTTTTTATGTCCAAGGAAAATGGGATCTTCGTTGATTTCTCTGTCCCCTCTCACTTCTGCATTCATATGGAGGAGAGTTCAGAGACTCTCAACAGAAAAAGGCAGGTGCTGCCTGATAGCTTGAAGCATTTTAAAACTTTGACAGAAATGGCTAATTTCCGTATGGAATGTAGCTGAAAATAAAATGCTGTACTTGACCCAGACATAGATGATTGTGTGTGTTGCTGGCCACCAGGCAGAACTCTTTACTTTTTTCACTGATTGCTCAAGGAGTTGAGGAAATAGACCTGGAACAAGACGGTTTTCTGAATCTGTCATATGAAACAGATTGGCGTAATAGGAAAAAAAAAAAATTACTTATTTGGTTAAATAATAGGAGAGCTTCTGAACCAGTAAGGTAATTGGAATAATGCTTATTAATGCAATATTTGTAACCAGAATTTCCAAGAAAAACCATGTCCTATAAGGGTTTTGGCTTAGAGAGGCTGCAGTAGGCTATCCCTGAGCTGTGTCTCAAGGAGTGTGTTAACTGGCTTCGGCAAACTGCATAAATGCATGGAATTCTAGCTGTACCATGCCAAAATTGCACGTATTTCCCAAGCACGCGACGACTACCAGGCTGCATTTATCCTAATTACTTTTCCTTTTGGATGCCTGCCTGCCGTTCGTGTGAGACCGTTTCCTGCTGTCTTAGGGTGGCTGTGCTGCGTTTGAGAAGCGGGGATCAGAAAGGGGTTGGAGGCAAAGATGGAATGGCTTATTTAGAGGAGTAGATCATTCTGTTTTTACAGCTTTTGACAGCTCATGGGAAGAAACCCCCTGTTTCTGTGAAGGGGGGCAGCAGGGATTAAATGCTACCTAAAGCTTTTTCCAACATGTTGCACTTTCTGCTTCCTAAACCATGGATCTGTGGAGGGTACTTGGCAGATCTGCAGTGACTTGGTTTGTTGACTGGCAAACTCATGAGCTGGGGGTGGGTATGGTGAATTCCTACCCAGAGTTTCTCAAAATAAACTACTTATTTAGGGAATTCCTTTGCCATGCTTTCCTTGCGCCCTATTCCCAAACCCTCATCCCTTTGCTGGGCTTACTCTTTGTGCTAAAATACAAGCAGTTTCTTGGATTAGTTATTTCATAACCCTTTTCCAGGTTGTGTTTAGCTCGTACTGGGTTCCTTCTGCTTACGCTGACACATGTGGAAAGATAATGATCCCAGTCGCTTCTGCTCTGCAGATGTTTTAGGTTGTATTTTCACTCCCTGTGTTGGCAAAGTGCCTCTAAAGTGACTGTGTTCCTGAAAAGAAAATAATTGGGTTTAAGTAAAGTAGTCAGTCAAAAGATTTGGGGTTTTTGTTTGTCGTGTTTTTTTCAGTTTCTTTTTTTCTTCAGAGCTGGTTTGAGCCTGGCCTGGCACCAGATGCAGGTGGCTGGAGGGGTGGGAGGTGACTGAGCCACAGAAGCTTCTCACTCCCACTGGGAGGCAATTATTTTATTCAGGATTTGTGTCTGGTATCCTGGCTTGGGGTGAGGTGCAGATGACTGGGAGTGGCTCGAAGTGTCCTGTAACAGAATGGATGGGAGCAGCGTGTTCCCTCCTTCTCCTTCTGGCTCCTGGTTTGATTTAGCAGCTGGCTGCCCCGGTGTTGGTCGGGTGTCCATGTGAGTGTACACAGCTGTACAGCTGTACCATCCCCGCACCTCCTGGAACTGCAGCCAGGCACTTCTTCACAACACCCAGGGCCCAGGAGTACTGCAGAGGCCTGCAGGAAGGGGAGGATGCTGCTGCTCCTTCGGAGCCCGGGAGAGTCGGAGCAGCTCTGGGACCATAGAACAGAATCCCAGGATGGTTTGTGTTAGAAGTGATCTCAAAGCCCATCTTGTTCCACCCGCTGCCGTGGGCAGGGACACCTTCCACTAGCCCAGGTTGCTCCAAACCCCCTCCAGCCTGGCCTTGGACACTTCCAGGGATCCAGGGGCAGCCACAGCTGCTCTGGGTAACCTGTGCCAAGAGTCTCCCCACCCTCACAGGGGACAATTTCTTCCTAGGTAAAGGATTTCTTCCTAGATTAGAGACAACCCTTGCACCCCACCAACAAAGATTCCTGTTTGGTCCTTAGAGAGATGGTGAAACGTTGACCAAGTCTTTATATAAAGAAATGAGATCTGGATAATATTTGTAATTAAAATTGTGCTGTCTGGGTTTCACATCTTTCCACTTGCATTGGAATTCAGAGCTCAGTTTGCCTGTTATGACAGAAGCCTTTTCTCAGCTCGTACATGACAATACTCACAAATATTGGCTCGTTTGACACTTCTCTGCAAATACTTAATTCTACACATCATGTTTTTGACATGTTAGGGGTTCGTGTGCCATCCCGGCTCAGTGCTGCGGTTTAAAATTCGAATGTCTTAACGTTTTTTCCTAAGCCAGTCCACATTTTTCCGAACAAAATTATAGGTAAGAAAGTGATTAGGTCAGAAAATGGTTTAAAAACAGTCAGAATACCTGTTACTTTAGCATCCCGGTTTTTGGTAAATACCCTGTTGCAACGTGAAAATACGTGAGTGGGTGAATGATTTAATGTTGATCTTGTCCTTACCTGGGACTGGTCTGCTTGTTTCCTTTTTACTTCCTGTTCCAAAAGGTCTCTAAATACTTCCTCTCTCTTTTGCAGTGGTAGTCGCTCTTCCAAAACCTTCAAACCAAAGAAGAATATTCCCGAGGGGTCTCATCAGTACGAGCTGCTAAAACATGCCGAGGCCACGCTGGGAAGCGGCAATCTCCGGATGGCTGTGATGCTTCCAGAGGGGGAAGACTTAAATGAATGGGTTGCAGTTAACAGTGAGTCGCTGGCCTTTTCTTCATCATGGGGGTGTTGGAAGTGGGCTGATGCTTGTGGGGGGACAACTGTGTGTCTGTTTCTATTCCTGGAGAAAAGAGGGGTCAGGGGACCTCGCTCTCTACAACTCCCTTACAGGAGGGTGCAGCCAGGTGGGGGTCAGGCTTTGCTCCCAGGGAACAGGGACAGGGTGACTGGAAACAGCCTCAAGGTTCAGGCTGGACATCAGGAAGAACTCCTTCATGGAAAACGTCGTCAAGCATTTGATGTGTCGGAGTCCCCATCCCTGGAGATGTCCAAGGAACAACTGGACATGGCACTCAGTGCTCTGGTCTGGGTAAGAAGGTGGGGATCAGCCACAGGGTGAACTTGATGGTCTCAGAGGTCTTTTCCAACCTTAATGTTTCTGTGATTCTAATGGGGTTTGTAATTTTCCTAAAGTTAGTTCCTTTTGTTCCTACCAAGTCTTGAGCCTGTGCTCTGCTAAGTCTCTGATGTCATTCTTTTAACTTCCTCTAAAGCTGTTTGTCCAAACTCTCTGCTTTCATGCCAAACAATGATGCCTAAATTAGCGTTTTCTGATTGCTTGACCTTGTTTCCTCCTCCTTCCTCTCCCTGCTGCCTGAATTTTGCCCTCTGCTCCCAAAGAACGGATTCTCCCCTTGCACTCTGTAGCCTGTGCGGTTTTGGCTGCCACAAGCTCTGTGCGCTGTGAGGGTGTTTCCTCATCTTCTGCCTCCCGGGCCTGATGTGCTCCAGTGGCGGTACGGGCTTGATTGTGCACCGCAGTAGAAATTATGCTTGATCTAAATGTCCTCTCGTTGTTTCTGTGGTTCTGCCCTTTTTCTTCTTGCTCTTTGACATGTTTGGGAAGCGAAACCGTCACGCTGACTTCCACCTTCCTGTTCCCAATCAACCACGCAGTGCTCTGCTGCTCCACTTGCCACTGCTTCCAGGGCAGGCTGGAACTGCTGACACCATCCTTTGCAAAAGTTAATTCACGCTGCATTGCAAAACTGACTAGAGAAAAAGCCAGCCCGCTTGTGTGAGTAAGCATTACTAAAGATGCTTCGTGTACTGCTGGCATCCTTCCCTTTTGGTGGTTCCTTTACTCCGTGTCTCTGCTTTCCTGTGTGGCAGCAGTTTCTCCCTTCCCGAATGACTTAACTGCTGAATTAGCTGTAATGGAATTGTAGCTGTGTAATTAAAGAGTGAGCTGATGATGTGCTCCCTTCCCTGAGCATCCCTGCACTGCACTGAGCGCCAGTGGTAGCTGTGAGGCCCTTCTGCTCCCTGAGAGGTCTCATGAGGAGACAAAACGCGTGACTTCAAGTCATTGCTTTTACCCTTGTCGACCTGAGAGCACAAAACCAAACGTTCTCTGCCCCGCTACTTCTTGCTCAGCTTTCAGCCTGACTGGTGTCTTAGGGAATGGCTTGATGTGCCTGTGGATTTTGAGACTTCCCAGTGTGGGATTTGCCATAATCAGTCATTTTGTCGGAGCCTGTGTGGGTTTTCTGAACATGCCTGCCGTGAAGCAAACAGTGGGCTGTGGTTTCTGCTGGGAGCAGGGAATGGAAACTTAATTAACAGTTCTTGCTGGCACTTGAGAAGCAAGGGCTGGTGTCCTGCATCTGCTGAGCAGTAGCTGTGACTTGCTGCTGTGATGTTTGTCTGATCTTGGCTGTTTATTCTCTGAAAGATAGCTGCTGATAAAGTGGATTTTATAAACTGATTGCAGTGACCACAGTTCCTGCCGTTAGTTATTGAAAAAGAACCTTCTTTTCAAAGAGCTTGGAGTAATTAACTAAAAGAGTAACTGTCAGAGTAGGATTAGACGGGGTATTAGGAAGAAATTGTTCCCTGTGAGGGTGGGCAGGCCCTGGCACAGGTTGCCCAGGGAAGCTGTGGCTGCCCCTGCATCCCTGGAAGTGTCCAAGGCCAGGTTGGAGGGGGCTTGCAGCAACCTGGGCTAGTGGAGGGTGTCCCTGCCTGTGGCATGGGGTGGAACTGGATGGGCTTTAAATTCCCTTCCCACCTGAAGCAGTCTGGGATTCAATGAAATGTCCTTGGGAAAGGTGGGCCTTTGGAATGCAAAGCCCGCGGGAAGCCGCTGTCACCTAACGAGTACCTGCTCTCTCTAGTTGGAAAGTTTATGCTGAAAATCTTTCTTTTATTCCACACTTGCCAGTAGAATTTGGGATTGTAATGAAATGCACCAAACTTTCAGAAAAGGAAATAACTAGGCTTTCCCTTTCCTTTTTCTTCTTCCAGCTGATGATTTTGCTGCAGTGAAAAATTAAATAGTTCTTGCTGGAGGCTGTTCCAGAAAGTTGGTGGTTGCATTCTGCATCTCCTTTATAATGGATCTTAAAAAAGCAACAACAATGAAGTTTTTTTTCCCAAAAACCATTCCAGAACCTGTGCTTTAGAGTCTGAGCTGTAGGAATCTTGTGCTGCAGAGTGCTAATAGGTGGTTTCTGTGCTTTTCAGCTGTTGACTTCTTCAACCAGATCAATATGCTCTATGGAACCATCACGGACTTCTGCACGGAGGAGAGCTGCCCCGTGATGTCTGCTGGCCCAAAGTAAGAGCATGTTTTTACACACTGTTGACTGGGTGCAGTTTCTGAGATGATTTCTCATTTAAAAACTTGAGACTAGCTGAGATGAGGGCCAGAGTTGGGTGGAAGGGATGTGAAAGAGAAGAAGGGTTTGAACTTCTGTTCAAGGGGTGGGGAATAGGAAGTTGGTTTTTTTGGCCTGTGTTTATATTTGTTTGGTGTTTGTTTATTTTTTTCCTTTAACCTGGGAAGTAAATTTATTATCAAAATTATTTTTTCCCCCTTCTTTTTTTGTCTGACACATTAATGAGGGCTTCTTAAATGAAGATTTAAAGTTTCTATATGCAGGCATTCCATTAGAGCTTACCAAAATCTTCCTTGTAGGTATTGTAGAAATATCAGATGTCTGGATAAGAATCCCCTATTCTGTGCCCTTCTTGGATTCTTGCTTATGCTTTTGTTGAGACGTGCAGTGTTTGTGCTTTTTCCTGCTCTCTAATTCAGTTTGTTGTTTTGCTCTGGCTCCAGACTGATCCTGGTACCTCAGCTAAGTGTTGATATTTGTCCTACGTGAATAGCACTTAAATCTTGCTATTAGGGCAGTACTGGGTGGTGAGAAATCCTGATTTTTCATGAATCTGGACACACAGTCCATTTGGAGTGTCTGGGATTTTTGCATGTGTGCCTAGATACAATTTTAAAATGCTTTCGGACCCTCTGATTTGTTGCTGTTAATAAAATGGGATTTTTTTTGTCCCATTTTGAGCAGCACCTTCATAATCTCTCATCAGATTTGTTTGTGGTGCAAATGCTCTTCCAGTAGTCGTTCTGACAAAACTGAATTTGCTAAACAAATCGAGAAGACACGTTTATCAGATGCAGCTAAGCTTTGCATACCACCACGTGTGTGATGTGTAACATACAAACCCCATGGTTCACTTGGGAGCTGGTACTGTCAGACTCCCTGTGTTAGGTGTGTTTGGGGTTTTAAAGCAGTATCTTTCCAAGATTATCCACCATCTGGACTGGTGTCAGCTGCATTCCCCAAGCCAGGCAAAATATCTGTTCCATTCTGGATTTCACGAGGACGTGTTTCTGCCTGGTTGTGTATGTAGTCTGGAAGTTTTCTTAACCATAGAATCAGCATCCCAGACTGGTCTGGGTCAGAAGCCTTAAGGCTCATGTCATTCCAACTCCCTGCCATAGACAGGGACACCTTCCACCAGACCAGATTGCTCCAAACCTCTTTTTTTAGCTGAAAGGCACTTTAGATCAGTTTCTAATTTTGTAATAGCATTCCTAGGAACCTACCTGTGTCTGTAGAACAGCCCTGATTCGGGATCTCTAGCGAGAGCTAACCTAGTTTTGTTTTCAGCTGTGGAAAATTTTGTAAGAATGTTTTCAAACGTGAAGAAATTCGCTGAATTGGAGGGTGTGATGTGTGTGGCCGGCAGCTGCTGCAGATATTGAGTGTTGCCAGTTGCTGGGGCAGCGTGGCTGAAGTTTGGGAAGGCCTGCAGGAGGCAGTGGAGCAGGGCTGCAGTGGGAGGCCGGGTGAGGAGCAGGCGATGGTGACGCGGGGCACTCGGACCTTGGCTCCGAGGAAGGGCAGCGTGAGGGCGTGGGAGCACGGGGAGCAGGAAGAGCAGCCTTCCAGGCCTATCAGCAATGATTCACTGGTGCTAAATGCCATGTTGTCCCACCCCAGGTATGAGTACCACTGGGCAGATGGCACAAACATAAAGAAACCCATCAAGTGCTCTGCACCAAAGTACATCGATTACTTGATGACCTGGGTCCAGGACCAGCTGGATGACGAAACGCTATTTCCTTCTAAAATAGGTAAGTGAGTAACTGCGGCTCAACAGTGCACTCGGGTTACACTTGTACAGGAGGAGCACTCCAGTCCTCGAGCATTAAAAGGTCTCCTTAGTGATCCATGTGTAGGGCAGCTTTAGAAGGTTACATGATCTGTCTAAACACCCTTATCTTTTAAGAGATGTTGTAGTACATGAACTCTGATCCATGTATTAATACTCCTAATAAACACCTGTCACAATTCTGGATGCAGGAAGTGCCATTTCTATCTAATAACTGTCTCTGTTCATCAAGTCTGTGTTTTATTCATTTTGAACAGTTAGTTGTTTCTTTAGAAATAAAGCAGAGGGTCTCAGACCCTTATAACGAGTAACTGGCAGCTTTTTGTCACAGAAGAGATGTTTGGGCGTCATGAGGAACTTTCAGACCTTTATCTCCGAAGAAGCTGAATTGCAGCTTTGATCTTAAGTTAATGATTTTTCTTGCTTTTTTCTTTTCAAGTGAAGATGAAAAATAGATGTTTTTAAGAGGTTTCTTTCAGAAAAGCAGGAGGGAAATAATGACCACCCAACAGTTTGGGAAAGATAACAGGGGAGATCTTTGTTGCTCTACTTTTGTGAATAGTTTCTGAAGCTTTTGATGCATTTTCATTAAGCTTCTTCAGAGAAACTGTGCCTTCAGAGAGAGACTCAGAGGCCACAAACTAACCGGCTAAATATGAATTTCCCGTGTGCTGCAGCAGCCAGAGGAGGAAATGTGATGTACATGTGTTCAGGGCAGGCTGAAGCAGGAGCATGGCAACGTTATTGGTGGGGCCTGAAAGCACTGGTGAGGTCCTGGCTGGCCTCAGAGCATCCAGAGCCTGGGTCTCTGGCCTTCAGACAGGACTTGAGCATTTGGAAGGGCTGCAGAAGAGCTAAGCTGACTCGGGGGGGACTGGTAGGTGAGGAGAAGCAAGACAGGTCTCAGGTGGTTGATACATACCTTTTTTTAGCCTGGGGAAGTGACAGCAAAAGCGTTCATCGCTCCCGGTAGCTGGTTGCTGTTTCCCAGCCGATTTTAATAAAACCTGTGCAGTGACAAAAGGTCTGCTGTTGAAACTCATTTCACCTGTCCTGGGTTGTAGTGGCTTTCAAAACAGACGAACATGGCCTGGCAGTTGAAGAATAAGCCATCTGTTTTCTTCTTTCCAGGCGTACCATTCCCAAAGAATTTCATGTCAGTGGCCAAGACAATTCTCAAGCGTCTCTTCAGAGTTTACGCTCACATCTACCACCAGCACTTTGACCCGGTGATCCAGCTGCAGGAAGAGGCACACCTTAACACTTCTTTCAAGCACTTTATATTTTTTGTTCAGGTAAGGACATTGCAAACAATGTGCTCGCTTCGAAGCTGCGTTACCCCCCTTTCCTTGTGGAAAAAATCAGCATCTTTTTAAGTTCCCTTACTTTAAGTGGGGGGGAAAAAACTTCAGGCAGTGAAACACTGCTGTTCAGTGAGTGGCAGACGGGCAGGCGAGGCTGTAGTGGCCGAGCCTGGGCTTGGAGAACTGACTACCAAATGAATTCTGGCTAAATAAGGCTTCTCACCTGAGCTGTGTGTACAAAACTCTGTATGTGTGTCTTTCTCCTCATCCCCGTTACAGGAATTCAACCTTATTGATAGAAGAGAACTTGCACCACTTCAAGAACTGATTGAAAAACTCACCTCAAAGGACAGATAAAAGGAAGAGGACTTCTTGAAGTCACTTGTTTCTTTAAGCGAGCGTGTGGTATTTGTTTTTTGTTAATTTGTTTTTTTTTTAAAAAAAAAAAACAAAACCAGCCCCCTGTGCTGTTACCAGTGACAGCTGAGATCTACTTTCTGTGCTTTTATTAGAGGAAATCTTTTCTCTGTTAGTGACATGTGGTAAATAGCTTTTTTTAATTATTGTTATTTTATTGTTGTTACTCATTGTGGAATTTCTAGCAGGTGCTGAGTGTTTATAAAGGAAACATGCTTGGCTGGGGGATTGACTCTGCTGGTGGATGGGTTCTTGTGTTGTGTCAGTGGTAGCCCATTCTCATGAAGTCCCTGGAAGACTTGCTTACGTTCTCTAAGTGCCTTGGCAGACTCACTTCTGAGGTGCAAAGCACATACAATACTGAACATTGCTGGAAACAGAAAATATGTACTAACACCCAGACACTTACTGATACTTGTTTTAAAAATATATATCTATGCTTACACTAAAAAAAAAAAAGCCATAACTTGCTGAAATCAGTGATCTCCAGCTTTTAATACAGATACTTGTCTTATTTTTTTAGAGATGAATATAGAATTTTTCAAAACTAGATTATTTCTTACAAAGAAAAGCGAATTTCTCGTCGCTAAAGTGAAACGGCGAAGGTGGTGTCAAAATTACACAGAGCTTGTGCTTAGCGAGTAGTTCCGTGTCTGCTGCCATGGGACTTTGCATAGTTGCTTTTATTTTCTTAGCAGGAAAGCATCGGTTGGGTCAGCCAGCATGTTAAGTTCCCCTAGCAGTTGCCAAATGAACAGTTGGTTTGCACAAATGCAGTTAGGGAAAATATTCCCTATAAAGAATTGCACTGGGATAGTCGTAATAATAATAAGGAAAACCTGGCTTGAGAAATAACTAGTGGAAAGGTGTTTTTTAAGTTAGAAATGCAAAGCCTGGCTCTGAGGATGAGCTCTGATGGCCAGTGTTTGCTGTGTGACGAAATGTGTCTTGGAGGGAAGATAATTCCATGGGCTGCTTTGGAGTTAGGTTATGATGATGGTGTTCTCCTCTGTTTAAAATCACGGCCCATCTCCAGGGAACTCCAGCTGTTGGGAAAAGCAACAGGAACAGGTGAAGCCAAGGCGAGCACGTGGCAGAGAAGCTGAGCTTCTGTTTGCACGCCTTGGCTTGGCCAAAAACGCCGAGTAAAGTTGGAAACGGTGTGCAGGAGCCTGCAACAGAGGTGAGTGGCCACTGACACAGGCAGCAGGTAACAGCTGAGCACAGAAATTACTCACTTGGGAGCTGCTGGGTTCAGGTGAGGCATCCTGATCTTCTGGCTTTTCCTGTGGCACCGTCCACCCGACAGTGCGAAAGCGACCCATCTCCCAAATTCAAACTACACGGTTTAGACACAGAGTGAGCGAGGCAGGAGTGCCAAGGTGCCAAACAGGTGATGGCTCCCATTGAATTTCAAGGGGACTCCTTGGTCTGGTGTCATGTACCAGCAAGAAGCAAAAAGCATGAATGTGTAGAAGTGAGGAATTGCTTGGAGATAGCAGTGCAGTGGTTCGCGTTCCTGGCACGCTTCTGCCCTAGGAGGGCTTAGTCCTTGTTGCAGATTTTTTTCTTTTTAACAGCCAATTCTAGAAATCCAGAGGCATCCACTTCAGTTCAGCCCATCAGAACTGAAATGTACTGAGTATAAAAATGAGTCCTAGGTGGATAGTGCGGTTTATTTATTCAATATCTGGCAGTAGAAAGTCTTTGACTGAGTAGTTTCTAGGCACGTAATAAAAGCTCGGAGATCATGATTTGCCTGACAGCTGTATGAATACATTGTTTAATTACACAACACTTGAAAATAACATTGAGGATGTGTTTGCAGTGGTGGGGATTTAGCATCCCCGTGCTGTTTCTTTTTGCAGCTTTTCATTGTTGTTTTGCTTCTGAAAGCTGTGGGACCAGAAGTTGACGTGTGTTTACACTCTTGGAGTAAGGGCACGTGGAAATGCCACTCAATGGAATCTGGATCGAGTGAATGTGTTTATAACATAGTGCATTTATGGGAGGAAAAGCAGGGGACACCCCCTGCCCCTCCAAATAAACCCCAGAGAAGCAAACTCTGCACTGCTCCAGGCCCCCACTACGGACATTGAGGGGCGACGGGTGCTCGGAGACAAAACCTTCCAGCTTTGGTCATCGGGAACAGAAAGTGCCAGTGGGGTTACACCAGGCTGTGCTTCCAGTGCTGCCTCAGGCCTTCCAGTCTGACAGGATCCCGAATCCCTATGGTTTGTGGTGGTCTGTTGCTACCAGCATGTTGGATCTTGTCAGGGATTTGGGTGGCGACTTGGGGAGGGCACCTCCCTCGAGCTGGGAAGGGGCGAAGGGCCGAGTCCATGGAGCTCAGCCGCCAGTGGCAGTGCTGACAGTGCTCAGGTGGATGGATACAGGATGTGTTGTCCAAGTCTTTCAAGTTCAAGTCAGGGATACAAGTTACTCATGCAAAGAGTGAACAAAACCACCCCGTTGCGCTGGTGCCGGTGGCTGAGGGGAGAAAACAGGTTTCGAGGGGCAGGCAGCCCATCTGCAAGTATCCAGTTTCTTTTCCTGCTTACTATGCAATGTAGAGCTTTGAACTTCTGCTTTTCCTTGGAGATGGAGAGGAGCACTGTCCTTACCCAGTCCTTAGGAACTGACCCCTCTCCCAGTGTCCCTGACCCTAAGTTAACAGGTAAGGACACCTATTTGCTGCTATGGACTCGACTTACCTTTCAGATTGTTCCTTTCTATTTCTCGCCCCTCTTCCTTTCTCCTGGGTCACCAGACACAATTTTGCTCTAAACACATCCTTTTTGGATAGTTGTGTTTTTTCCTTGCTGCCCTCTCCTCCTTTCCTGCCTGCCAGAGTGCTGTTACTGTACATAACCCCCCTTTCAGTTGGATTATTTAAGGAGCTACAGCACAAACAGAGATTCCTTGCTTTTTTCCCCACTAAAATATTTCCTTTTGCGCCGAATCTTGTTTCCATCACTGCTGGTAGCAGTTGTCTCTTTTCCAATCCCTCATTCCTAAAACCACTGGCAGTTTTATGGGTATCTTCTCTTTTAACATGAGACTAACATTGGTGATTTTCAGTATTAACCCTTCTTATTTCCCTGCTTTCCTTATGGTTTCCTCTTGCCAGGTTCAGTTTGCAGCCTAGGAAAATATCCAATTACCTTATTTTATTGGAAGAACCAATTCCCCAAATTGTTCATAGAGTATTGTATTTTTAGGGGAGATTAATTTTTTATAGCCACTAAACTATACTCATTATTTTTGTACGTTTGCAACTTGGGGACATTTTTCCGAGCCGTGTCGTGGAGGGAACGTTTATTTTCATGGCTGTTTGACTGCTTGGGAATGCTGTGGTCGTGTGGTGTAGAGGCACATACCTTGATGTGCACTGGGAGAGAGAGAAGGATGCAATAAAAATGAACGAGGTTTCAATAAAAATGAACAAGGTTTCAGTAAAAGGCCATTTTTGAAGGCAAAAAAAAAAAATTCCGAAAGCGACACTAACCTTTCCTCTTCCTTTAGAATCCTGAAATATATGGGAGAAAATGCAGTGTAAAGTATAAAATGCAAAGAGAGAACCCTTACTGTGAGCTAACTGTGCCAATACCGCTTCAGTTTGTAGTCACTGATGGAGATTTCAGTTTTAAATGAAAACAGCTTTTGATTAAACAAGAATAAGTTGAATGTCTGAAAATCCGCACCGTGTTTATTTGAGAGTTGTAAATAATGTATACAGATGGTTGTATGTGATGGGGCAGAATATTTAAATCCTAGGGGTTTTTTTCAATAAGAAACTGAAGGCTGTTTATAAGAGAAAATAAATAGCTATGTTTGACCATGACTGTCTTTATTTCCTTCTTGGAGTTGCTTCTCAATGATCTCCTACTTGTAAACAGATCTTCCTCTCCCCCCCCGCCTTGTTATAAACATCTGACCACAACACACCCAAGGATGTTGTAGGGTCGCCAGCGCCACACGAGGTGCAGACTCTGCTTTTGGCCCTGCGCAGCAGCACAGGTGCCTTTTTTTTTGGCTTTTCTTTGTCCCAAAAGCCTCCTGTGACCCCAACAGCTGGAGCGCTCCAGATTTCCTGCCCTCCCATCCACGACGGGTTCCGAAGTGCCCTGCCCTGTGGTAAGTCCCTTGCACACGTGGTTGGAGGGCAGTTTGGGAAAAGGTGGTTTAAAATCTGGCTTTTACTTCAATTTTACACACAAATCTGGGGTCGCAGCTGCCTCGCTGCTGGTGCCCATCTCCTATAGCTCAGGCTTTTCCCAGTTTAACTTGGTTCTCCTTGGGTTTGGTGTCTGGGAGGTTTTAGAGTTTCATAGAACCCCACAATGGTTTGGGTTGGAAGGCACCTTAAGGCCCATCCAGTGCCACCCCCTGCCATGGGCAGGGACACCTTCCACTGGCCCAGGTTGCCCCAAGCCCTGGCCGACTTGGCCTCGGACACTTCCAGGGATCCAGGGGCAGCCACAGCTTCTCTGGGCAGCCTGTGCCAGGGCCTCACCGCCCTCACAGGGAAGGATACCAGCCTAAAGTAAAGACTTCCTTCCTAAAGTTAAGAATTTCTTCCTAAATATTTTCAGTAACAGCCCCCTAAATTCAAGTGCCGCCAATCTCCTTTAAACCCAGCTAGCGTGCCAGTGCCGAGACATTCCTGGAGGAGTTTTTAAGGCAACCGGTGCCCGGCGGGTGCCTTTGTCTCCTTTCCGCGTTCCCTCTGCCCTGCGGGCCGGGACGGGCGCAGCGCTGAGAACGGCAGCGCCTCGTGGCACGGGTGACCGCCAGCGATGCGCTCCGCGTGCCGCTGCTCTTGCCTGTGGCTGGATCGGCCGCGGCGCGAGCCGGTGACG
>VXBT01013908.1:600625-762394 GCA_013400235.1 Oriolus oriolus
CAGGAAGGTCGCCGTGGAGGGCAACATCGGTGAGTCGGCGCCTCCCGCCTACGCGGGGACAGGGAAGGGGAGAATGGACGAGGGCTGAGGGGAGAAGCGGCTCCCGCAGCGCTCGGTGCTTTCGGCCGTGTCTGGGGGAGGCGTAGCTCCGCGGACTCTTCACTGCCTGCCTGCCTGCCTCCTTTCTTTCCTCTTTTCTTTCCTCCCCTTTCCTTCTTCCTTACCTCCTCTCTTCATCCCCTCTCACCGCC
The DNA here is from genome assembly GCA_013400235.1 of Oriolus oriolus. Classification (NCBI taxonomy): domain Eukaryota; kingdom Metazoa; phylum Chordata; class Aves; order Passeriformes; family Corvidae; genus Oriolus; species Oriolus oriolus. The sequence continues at coordinate 600,877 of VXBT01013908.1, forward strand.
CCCCTCACCCTCCTCTCCCTTGTGTGAGGGCTCTTCCCACCTCGGCAGAGCCGGGTAACAGGGATGCTTCCACAAGATTTTCCTGGCCGTTTCTCTCGGTGAAAGGCTTTTAGTCAGGTCAGGAGGCACAAACAAGCCAATTCATAATGTCAGAGACTTTACCTTGACACCGTAAAAATGATTAGATTTGGGAGGGCAAAAAAGAAAACCTTTCTATTACAGTTTTTAACACCTGTTTGGTGTTGAAGTCCTGGTTAAGCTTTTTCCCACATCTTTCCTGATTGTGGTGTAAAACGCCTGGAATCACGGAATCTCCCGAGCTGGGAGGGATCCACAAGGATCTCTGCATCCCACTCCTGGCCCTGCACAGCACACCTCAAAATATCACCGGGTGCCTGAGAGCATTGTCAAACCTGTTTAAATTCAGATAAAGAAAAGCCCTGTTGCTCCAATAATTGATGTGGAACATGATGGGTGTGGGAGACTGATTTATGGGAATGGAAAGCAGAGTTGAACTCTAGTTAAATAACACCACTGCGGGTGGTTTCTCACTGACGTTATTCCTGAATGCTTTTCCTACAGCTGCAGGAAAATCCACCTTTGTGAATATTCTGAAACAAGCCAGTGAGGAGTGGGAAGTGGTTCCTGAGCCTGTAGCTAGATGGTGCAATGTCCAGCAAAGCTCTGGAGACGACTGTGAGGTAAAAGAGAGAAAAAAAAGTCAAATGTTCCTCTAATTTCAGAATACCATTGTATCCAACAGACTGGGTGTTTTTCAGACTCTGTGTGATAGCAGCACTGGCTGATTGCTTTCACAATGTCTGAGCTCCTCTTTTACAGTTTGTTGGGTTATTATGGAATACATGTTAGTCATCATCAGATGTAATTTCTAAAAGTGGTAAAGAGTTCGAAGAGTTACTTGTAGCCCCTGTGAACTAACCAGGTGAGTACCGACGGTCGTTCCTGTGCCATGAGAAGTGTGCTCCGAAATGTCCTAGGAAATTGAGAACTGCTGCTAACTTGGTTTTAGTGGTGGGTTTTTTTGCCAGCTACCTGTAATTCTGTTGGCAAGCCAGCTGCTATTTCCTGTGCAAGTGGCTTTTGAGGGACTGAGGATGTTTTTTAGACCTGGCAAAAAGCACAGTGTATTTTGGTTAACTCCGTGTAAAATTTAACGGGGACGTGTTGCTCCTGACTTCTCCTCAGCTGCATTTTTTCGGAATTAGACAGCGCTCTGTTTCTTTTCCCTGTGAATCCAGGAGCTGACCACGTCACAGAAGAGCGGTGGGAATGTGCTGCAGATGATGTATGAGAAGCCGGAGAGGTGGGCTTTCACCTTCCAGACGTACGCGTGCCTCAGCAGGATCCGGGCTCAGCTCAACTCCCTGGATGGCAAACTCCAGGATGCGCAGAATCCCGTGGTCTTCTTCGAGCGCTCTGTCTACAGCGACAGGTATGTGGGGCTGGAGTCCTCCAGGTGCAGATGAAAGTTCTCGCAAGTCAAATCACAGAATCCCACAATAGCTGGGGTTGGAGGGGAGCTCTGGAGATCACCCAGTGCAAGCCCCCAGCCAAGGCAGGGTCACCCGGAGCAGGTGACACAGGAATGCATCCAGGTGGTTGACATGTCTCCAGAGAGGGAGGCTCCACGACCTCACTGGGCAGCTGTTCCAGTGCTCCGTCATCCTCATGGAAAGAAGCTCTTCCTCGTGCTGGGGTGGGACTTCTTGTGTTTTAGTTTATGGCCAACAAAAAATGCATAAATAAATGCCTCATCCTGCATTTCTGGATTCAGAAGGTGAGACTTGATAACTGAATCGCACCCTGTAATCCTTATGTGTTCCCCGTGTTGGAATATATTGCAGATAATAATGTGTTTTAATTTATTGTAAATACATGACCCAGTGTACAGGCCAGTTGTGTTCTGTGGGTTATTCCTGCACACCTGAGCTGCAGATGTTGGTGGTCTTCATGCACACAGCTCCAGGAGGAGAATACCAGCTGTTTAGTTTCACTCTAAGAGTTCGTCAGAGATGCTGCAGTGTTACTGCTCAGCTTCTTCTCTAGTTACTGTACTTACGGCAAACCAAGTGATTCCCGTGTCCAAGAGAATTTTTGTTTCCATCACTTTAATGTCCACAGATACATCTTTGCTGCTAATTTATACGAGTCTGATTGCATGAATGAGACTGAGTGGACAATTTACCAGGACTGGCATGACTGGATGAATAAACAGTTTGGCTCGAGGCTGGCGCTGGATGGGATCATTTATCTCCGAGCCACTCCTGAGGTGAGGGATACGAATGTTACGCACAGAGAACAAGTCTGCCATGTGGGCCTTGCCGCTCTTGGTTAGAGTTCAGCTCGGGCTGCCCTGTTCCCCTGAAGGCTGCAGTACTTGAGTTGTGACTAAGTCTGGAAGTACTTAACAAAAAGTTCTTGCAAACAGTTAGACTGTGTGTGATTAAGTCAGCTGTGATGGTAATAATTTTCTAATTTTATAAACAGAATACATGAGAACAGTAAACCAGAAAATACCTCTGGAATAAAGCAAGCAACTCCAGGGAAGTACAAAATAGCTCTAGGAGTAGCTGTTACATAGGGAATGTAGCTGTACAGGGATCAGATACAACAGTTTACAGTAACCTTAGAGCTGGTGTGGGGGTGGTGTGTGAAGCCCCTACACCTGTGGCGATGGAGCTAAGCCGGGTGAAAGCACGCCCTGTACGCGAGGCCTTGTGACCATGCTTTGATCTTGGGCCGGCTAATATTTGTTTAAAAGGAGAGAACAGAATAATATCTCTTGAGTATTAAACTTGCTTGGACAAGAGAAAAACATGAGTTTAAAAGAGCTCTGATGAACTTACAGATCACTTCCATATTTCCTTGCTTCCAGCTTCCATGCCTTCAGTTTTGTTACAGTTGTGAAAAACTGTGGAATGTAACATGGAGTAACTCTGAGGGCTTTTTGCTTTTCTATTTAAGAAAAGAACGTGTATATTAATTACGAAGTATAACACTTAAATGATTTTGATTGTGTTGTGGAGGCTCTGGGTGCACTCAGGATGGGAACAAATGATTTAAAACATTGGAAAACAGTTCCTAAGAGCCAGAAACATATAGCGTGATTTTGAAATGCTTGTCTGTAATGTCAGATGGATATTTCTGTGCTCTTGGCACGCAATACACCAATTTATTTATTTTTACTTAATATCTTTTGCCTTTAGAAATGCTTGAATAGAATTTACTTGCGTGGAAGAGATGAAGAACAAGAAATCCCCATTGAATATCTGGAGAAGCTTCACTACAAACACGAAAGTTGGCTCCAGCACAGGACACTGCGGTAGGGTTTGTTGAATGGTTCCTTGAGGATGGTTAAATGTTTGTGAGGATGTTCCACAGTGCTTTTTCCACCAGTGAAATTTCAGCTTTTCATATGATACGTAAATCTAAACTGCAGGCACATTTCTGTCAGTGTTTCCTTAGTAGCAGTGTCTTTCCAGTATGTTCATTATTGCTTGGACCTGCAGCATGCTCCAAGTTATCTTCAGGCAGAGCTCTGAGCAGCAGAGGCTTCAGCTGAACTCTCTTCAATACAGCGTTCTGTTATTCAGTTAGGTGCTGGGGGAGCAGAATGTCCAGGAATCACTGATGTGTCCCAGGAGCCACGCTGTAAATTCAGAATTCCTGGCTCTAATGCAGTTCTTTCTGTGGGATTCTTAACAATGAAAATGCTGACAGGGATTTGAATGCTCTCTGCTTTATTTCCAGCTACTAACGTTTGCTTTGTTCCTCTCTCAATACAGGACAGACTTTGACTATCTACAGGAAATTCCAATTTTAACGCTCGATGTTAATGAAGACTTCAAAGGCAAAAAGGACAGATACGATCACATGATCGAAAAGGTAAAATTTCACAAGCAGAACAAACTGATGATTCAGGTTGCTCTAGAAATACACTTCACTGTCTAATCATCCTTCTAAAATATGTAAATCACAGAGTTCCATTCAGGTAATGAACAGTTTTATAGCCTACTGCAATACATATTTTACAGCTAGGCCAAACCTTTATCATGTAACTGCTCAGGCGTTCGGTACTTGAATCCCAATGGATTCAAGTGAGGACAACTTGACTTTCGTCTGAGTAGCTGCAATGACTTACAGACCTCAGCAATGGTTTGCACATGTTTTTCCATTCTTCAGAAACAAACTGCTCCTTCACGAGAAAAGCAGCTTTGTCCTTTGATCTCCATTGATCCACCCAGGAGTGGAAGTGTTCACCTGATTAAAACCAGTCTTCCTGGTCGAGCTTGTTAATCGATGGAGTGACCGGACATGGCAGCTGTGGAGGGAGCGTGCTTCCCATCTGCACAAGATGAGATAAGGCCAAGCTCAGGCAACTTAGCATGGATTTTGGAGGAGTTTGGGGTAGCCGTCAGGTCATCTGGGAACACCTATGCCCTGTGTTGGCCCTATTTTTTGGCATTTCCTAAATGGAGCCAGGGAAGAGGTACACTTGATGAAGCTGGGTGCATTGGGCTTTGGTGTGTGCTGTGTGGGGACCCAGACCGTGTGTGCTTCCTCCTCACTTCTGTTGTGATGGTCATCCTGAAACTGTGCCTGGTGTGTAAATCTTGTCAGGGTTCTCCACGCAGGATTACTGGTGCTACTCTGAAGTGGAGGGTGGCTTTCTCGTGGTGCCTTTCAAGTTGGTCTTGGCACAGTTACGTGTTCCCTTCTCTACAGGAAGGGATTTGACCTCTTCTTTTTTTCCCCACCTCCTTGAGCCCTGACCTGGGAAGGGAGGGGTCACAGTTGGAGGGTGTGATCCAAGATCTGTTTCCATTTCACATTAAGAATTTGGACAAAACGTTTACAGATGGGCTCTGTGTAGGAGACCCTTTGCCAAAAGAATAGCACCATGTCCTCTAGTAAATGGTCGGTTCCTTTCCATGGAGTAGCCTGGCTTGAGTGGACAGAGGAAAATGCTCCCAGTTCAGGCTGCATCACAGCCTACTTCCTAGGATGTTCCTGAAACTTAAAGGCAGGAGTTGTGAGCCTGGCATTGATCTCCAGTATTGGATTTTCTCCGAGCACTGTGGTTTTGGTAGGTATTGCTTTATTATTTCTTTGCCAGCCTCAGATTCCAAGGGACATCCTGATTAGATGCATTGGGTTGTTCATCGGCGTGAAATCTGGCTGGTGTTCGGGCAGTGGCCGTGACTCGGTGGTTTCCAAATGACACCTCTTTTGAGGTGGCCATTATCCTCCTCCTGTTCGGGTGGCACCTGCTTGTACTGCAGTTCCTTTGTGACAGAGGGCTGTAGTTCAGGACCACAGGAGGGGTGAGCATCATTCCATCCTGTCTCTTCCTGCATCCGCTCAATTACAGGTACCATGTGTGGAAAATTTATTGATGGACGGGTAATGACACAGCTGAGCCAAAGCTTCTTTTTCCCTGTTTCTTTAGGTTGTAGTAAAGCATAAAGCAGAGGAGAGGTAAATGTGGTTGCTGTCTATTTCTGTTGATAAGCACTTAGTGTGATTGACAATATTTGTTTCTTTTTGCAGGTCAAGGAATTTTTGACCCTGTTATAATCCTCTTTGAAGCGCAGACAGAGTCAAACCATTCCAAACTTCTGTGCGATCAAAGTCTCAAGTGCAGCTTCTTCCTTCTTTCATAGGAGGCCTCTGGAAAGGCACAACTCAGTCCTGGTGATTTGGTTGTGAGGAACAAATAAACTTTGTGCATAGGGAAATTATTAAATAAATCGGTACATCTGTTCGGTATTATATTAAGTAACATGCACAAATTCTGAAGAGACAAGGATTATTAGCATTCCCAAATGCTGCGCCAGTTTTGATTAGACCCATGAGTTCTAGAGCATTTTATAGCTTTTTAAAATTTATTTTGTGCCCAACTGCTATTTAATTTTCAAGAAGGTAGCGGGTTTTTAGATCTCTTCAGTGTTTTTTAGTTGCATGGATTTGTAATGGATGTTTTGTTGTTCCCAGGAAGTAAAAGGTTAAAACCATTTTTGCTGCTGAGGGAATTTTAATATGACCTGGCATTTTATATTTTAAGGTACACAAAAATGTTGTCTGGTGCTTTTGGTAGAAGTTCTTCGTCGAATACACTGAATTAAATCCAAATGTGACTGAAATTCTGTATATGGCAAATGAATTTTTATATCTGTTTCTATTATGCACTGCAAACTAGAATATTTGAGGCTTTTTGTTATCTAGCATGTTTGGGGGGTTTTGACCAATTTTTTTTAGCTTTTCCGAACACAGTGCTGTTTTTATTGCTGGTCAGTCCTCCTCTCCTGCAGAGGAACATGTTTGCTTGCTAGGCACTGCACTGGGCAGAAGGGCATTTTGCAAATTGCCTCCATCTGTAAATGACGTGTTGCTAAACCATCCCGTAATCACATTAGGGATGTGAGAGGTGGCTTCCTGCCTTTGTTCCAGCTGCTCCATGTGTTCACTGGGCCTTCTGGGTGCTTATCCCAGATCCTGCACTGTTGGAAGTAGGTTTTTCTGTCTCACCTGCTTGGAGTAAGAAGGGGAGACCCGTGTGGAGTAGCTGCTGCCTGAGCCTCTTGTTCCAGGTGCAGAAAAGAAACTTCTCAGGCTACCCATCTCAAGTGCTGGGTTTTATGAGCTGCTTTGTTTTGCTTTAAACACTTCTGAATGCACAGTCGGCTTTTAAAGGCAAAATTTTATTGTAAGCTTTTCATTGTCTACCATGGTGCTTCTGCTACCTGCTTGCTGGAGATGAGATTTCTTCCTTTATGGCTGGAATTGTGCTGGCATTCTCTAACCATTGGCTGAAAAATAAAAATGGTTGAAAAGACTTTTTAGTGCTTAATAGTGTTGGCTTCTTGTCTCATAAAAGAAGTAATCTCGTGGACTGCTCGTATGTAATACTGGTGCAATGGATGACTTGAAGGTTGTGGATTCTGGGTGTATTTGGTGTATAAAAGTTCTCTAGGATTTCTGAGAAACTGACTGACTTCAGATTATTTTTCGTGTGTGGGAAATGAACTTATGGGATAGAGACACAGCATTACATAAAGTGCATCGTGTGTGTGACTTAGTGCTCAGTACAGGAGCGTTGTATAATATTTATGTTGTAGTGGAAAGTAGCAGTAGTCTGGCAGAAAATGTTGTGCAGGACTTGAAGGTTGCACAGTAAAAGGAAAGATTTTAAGATCTTTGCTCCAGAAAGGAAGTGAGGTGGAATGGATGAAGATTCAGTTCAGATTTACTTGAAACACATAGTACAAGCTTTTAAAGCATTCTTGGCAAGAGTCTGAACAGTAACAACTTATTTTGACTAACAGTGTAATTATTTCTACAGTTTCAGCTGTCAAAATTGTGGATTTAATTACAGGAATTGGAATGACAGTGCTCGTTGCAAGGAAGTAAACATGTCTGAGTTCTAATAAAGGCTTCTTTTGAAACCCATCACAGAGAGCACACAGAAATTCTGTGGCAGGTTATCTGCAGCCTGTTCCAGAAAGCTTTACAAAATCTCTGCCTGCCAAGTTTGGGCTGGAAGGAGCAAAGTCATGACCAATTATAAGAATGTTTTTAATTGCTGTGGAGAAAAAAACAATACCAAACCTCAAACACACCCCACTGGCCCCCAAGCTTCTGGGGTGTCTGAAAGTGGCTGGCCTGGAACGCACGAAGCTGCAGTTATTTGTATGTAGGACACAGACAGCTGCAGAGATGGCCTGAGACTGGTCTGCCTGTGCCTCGGCTTAAACCTCAGCTCCAACAGTACCTCAGCCTTCCGAATCTGTCAGTATCTCCTTTGCTTAAATCTACCGCAAACCAGGATTGTTGTGTTGGCTTTTGCCTTTTAGAGATGCGAAAAGTTTCTGAACTGGTGTCTGCTGTTTGGTGAGGACTGTTTTTCAGCCTTTGGGTGTTGTGTCCCTTTCTCTTCCCTTGGGTAAGAGATACTCTGATGGAATTGCCTAGGAATGCTTGCTTGTTTTAATCAAGAGTCATCATGATCAGGAAACAAAATTGAGATGCTGTTTTTTTCCAGTTAGAAAGCAGATTAAAATACTGTTTAGTCGTGTTTTAATTGTGATGCAAGTACCTGTGGGAGCAATGGTCTTAATACTGCCTCATTTTATTCTCAGTCCTTGTGGCTGTTTTCTGTATAGTGGATTTTAAATTCTCTTCTAAGTTGGTTTCCTTTAAGTTCATCTTTTCATCTCTAGATGCTTCTTAGAACAGCAACCAGTTTTGTAGGTAGAATCTAATTTTCTATAATTTTGTGCCAGTTACTTACTTTACTTTTTTCTATTTATTTAAGCAGACTTCCTACTAATGGAATTGTATATAAAATATGATAAGTATTGAATTGATTGTTCTTTTTCTAGTAATTAGATACTCAGGAATCTCTTTGTGAAAAAAAATGACCCAGGAGAAACTCATTGTCAACTGTTAAGCGCAGACCAGAGAAGTCTGTATGTATACAGCAATATTTAGGTGTGTCTTAGAAAAAAAACAGTGTGCAAGTGCTCTTGCCAAGAGATTTCAGCATAACCAAGTGTATGGGCTCCCAGGTGGTTTTTCCCAGCCCCTGTTTAGACTCACTGCGTGACTGTGAGTACATAAATCACTCTTAGCCTTGCTCTTTTCATCTTTAAAATATTGATATCTCCCCATGCCTTCAGGAGCCTGGGAGGATGCATTAGTTAATATTGATGTGCTGTTTTGTAGGTCTGAAGTGTGCTGTTAAATAATGGAAGAGGAAGGCAGCCCTGGTTTTAGGTTTTGCTCTGGGATGTTTTGATGCCACTGGCCTAGATTCATGGCCAATCAAAGTTATTTATTTGTTTTAAAAGATATTAAAAGCCACCAGTTCAATGTCAGCTGTGTTAGTTCACCAAAAAAAATGAAAGCTGTAACCATTTGTGAGGAAAGGAAAGTTAGGAGAAGTTTGGTCTCGAAATACAAACTGATGGCAAAACTGTGCTGCAGTCCCTGTAGCGTGGTGGTAATGGGGAGAAATCCATGCAGCAGTCTGCCACAGGAGGTCATTGCGTCTCACTCCCTGGGCTGGCTGCAAGAGGAGCATTAAGGCTTTCACAGTGAATGGCTGTGGAAAAGTTAAAGAAGGAAGAGGTCACTTCCTCGCTCGGCCAGAGCATAAATACTGTACGGAATGAGATAAATCTTGCTCTCTGGGAGGAGGGAGGGTAATGGAGCAAACCCCGCTGGATTAAGCGAGCGACTAGAAAAGGCTGAGCTAATGGCAGGGGTTTGGTCACCAGAAGGTCTTCTGTGCAGCCACCAGCTGTTGATGTGCCGTGAGTGAATATTAGCACATGGATAACACTAATCCCGCTGCGTCTAAGCCATGTCAGCCTTCAGGGCTGAGCTCTCGGCCCGGACACAGCCCTGAGCAGTGCTGATGCTGGCAGCCTGCTGCAAAGTAAAACACTTAGCAGTTCTACTAACTGAGGCTATGCACAGTGCTTAATGCGCCAAATTAACCCGAACTGGGGATGGAGCTCCAAAATGCTGATTGAAATCCAGTAGAAACAAGGAGTGTGGATCCCATACCGGGAGTAAGCAGTGCAGGGATTTATTTTACCTTAGGTGGGTATGATGTAATGCTCAGAGCCCAAATTGGAGGCTGTTGTGTGCAGATGACTTTTGTTCTTGCGTCTGAGTTTCAGTCCATGGGTATAGAGAATATGAGAGCAGTGTAAGTAAGGCTGTGGTGCATGCTAAATGAGAGTGCAGGCTACTGCTCGTTTCTTGGATTTCTGCTGACTGCTCTTCCCAATGTCCTGGGCGGGCTGGACGTTCCGTATATAATCTCCAGGATGTCAAGGTTGTCCAGCTTGCACCACGGATGTTTGCTGGCTCACAGTACCGCCTGGCTTGGAAAAAGGCTGTTGGTTTCTGAGAGTTATTTACAAAAATGTTGCCACTGCAGCTCTTTCGGAGGACATCCTGTGCTTTCTCCTGTCCTGTATTTTGTACTTTTCTCTCCAATTTCCTTCTAAGTCATTGTGACTAGTCTTTTAATAACTGCTAGAAACATGATGTCATACAAGCTGTAACAGACAAGTTAAAGCCGGTGTTTCACTCAGACACAGCCTTCTTGAGGATGTGGCTTCTGCCCTGCTCCACTTGGCTGTCTGAAGTTTTCTAGTCCTCTTCTCTGAGCAGTTCTGCTGAGTTAACCCATCTGGTTGCCGAGGCTTTTCCTAACTCCTCCTGGTTTCAGCATCAGCTACAGATGCATGCTGACCGTGTGCTCTTTTCTCATCATTCGCTTCAGATTTGCCTCCTCTGGTTTGTTGAAACCATAGCTGTTGCTCTGCTGAGCCTCCACCGCACCTTTGGTGTTGTTCTCACTGCAGCTCGTGGCCTTTACCCCGAGCCCTCAGCCCAGCACAGTGGCCTCAGGTCATTGACTGGCTTGTCGGTCAGTCACCTGTGTCCTGACTGTGCTGCACCTCGTGAGGAGAACACCCGCAGTCACAAACAGCAGGACTTGACTTTTTAGGTTTCATTCCTGATCTGCAGTGCTGCTACTTTCCTGAGGGTTTCCTGCAATGGTCCAGCATAGTCGTGTAGGTATTCCAGGTGTGCTTGGCCTTGCCAAAGTTTCTTTGCTGTCTCTGCTGTGTTGTTGTCTAGAGAGTGTGCTGATGTCAACTGACTGAAGAGCTCGTTCCAGTGGGGATTTTCGTGCAGCTCGTGCTGCTTTAACCAGTCTGGTTTCTGACTGGGAGACTTGTGACACAGGAATATAGCTCTGGCTTTTGGAATTGAGCAGTCTGAGGTATTGAAGAGGAAACTGAGATTGCTTGAGGCTGGGAGCCGTCAGGCACTCCATTGTCAGCATTCCTCAGGCTTTTGTGCGTGCACTTACACACAGGTTTTTATGGCTAATGAATGCCCCTGCTATTCTTAGACCTTTAGCTGTGAAGAACAGATTCATCTCAGTTACAGCTCTTTTCTGCTGAGGTTTGCTCTTCCCCTTTGACATAACCACGGCTTGTGCACAGGACTAGTCTTTTCCTGGCAGGATGGTGTGGCGCTGGTTGTTCTGCTGCTGGTGGCTTCCCAGCCTGTTCAGCATTTTAGGATAGGTGGGACTGAGCTTTGGAGATGCTATGGTACAGTACACTCCGGAAAGGAATTCTTACTATGTTTGCCAAATGTCATGGCTGTATTGCATGCTTTAACTCCTGTGATACACGTTTGCTGTTATTTAGGTATGCAAATAATGGCTTTTCTTGAGATCTGTTAATGACTTAGACTTAGCCTGTGCCTGCAGTGGGGCTGATGGAATTTGTCCATGCTGGAGATGAGTCACTAGGTCTTCCTGTCTGAAAATTTCTTTTTCTCCCAAGGTTGCTCACCCATGATACACTCAAAGTGATAATGCATCTTCGTTTTATGTTTTATTGACGGTCTGCACTTGCCTGTTGCCCTCAGATGAGGACACCTCCAGCATCCAGTTGTGCTGTTGGCTTTAAACACTGCTGTTAGCATTGCTTCTGGGATCGCCGGTACAATCCAGCTGGAATCATATTGGCAGGAGGTCAGAAAGCATTGCTGGAAATGTAGCAATTGTGTTTGCGTGTTGTGGAGCACAGGCTGAAGATCTCTGGATCTTTCAAAGCCCTTCTGTGGAACCCTCCTTTTAGCCACTTTGGTCTGGAATTTTCTGTCTCTGCGCTTGTTGTGCTGCCTTTGAGCATTTTTTGTTTTTCACTTCTAGTCTGCTTGTCTCTAGTGCTGGAATATAACCCAGTTCTCCTTCCTGGTCTGTCACACCGCTGTCCATGGACTGAACCTTTGCATTTCATTTCCCTACGCCGGCACATATGTTGGATGTGGATACCTGCGCTGGGCTGTCATTTCACCTTCTGAGCTCTGAGCCTGGATATTTGGGCTAAAGTACTGGCTGTTCCCGTTCTGATCCTTGTCTTGGGTGGCTGTAGTTGCTTCAGGTCTTGGAAAACATTTCTGTAGGGGATTAGATCTGTCCTACGACATTTCCTGCTGGCTAGAATAGGATGTCCCTTGAATGATCTTTTCTTTCACTAGGAAGTACTTAAAGTCTTGAAATTCAATGTAGACACTAGAATTCTCAGCCTCTTAATGTAAGTACTGATTTCCACTTCTGCTCTTGGTTTCAGGATGTTTTGTTTGGGGATTTTTGTTTGGTTTTTGGCAGTGTAACACCCAAAACCTTTCAGTGCTGTCTCTGATCTGGTTAAAAAATTACACTATGTAGTTTGGTTTAAGTTTTTGTTATTGCTGGGGGTTTATCTTTAAGGCTGTGGGCTGTTTGTAAAACTGAACTTTAATCTGAGAAATAGTACCCAAACTGTCAGCAATTGCAAGTCCTTGGTTCCAGTAGTGACTGCCTGAGAGTGTGAGGTCTTGGACATGTTGCTGTTCTGAGCATGAGTCATCGGTAGCACCTGTCCTGTTCACAGCAAGGTGTGCCTTGAGGCTTGGTCTGCATTTTTAACCTTTTAACTGCTGTAGAAGTGTTTGGGGAGGATGGCAGGAGCTAGAGGGAAGTTGTCAGTTGCTGTTTTTTAAAGAGGAGAGGTTGAGATGGATGTTAAGGGAAATAGATTTCTCAATGAGACAGATGCTGCATGAGAAGATGCTCATATGGTAGAGCTGATTCTCTTCTGATATGGTTCATACAGTTTTATTCATCTGGCAGGATATGAGAGAGAATGAGATGCCTTGGACTGAATCTTTGGCTCGTGTTCATTATTGAGGCTTCATTTCCAAAATAGCTCGACAGGAATCAAACCAAGAAACAGATCGCAGAGATGGAGGAGCTTTCAGTCCTTACAGCAAACAGTACTGCTGTAATCTGGGGTGAGACCAAGGTATTTGTAGGCTGGCTTTGAAGCAGGCTCTTGCTAAATAGAATCCATGAAGATCTCTGTCATGTACAATCCACCAGGACTCTTGCGCAAGAAGGCTGGGGTGGCTTGCACACACTGTCTGGGGCTAGCGGGGCCGTGTTCCAGCAGGGTCGCAAACACCGGTTGTGCTCCAGCAGCACTGTGTGGTGGGGACATTCCTGTCGTCCAACAGCAGCCTTTCATCAGTGCTTTTGCTTTGCACAGCGATGAGAGGAGACTCCCATCCACAGGATGGGTTTTTGGTCCTTCGGTGATCAAAATGAGGGTTCTCAGCTTTTTGTAGAGGCCCAGGTTAACTGGCAAATTTGAAACTTGTGGGCTAGCAGTTCTTAGTGTTGCTCTAGACCACTTTTACAGGAGTGAGATGATTTTATGGAACAAATGTCAGCTTCCTGAGACCTTTCTCTGCTAGTTTTTGCAAATCCCATGGCCCTTGATGTTAGCTTGGATGGAACTCTTGCTTTGAACTGAACAGTGTGTCTCTCATTGGAATGACCGAGTGAGGGGTGGGAACCTGGATAAAGCAGAATATGTCACATAACACACTGAGGGAACGAGGGGAGCAGGGACTAGACCAAGCAGGTTTATAGACATTAGAAATAAATTGATTGATGGAATTTTCCTTTCAGATTTGGAAGTACAATGCTGAAAGGTCTGCTCGGCAGTGAGAGGATTTTGTTGTTTCTAAAGAAGGGAAGGATAAAAATCGACCTGTTTTTCTGTAGCTGACAACTGTACCAGGAGGTGGGAAGTGTCACCTAAAGACATGCCTGAAGAGCTATTGCAGTGTATGGAGTTTGCCTCCTGTATCTGATGGAAGGGAAGAGGGACAGAGACAGAGTGGAGGTTAGGAATGTTCCGTGCTGCTAACCTGTTACCTTGACCGAGTGCCAAAGCTTCAGCACTCAGAGAGCGGGTGGGTACTGAGTTCCTGCCTTGCCAGTGACACAGCAAAACCTCTGTGCTGGCTCCTGCGTGCTGGACTTGTGAGGGAGCAACAGTGGGAGAACAAAGGCAAGGGTAAGTCCCTCAAGGAATTTTAATGTCCTTGCTTTTCTCTCTGGAAGGTCTTTATGTCCCGGCCACTTCCCAAGGGAGGTGTTTGGTGTTTTGCTCTTCATAGATGGTGCCTCCTGGGGCCGAGGAGACTTACTGTGAGCCGACTGATTTCAGTACTGCTCTGCTGTATCAGTTCCATGTCTAGACCCGCGGCAGTGCTGCCACTCGAGAGTCGTGCGTGTAGGAAAAGCCGTTTGCGAGGGGCTGGATGCTCCAGTGGGCGTTGTCGGGTGAGGCCTTTACATCCCCATAGAGCTGGTGAATAAGAACTGCTTTGAAGGAAATCTACTGCTATTTTTTCTCTGCCAAATAAACAGGTTAACAACTAAATAAGGCCATTACAAACTTGGCAGCCTCTTTTGTCTTCTGTCTTCTGCTGGCACAGTCGCTTTGGTTAAAAAACTCTTTCTGTCCGTGCAGGTTTTGCCTGGGAAAGCTGGAATAATTTCTTGCAGCAAGAGTTAAGTTTTCACCAGGAAAGGCTGTGCTCACCATACAAGCCCTTTGTTGGCATCAGGCAAGGTAGAGGTGTACTGAGCTCATGGTGCAGGCTTGCCCTCGGAGTGAAGGTCTGGGCACAGCTGTTTATTTGAACTGGGACTTAGCTAAGCACATGTTGTAAGAGAATGAAGGTTTGTTGTTTTCTTTTCCCCCTGGCACATAGCATATTGTCAAAGAGGAACCCACCAAGTTAGCCTGTGGTTTTTATGTTTGTTTTCTTAATAGCATCTCCCCGTCAGGAAAACAAGCTAAGAAAGGACTTGGGAGAGAGCCATCAGTCCCAAACCTGATGGTGTTTTTGAGGCTCTCATCTCCGTCTCATGCCTTAAATGTGGTGGGGTAAGAGGGAAAGTCATCTCTAATCCAGCTAAACACACCTGACTCCAAACTTGGGTTTGTTTGCTTGAGATTAAGATATGCAGATGAGCTCTCTGTCAATGTTTAACAAAAGGGGTTAGGGCGGCGTTTTCCTCTGACACTTGTAAATTTGAAATACTTGTATTAGAGATGAGTTGTGTGGTTTTTCTCTTCCTTTTTCACTTCGTGGTATCTGAATTCTGCCGGCTTAGAGCACAAGTGTATTCAGTTTTTACAAGTCACTAATGGGAGATGGAGAAAGGAGATGTTTAAGGTACCATTCAGCTTCTCAAAAAGAGGGTGTGTCTGAACTTCTTTTCTGTGAGAAAGTTGATTTCCCCCCACGAGCAGGTTCTACTCTGACAGGAAGGGACATCATGAGATGTGGGATTGGGTAGACTTTTACTGCTTTGGAAAAAAAAATTAGATTAGGAATGTAAAAACAGTATTGCTGAGATACTAAGAGGAAAAATATACTGCAAATATGAATAATGTGGAGAAAAACAGCCTCTGTGACGTATGCGTTGCTGTAGTACTTAGAGATCAGTTTCACCCTGGAGTTCTTTGCTTCTCTGCTGTCGATAAGGAATTGGGCATGTTTAGATGTTACCTAAGAAAAGGAAAAAGGCATTTATGACTTCCTTGTAATGAATGCATTTGGTTATAATTCACGTAGAGCAGGGAGCCTTTCTAGAGGCTGGTGAAAATCTCCACCCCAGCCCCATTGCTGATTTCTTCACTTGTCCTGACTGCAGTTACAAATTGCTTACCACAGCAGTGTGCGCCTTGCCTCTGGCAAGCCTGTTGCACAACCTCATCTTCAGGGATTTGCAGCAGTGTTCTGATTAAATTGGGTATCAGTGTTCATCTATTTGGTTTTTTTAAAGCTGAATGTGTGATACATGTCTTTTGAGTGGCTGAAAGAAGTTCGGAGGCAGTAGAGAGTCATTAAAAGGTTATTTAAGAGCTTAAAAGTAGATTTGCTGAACTGCAGATTTCTTTTGATAGAACAGGCCCCCTCAAAACAGTCTCTAGTAGAGTTTGGGGCTGATCACAGATTGGCTTGAGTGAATGAGTTTCCCATACTCTAGTAGCACAGAATTTATTTATTATACACAGTTATATTTGCTAAGAAATTTAAAATTTCCTTGTCTTTATTTTGCTACAAAGGCAGATTGAACCCTTTGCAATCTTTTTCTGCAATTCTATCCTCCCGAATCATGGAATCAAGGAATGGTTTGAGTTGTAAGGGACCTTGAAGCCATCAGGGCCAGAGCCTCATCAGTCCCACAGGGAAGATATTCCTTCCTGATATATCTTCTAAACCTGCCCTCTGACAGTTTTTTCCTTGTTTTCCATGACTTGGTGGCTTTGCTTGACATGTTCATGGAGTTTGGCCTTCTGGGATTCAAGGGGTTCTATCTAAATAGTGATGGTGTGATGGTCCCAAGTGTGAACTCTGCCAAGAGACTTACTGAACCCTTCCTCACAATAGATTTTTCTTCCTCATATTTATAGGTTAAATGGTGTAACTGGGACTTGGGTAACTTGCCAGTAACTCCACCAGCTGTTTGGGTACCAGCTAGAAAGGAGCAAAAGGGGCTTCCTTCTTGCACGAGATTCTCACCAAGTTTACTGTGTCATTTGAGGTTTGTTGGGCAGATGGTGTTTTTGTATGACTTACTATTGGGTTTATTTTCCATAATGATTTGGGAAAGCTAATTATTTTTTCCTCTGAGTCCAGGAATGATTGCTCATTCTTTCCCATCACGCAGGCACTGGATGGAAATAGGCAAAGATTTCTCAACTTTTTGAAGCCAACTGTGTTCCTTCCCTGCTGAGAGCCCTCCAGCACTCTCCTTATCTGCCTTAGAAGGAAAATGCCGCCTATGTTGACATGCTTCGTTTCATTTCTCCCTCTGACTCCACGTAACCTGGCACAGTCCAGGATCATTCTTGACTCTTACTAGAGGACTGTGTGTGATTGGGCTTCATCCCATGTCCCGCTGCCATCAGGAGATGTCACCTCATGCTCCTGACACCTCTCTCTGCGAACTGTCACTCTGTTTTCTCAGTGATGCTTGGATTTGCAAAGGAGCAGGGCTTCTAAATTCCTGACAGATTTTGCCACATCCTGCATAGGCTTTAGAAGCAGCTTCTAGGTCTAGCAGTGTCTGGGGAAAAAAGTCCCTGCAGCATCTGGCCAGAGTCTGTAGTCACAGTGATTCCAAACACAGAGTATTGCTCTGTAACCACACAGAGCACAGTTACTGCTCAGTAATCATCGCAGCTCATTATGGTTTTGGTTTTTGCTGTTTCATGGTTGTCTTTCCTGTAATCTCTTAGCACCCGGGATCTGGGTTTTGGCTTTCTTTTCTAGAAAGATTCTCTGAGGGTTTTCTGTCTAACAGCCTGGGCACCTCCTGCCCACCCCAGATGGCTGAGGGACAGCGGGTGTCAGAGTGCACATGTAAGGCCAGTTTTACTGCATACATCTGGAAGGGAGGTCCTTACAGTACCCGATGTAGACGCAAAAGCCTGGCTCTCTACCTAGGCCATCGCTGACTCCTGAAAATCATTCCCATACTGATATACTGATCCTTCTGAGAACTGTCTGTGGTGCTCAGCTTCAGGATTTGCCAGACTTGCCCACAAGTTAAACAGTTTTGGATGTGTGCATGTATGTTGTGGGGCAGCTTGCTTATTCCCATTGGCTACTGCAGCCTTAGGGCTTGTCTTTGACTTCTTCCTGTCTCCCGTGAGTGTGGTTTAGAATTGGACTGGCTAATCTGATGCTTTAATGACGGCCAAAATAGCCTTAGCCTCAGTGGTCAAACCACCTGATTTTATCCACCTCCTGGAGAGTCGTTCCTCTCTTTTCCACTTGTTAGCGAACCAAGGTGTTTGCTGGATAAGCAAGGATAGACAGGAGCAGAAGCTGAAAACTTGTGACACAATAATGAACTAAGTGCCTTCTTGAAGTCCCACAGTTGCTTGCCTTGGCTGCAGAGAGAAAAAAAAACAAACCCTTGTTGCTCTGTGGTAACAAGCTGGTCTGGTGTCCTGGTGGGAATGCACCTGCAGCAGAGCCCCAGGGCCTGCACAGCTAATTGAGATGGTAGGAAGCTGAAGCCTGGTCCAGCCTGGCTCAGCCCTGCTGCTGACTGTTTCACCTGGCAACTAACAGTCCTCTTCTTGTTGCAGTTTGGCCCTGGCCTTTTAACAGGCATCTAGGCACAAGACAAATCATCTCTTTTATTTGTCCTAGGCACTCCTGCATCTCCTGGTATGGCTGGCAGTATCTGAGACTCTCCCAATCCTCCATCGTGCATTGCTGTGAAGCTGAAAAGGGACTTGCTCCAGAAGCAGAAGGAAGGAGCAGAAATGCATCACAGGTAACGGGAAGAGTCCACGGTTACAGCTGTCGTGGTTTCTTTCTGACTGATCCACACCCAGTGTTATGCTTCAGCAGGACACATGACTTAATATTTTAGTTGGGCACTTCTAGCTTATGGTTATATGACAGGAAGGGAGGAAAAATACAAACTGGTTCTCTGGTGTCGAAGTCAACAGACTCCAGTGTCTTTGGGATTGGGCTGTGGGCTGAGCAAGTGTGCCCAGGGCTGGTGGGAAAACATCTTGTGGGAAGAACCTCTGCGGTCCTGCAAACCTAAAGGAAAGTGGGATTAGACACTCGGGTTGTTTCATGCCTGAGTAATGCCACAGAAGAAAAGGAAAACTGGTCCCTGCAGAGTGTGAAATGTGGTGTTAACAATAGAACGCTGTCTCCGTGCTGCTGTTACAAAGGGTTTAACTTGGAGGCCTGTCAGCAATTAGTTACAGTTGACTTTTAAAACAGTCTTTTTATACGTAAAGAACATTTTATTGTTAAATCTGCACTTACCTTCACAGGCTTAGGAATTTTGAGTTGAATTTTTGACTTAGATGCAGAGGCAATTAAGCACCTAAATCCCTTTAGAGATGAGATCATGTCGGTTCTTTCCATAACAAAGAGTGTACAGTATTTATTTCTGCTTTTTATAAAACTGCCATTTTTTTTTAAATTGTCTTTTGGCTCAGCTACCTAAAGCCAACCTCTCTTACTGCCACAGCCTTCTGACTGTGCCTTATGATTATAAGGCACCGGGGAGGAATTCAGTTTAACACTGTCTTCCTTCAACGTGTTGTTACATCACCCATAGAAAGATGAGAGAGATAACCCTTTGTCCCTGGTAAATTAGAGCAAGTGGAACAGCATAAGCAAGCTGGAATTACTTCTTCCCAGAAGCAATGTGAGGGTACACCAGGGAGAGGACTGGCTGACCTCAGAGCAGACTTGCCTTCTAGAGACAGGAGGTGTCCCACTGCTCAAGTCCAGGCTTTAGAACAAAAAGGTCCTAGAAACAGACTGGTTGTACTTAAGACTGGTGGTCTCCTGAGACCATGTAGTGAGGTAGAAACAAAGACAGCTCCAAAAGTCACACTGCTGTTTAACATGTCCTTTCCCACTCTGGTTTCTAGAGCTGCTGAGGAAGTGTGCTGGCTCTAAGACATCAGCATTTTTGCTTTGAATGATCTGTATTAAGTAATGGTTTGAAGGGCTCAGGAGAATATGCAAGGGATGGATTATCTGTGGAAAGCCATCTCAGTGCTGTCTGAAAATAAGAGACTGCTAATCTTTAAAAAATGGCCGTAATTTTTGGGCATTCATGTTTGAGTTTATCCCGTTTGGTACAAAGTCCCACTTTCTAATGGGAAATAACCTGCATGATGGAAACTGAGGGAGCTGAGGCACCTTGGTATTTCTGAGAGTCTCGGAAGGGACATATGCAAAATGGATTCATGGCTCTGGAAAGTGTTGGCTGGAGAAGGGGCCACTGGATGGAGCTCTTGTCCTGTGGTTGGCCACCACCGGTTACCTGAGAGGCATGACCTGTACCGGTGAGGAATGCCGCTAGAAAACCAGTCTTCAAACAAGGTAAGGGGCTGGGATTCCAGTCTGATAGCATGGTGGTGTTACGTGATAGCCCTGTACTGCTTTGTGAGAAACCCACACCTCCTGGTCAAGAAAGAAAAGTTCAAGCAGTGGGATTAGTTGTGAGCATTTGGGAGACCACATTCATCAACGTGGGCAAACAGGTATGGCCACCACCAATGTGGGAAAAACCCAAGTCTGAAAGGTGCCAGGTAAAGATTTGGTCTAAACTGGTGGCTCTGAGCTTTCAGAGCCAAACACTTTTGGTTCCAAATAAGCTGCTCACCTGAAAATCATCAGTTTTTCAGGCATAAGGGGTAATAAATCCAGAAGGAGAGCTACACGTATGTGCAGCTCATGTAGTTACTGACATCAAAACTGAAGCAGTTCAGAGAAACATGATCCTGTTCTCCGTGGAGGTGTGTGGTCCAACTTCATTCCTGTTGTTGGCTGGGAGGAGCAAAATTGCAAAGTCCGAGTCTCAGAACCGCTGAGGCTGACACCGTTGGGAGCATGGATTGCAGGGAGCGAGGGGTCAGCGAAGATTGTGTGGTTGTGTTTGGCTGTAGGCGATGGTTTGAAGCTGTGTTCTGAAGGAAAGTGCTTTTAGCAGAAAGATTTCCAAATGGTGTTTGGCGTAGTTTTGTGACAAAGATGTTGGTCGAGGGGGGATTTTAATATGATTAGTGCTTTCAGGCACACAGTCTGGAGTAGCTTAAAGGGTCCACCTCTTCTTCCTTCTGTAAGTGAAAAAGGGGAGGACACTTCTTCAAAACCTTCTGAAGGGTTTTTTTTTAAAAAAAGACAAACTAAGTGTGTTGTTTGAGTTGACTGTTGGGCTTCCTTGAAGTGAAACAGGCTGTTTTATGTCACTTTATCTGCCTTTTACCATGCATTTAAAATAGGGCCAGTGCTAGTTGCCTGCCTGGTTAGGAGTTAAAAGGACAAGTGAAAGAGTGCTTATGGCATACTGTATGTTTAAGACATGGAATTCTTTCAGAAGAAGGAATTAGAATTGGAATGCTTCCAAAATCCAGTTTTAATAAATTGCGTGTGACTTCAAAAAGGAAAAATTCCTTTCTTTTCACTTTGTTGCTTTTCTCATAAAGAGTTTGGATCTGTGTGTACGTGCCTACACATGTGCATGTGCACACTGCATCACCACTTTGGGCACAGGTTCAGGATACTGACCAGTGGGATCTCTGGATTGTAAAATCACCTGTCAGAATACCTTGCTTTAAGGACTGTGACTTGCCTCCTTTTTAAATTTTTGTTCACCAGTTTGGGATAATATTTGCAAATGACTTGTTTCCAAAGAAAATTAAGTGTTTACTGCAGGAGTTTGAGGCTGGCTTTTAGGGGTGCCTGAGACACACCATTTCAGGTGCAGTTATGCATCCAGCGCTTTGTTTCCTCTGCCTGCAAAAACTGTTGAGGATGTCACATGTGGCTGGTTTGCCCCCTGCCACTCAGAGGAGAGCTAACCCTGCCCTTCCAGCTCACAGTCCTGGCATTCCTTGTTAGAAGTTCCGGACTGACTATTCAAAGCCTTCCTCATTCACGTCTGTGCAAAGACAGATAATTATTAGGATAATTATTAGGAGCTAGTGGTAGTCAGAGGGCTGATAACATAGCTGAAAGTAAAAAGTGACATGGTGCAAGGTGTCGCTCTGTTGAGGCTTTTTAGAGCGTGCTCCCAGCTGTTCTGCCTGCTTGGTGCTGTTTGGACGGAACAAGGCTTAGTTCCTTGTTGTGTGCTCGTTGTGGGTCACACACTTGCCTCCCTGTTCCAGCAGGAACTGCGTCCGAAACAGCTTCCCAAGGCTTGGGTTGCTGGCTGTGGGTGACGAGATGCTACTGGTAGAGGGGTAAGGAATTGAAAGAGGATGTGGGTCACATTTTCTACAAGTTCTTGGTGGCGTATGTGTTATGGCATGATGCCTCTGGAAAAGTAAACAGCACTTCAGGTTTAGTCATTCCCTGTGCTTATTATAGTCCTGCTGAGGGATTCCAGCAACTTGCCAAGTGCCAGTGCCTAGCACTGGGTAGTCATCCCAGCTGTAGAGCCATCTGCCTCGTGGGTGGGAAGAGCCTCTGACAGCTGGTGGAGACGCTGGGTGGGAAGAGCTGGTGCACAGACAAATGACATGCTAATCTCAAGTCAGAAAAGAGGCGTGATGCCAGCCGTGCAGGACGAGGATTTTTGCCTGGCAGGTGTCTGCAGACCTGCTGGGTCCCCAGAACAGGCATTCCTCTTCTTCTGCCAGTGCTGGCCTCGTGCTCCCAAATTAGTCGACACTTGGGCAAAGCGTGAATAGAAATCACATAGCTGAGAATCTAACTGTGCCTTGCCTAGGTGCGTGTGAGGGTCGTCGGGAAGGTTAACATAGGCGTTTCTGCTGTGTAAGCTGCAGGAAAAATTCTTCTGCCCAAATTCCTGCTTCCTTGCTGAGCTTTGACTGCAAGAAGAGTGAGGAGAGTGCATGAAAAAGCTCTCTAGGGAATGAGCAGCAGGATAGGCTTAGGAAGGACAGAGCGCTGTGCTGAAGCTTGATTTTCAGCAGCTGGTATCTTCTAAAATGAAGTTGCAGCCCAAAAATGTAGAGACAGAATATAAAAATACAGCGGTGAAAGTGACTTTCCGTGCAAATGGCTGATTTCGCTTTCTGTTTTTAACTCTGCCCAGAGTTAGCTTTGAATTTACTTACATGATGAAGACATCAGCACTGCCTGGTTTTGAGAATCAGGCTGGCATTTAAATGCAAGCTGAAGTCTATTTCTGTAAGTGTGATGCAGAGCACTCTCACCATACTGTTAGAATTTCCTGCTAATTGTGGTGTTTCTTTTCTGGCCAACTGCATTCCAGAATGGCCTCTCTCTAATGTGCTATTTACTGACTCTATTTTAGTAGAAAAACTCCCCAGCTTAGCAATAGGAAATTTCTCTTCCGTGCACAGTGTTCTAAAGCCCCTTTAAACCAGAAAGAAATCGATAGGTTAATGTGGTAATTTTGATTTATTAACTTGAGGTAGGTATAAACTCTTCCTGTTGGAATGTTGACAATGTTTGGCATTGAATGGAGATGCTGGCACATATTGTATAGCAGGTCTGAGATCTGTACTAAATACAAAGGCCATAAATATTTAAGGCCTATAACATCCCATCCTACCTTTAACACATCCTTTAGTACCATTTAATGGAAAATAACTTAAACCAGATCTACGAAAACAGCTTAAAATAAATCTGTGACACTGTTACTTGTGGAAAACGGAAATAAGGTTTTAGACAACGCAGACCACCGTGGTGCTCCCTACGGGCTTGGATTTGTCAGCACACACTTCTCCCAGGAACACCTGAACTGACCCAGACCTGGGTCTCGAGCTCGGGCTCAAGGCTGTGGTCGTGGTGCTGAACGGCAGAGTGGCGCAGCCCCCCGGGCTGGGGGTAACTGGGAGGCCACACACCCTCCATCACACAGCCCAGCCTGTCTCTGGTTTCATGTTTTACAGTCCCAGAGTCATGGTGGGAATAGCCATCCAGACTCATTTGAGTTGGGAGGGACCTTAAAGCACATCTTGCTCCACCCCCTGGCATGGGCAGAGACACCTTCCACCATCCCAGGTTGCTCCAAGCCCTGGCCAACCTGGCCTTAGACACTGCCAGGGATGGAGCAGCCACAGCTTCTCTGGGTAACCAGGGCCTGCCCACCCTCACAGGGAACAGTTTCTTCATAATATCTAAACCTTCCTTGTGTCCATTTAAAACCATTCCCCCTTGTCTTGTCATTCCTATCCTTCCCTTGTAAAAATTGCTTTCTTGTTTGGAGAACGTGTCTCTTAAGAGTTGTTTTGGGAGTTTAGGGTGAACAGGAGAAACACTGCTAACGGGAGAAACAATGCAGCCAACAGATCCTTAGCACTGGAACTAAACTTCTGCCCTCATGTTTTTACCTCTTTCCAGCGGAGAAGGAAGTTCACCTTGTTTCCCTGTATTTATTGGTCTGAAGGACTGAATGTGGTCAGGGTAACGGTTAAGTGGAAAGCAAAGGTTTCCTAACATGAAAAATAAGTCTTTCCAGGGCTTGGAATTCCACATCTGTAGGCTGTGGTGGTGCAGATGTAGCTAGGAGTACCAACAGCCGTGTTCTCAGATTGCTCAGCTTTTGTCTTCTTCCAGTGAGTCAGTATCTATTTCTGTGTAAAAAATTGTAACATGAAACACCTTAAAAGCACTGATCCGTAACAATAAACAGTCAAAAGGAAAAATGGAATCCTTCCTCCAGCAGAAAATCAGAGCCAAACTGTGCTTCCAAAGAGGAGCGTTTTGTGATGTCCTTGATAACAGTAATAACAATAAAGGTCACGAGCGCTCTGCCATCCTGAGACGTGATGTTGCTTGCTTAGACAAGTGGCCCCTGCTGAGGCTCAGATCAGGTACGTCTGATAATGGGGATGGAACAGCCGTGTTTATTTTTGGAATGTGTCAAAGAACCTGTTTCTGGTCGTTGCTCTTCTATAACAGTCAGGTATTTATTTACATGGTGTGAAGCTCCAGGGCTCCTCCGGTAAAAAGGAGTTTATGTATCTGAACAGCTCGTACCTTTCCTTCCCCTTTGTGTGCTGATGGCATAAGATCTTAGAACGGAAGATGGAAGGGGAATGGGATATTCCTTATCTAACATGATACTGTTGCCAGAAAGGATGGTTTCACTCTTTGTTTCTTCGCAAGGAATTAAATTGTAAATACTGGTGGTGTAAAATCTAATTTTTGGAGGACATTCCGTATTATAAAATATCGCTATGATTCGGTGGACATAGAAATCTATCAAACTATTTGTAAGATGATCAGGAGTGCATTTTTTTACTCTGTGTGCCAATCCATATTGAAGAAAACAAATCAGGAATCTCATGGATGGCCTTACCCTGAGAACCAAGTGTGCTTTGAAAAACTAAATGGGTGAATGTGTCTGTGCCTGTTGTTTTGTATATTTGGGCCCTTCTGGTTCAAAATCTTAGCAGCTAATTTGAAAATTACTTGAGAGCACTGCATTTTCATTTGAAATACAGACAATATAAATACTGAAGTCAATGGCCTATTCAAACAAGTCAAATTAAGCAGCAGCAGGAAATCTGAATATACTGGTGAAGTCGTATATTGCAAAACCTTCACTTCTCTTGCTGGACATGAGAAAATGACTGAGGATGTGTAAATTGGAAAGGGTCTAAAGAGAGAGATCATAAACAGAGGCCAGACTTAAGCAGGCCGTTACAGAGTGAGGGAGAAAGACACTGGATTGCAAAGTTAAAGTTCAGGATCTCTCCTAGAGCCCACAGGAAAGATTCTGGGACCCTTTGCTAAGCAGGGACTCGTGCGAGGATGATGAAGGACATGGTTCAGTTGCCAAGGGAGAGGGAATAGGCTGTTTAGCAGTTGATGGGACTTTGTCAGGAAAGGTTAGAAAACTGCAGAGTCTGGATGCTTTTGTACTTGTAGGTAGTTCTCCGTATAAAGCCAAAGACAGGCTGTTGTTTTAATGCCTCAGGAATGCTTGGTCACAAAATAAGCGTGGATGCGAAACATCCCTTAAGCCTTTTACCTGCCTGCCTGATATGGTAAGAAATGCCTGAATTGCTCTGCTCGCTTCCTGTTGTGGGGGACAGGAGGGAGCTCAGGCAGCAGCTGCCAAAACTGCAACACTTTGGGACTTAGCTGGAGGAATTTGGTTTTGTGTTTTCTCGTACTGCCTTGGGGGTCTTTGAACATGGTTTTCTTTATGACTCTGAGAAGCTCTTTTGAATCCAAGTACCAAGGTTTTGGGTCTCCCTTTTACAAACGTATTTAGTCCAAGGAATGTGGTGGGCACACTGAAGTTTTCTTTGGTGTAGTTACCATGCAGCGTTTTCTGTTCCGACTGCTCTGATTTGCAAGTGCCATTGCATGAGTGTCCTGGATGAAGTTGTATGGGTTGCAGTGCATGGGACACGTTCTCACTGCTTCCTGGTATTCACTAAAACCAGTGGACTCGAAATAAATAATGTTCAACTGCTCTAATTTTAGCATAAAATTAAGATAACTTGTTGGCCAGCGTTATTGTTCCAAAGAGCGTAACGTTATCCAAGAAACCAGCAGGACTCCCAGGCACGTTCTGCTGGAGAGTTCGCACAATATCCACCATAAACTGTTGTCTGTTGCCATGAAACAATCTGAGAAGATCAAATGGTGGATAAACATTGCATAACTCATCAAAGGGATCAAGTAAGGTGTAGAGATAAGGGATGGAAGTAATTGTGGCACTAGGGGAGACTTGGGGAGGGGTAGAGAGCTGAGGCTGGAAAACAGCATTGGAGCCTTGTAGGCAGGAAGGAACAGACATCCTAGTTAAAACACTGGTGAAAGTTCTTGTAGGAAGCTCCATGCCTGGTGCTTTAGTCTGATCTCATGGTATCTTAGAAGGACTTCTTCGTCGTCCCATGCAAAAGAATCAGAAAATATTTCTACAAAAAAAATTCATGGAATTAAAAAATTTTAAGTAATTTAAAAATTTGAATAATTTTTCTTACTTTGTTCCATCTTGTTGCTTAGTTGGGAGCTTCTTCATCTCAAAAGGATGACTGTTGTCTTTGTAATGATGCTTTTTATAACATGAATGTTGCACCGTGTCAGAGCATCCAGGCTGACAACATAGAGTTGTCTTTGCTTACCGAATCACTCCAGACTCGTGCTTCTTTCATGTGTTTATGCAGATTTATTAAGTCCATTCTTGTCATCCCTTAGCAGAAGAGATCAAACAGAAGATAAACCACTCATGCCTGCAGCAGCATTCCTGCATTGGCCAGCTGCCTATTCTTCTTCTAGAGGCACATTACTCCATCCCACCCAGGAAAAGTGCTCTGGTAAAAAGTTTAGCTTTGCTCTGTGTTCTCAGGGTCAGCAAAGAGAGAATCTGGCAGGTTGGCAGAAGTGGGGGGATTTTCCAGCAAGCTCTTAAATGGCCATGGAAAATGTCTGACCACTCAAAGGGAAGGAGGATGGAGTAATGTCAACTCTTTGGCTGATGGGTAAGAAGAAGCTTTGGCAGGTTTTTCAACCTGGTGTTTGTCTGAGTTAGCAAAGAATTTCAAATGATTTCAAGGGAAATCCCCCACTGATTTCACTGGGTGCCAACTCTGACTTGGAGATAATGTTTACTAAATTGAGTTAAAAACTTCCCTGCTTTTCAATAGAGGAAGGAGGAGAAAGATCCTGTTAAAAAGAACTGCAGAGACCAGTTCAGAGCTCTTGTTTCTGGTGACCTTTTAATAATGCACAGCAGGATGGAAAGCAGCAGTGGTCAAGTTCCTTGGCTTCAGACAAATGAACCCTATTTTCTGAGGCTGGGCTGCTTCAGCCTGTGACATTCATGGCACGAAACATTTTACAGGCTTCCGGTGGCAGTTCCACAAATGTGACAATGGGGTGTCAGCTCCAAGGGGAAGGAGCCTTTGTTATGTCTTTGCATCCCAGATAAATCCCCTTGTGTTTTGAGTTTTGGCGTCTTCAGTTGATTACTCATGCAAAAGTGTGAGGGGAAATGCTACAGAGCTAATTATAATCACTTTTAATTAGATCCTGCAGCAACCCCTGCAAGAAATTTTAAGTGAGCGATGCACATACTCTGTGAGATTAGTGCTGCTTTACAACCAAATCCCAAAACCATGGAATCCTGGAATGGTCTGTGTTGGAAGGAACCTTAAAAGTCATCTGGTTCCAAGCCCCTGCCATGGGCAGGGACACATGTCTCTGCAGCATGTAGGTATGGGCCTCAAACCATAAAGCACAAAGGAGTGTTGGAATACATAGATCTGTAAGTATTCTGCTGATATTTGGGAACTTGATGAGGCAGCTAACAAAGCAGGAATTTTTGATTAAATTCCTGGTCACACAAGAGTGGGAACCATTTCAAATA
The DNA here is from genome assembly GCA_013400235.1 of Oriolus oriolus. NCBI lineage: Eukaryota > Metazoa > Chordata > Aves > Passeriformes > Corvidae > Oriolus > Oriolus oriolus. The sequence goes on from VXBT01013908.1 coordinate 628,658, forward strand.
TCCACGCTGTGCCCTGAATGTGAAATCGTTCTTAGGAAACTGTTGTAGAAAAGGTCTCGCAAAATTACCTGCTAAAACAATGTGTCCATTCGGTGCCTCCTGTAACATTAGCAACAGGAGTGAGTGGTGGTGTTCCTGTGAGGCAGGTGTATGACAGGATGTATGGAGATATGGTTAGCTGTAAGTCTCCCATGTTTCTTCTTCCTGTGATTTCCTCTATCACAAAGAAAGTGCTAAAATAAATAATTTAGTAACTAAAGAACTGGATGATTTGTTGTTGTTAACAGGTAAATTATTAAAATGAGCCCTCATTTTGAAAGCCTTGAACTTGTAAATGGATCAATTGACCCAAGTTTTCCAGGAAATAAACTTGGACCTGTAAGGCTGTGCTCAGCACTCCCTCTGAAATGGCTGAAACGCAGGGCTGTGAGTGCTCTCCCTCCACTTCAAGGGCTGTTGTGCTTGTCAGTTTTCAGGCTCTCTGAGAAGGAAGCTCTCCTGGCTTCTTGTCTGTGGAGATCAAAGCACGAAGTTCAAGAGGCTCGAGCAGTGTTCTGGGTGAGTCAGTGGTGTTTTCCGAAATTCAAGTCAGTCTTTAACCCTGGTCCCACTGGCAAATCAATCGAGAGGCAAGTTAATAATAGAAATAAATTAATTCCTTTCTTCTTTGGTTCTCAAAATGCCTTCTAAAAGGATTTTAGGATCTTTCTTTAGGATCCTCATTCTACAGACAGCAGCAAAACTGTTCTTCTTTCCATTTATTTAAATATTTTCCCCTCCTTTCCTCCCCAGTGTTCATTTTGGGGCTTGTCTTGGTTTAAGACAATCTAAGGAGAACGCTCTGGAATGAGTTGCCTTCCCTTACAGATTTAACCTATCCCTTTCCACCAATAAGGAACCAATTCAAGTAGATACAAGTGAAAAAATACCAGTTTACTAACAAGGGGATCAGCAAGAGGCAGAAAGTAACAGTGAGTAAGTGCTAGATACGGAATTGCTAAATCTCAGAAGCCCATGAGGGAGAGACCTGAAGTGCCGGACAAGTGGCGACAAGTCCTCTTGAGAGCCTTCCCCCGGTTCTGGCCAAAAATCAGATGAAGGAAATACGTTCAGCAAGGGCACAGTGCAAGTATTCAGACTTGTGGACAGGATCCATATAAACTACTCATTTTCTAACCAATGGCTGGAATAGTGTATTTCAGAGAGGTTTTCAATGCTGCCTCAACAACTCCAACAGATAAAAGAGATTTATTTTGTTTTCTTTCTGAAACACTCCAAACAAACATGTTTGGGACTGAGCTGTGTCTTTGCCAAGATAATGTTCTGCTTCTTCATGTTTTCAGTAGGGATTTAGAGCGCCATACAGACAAGTGGTGAAAGCTAGGGATTGAGCTGGCCTGAGCAGGGATATGACTTGTCAGCCTGACATTCCTGTGGAAGAGATCCAAAACTCTCTGGTAGGATGTCCAGAGGCTTGGCAGGGCGGGGTGGTGCAGACTGAGAGGGAGTCTAATTAGTGCATGTAAGTGTCTGGAGGATGGGTGTCAAGAGGATGGGACCAGGCTCCTCTTTCCAAAGAGGGCTTTGGATAAAGGAGTGTGGAATGGGACATGGAGCAAGGAGTAGAGTCTGGCATTGCTTGATCTGAGGGTCCTGGTGATCAACTGCCCCCTCTGGAGTGTATTCTTGCCACAGCTCTGCACCGACCCCCTGGCACCTGGCGTGTGCCCTGCTGAGCAGGGGCGGGTTTTGTATGTCCTGTGCTGGAAGCAGGCTCTCCAGAGAAGGAACTGTCTTTCACTTAACCTCTGCATCTCCTTCTGCAACTTATCTTTAAGGGCACATCTGGAGTGTTCAGTGCCGCAGTGTGACCCATTACTTGTCGGACAGCTGTGCTAGCTGTAGAAGCCAGAAATGTGCATTTTAACAGGCAGTTAAAAATAGCTTGGTCTGTTATAAATCACCCTCCCCTACCTGGTATTAATTTCCATGGAGCTGAAGAATTAAAATTCTCCTGGTTTCTGCAATGGCTGCACCCTGAATTTGGAATACTGCCCCTTCCAAACAGAATTTTAATGACATCAACAGTAAGTTCTTTCCAATGCACTGACATCCTTAAGCCTTAAAAGAGACATAACTGCTGGATACTCTGCTGTGTTCTTCTTCTGTGTCTTTTCATTCTTTTTCTTCTACCTTGTGCCTTTGAATTGAACAGAATTCAGTTCTTCATTAAGTGTTCTTGGAGTAGGAGCAGTATTGCTTTGGCTTTGTTCCCAAATAGAAGTTAATGTAAGGGGGTAGCAATCCACCTTTCCAAAGGGAAAAAAACCAACAAAACAGAATAACCTGACGGGCTGGTTATCAGGCTGTGATTACCTGTCCAGGTGTATCGGACTTGTATGTTCCCTTGTAAGCTGGCAGTACTGACTTCATTTGGACCAGGTATGAAAACACTGCCATGTTTCTCTTTCCTAAACCAGTATACATCAGAATACATCTTCCTGTAGACCTTATCCTTGGATAACTCAGGGGGCAAAAACCAGGCTAAGTTTCCTGCACTGCACACTTAATGTGCTGGTCTGAATCTTATTTCTAGAATTTATTTCCATTCTCATTTCTATTACTTAGTACCATTCCTTAAATCAATAATGTTTTAAAATGCTTTCAGACTTGCTTCCCAAAAGTCCTTGCAAAAAGGCAGCAGGAAAAAGTGAGTGTTGTGAAGAGTTAATTACAGAAGTGTAGTAGGTTGAAAATCTCTTCTGAGGCTTAACTGGAGGGTAATAATGAGTTTCCATTGCCTGGAGGTGCATTGGAATGAGAAGGAAATGGGAAAGGCACTGGAGTGGGGTTAAACTGGTTTTGTTTTTTCCATGCTGGAAGATGGCAGATGAATAAGTCCATTCCTCTTTGTACCTGCACATCACAGGTGAGAGCATCTCCCCATGTGCCTGGTCTGCTTCCACCATTTGGGAGCAGAGGTTGTCTGTGAGCCTCTCTGTGCAGCTCAGCAGGCTCTGGGGCAAAGCAGGGTGCTGGCAAGTGCTGCGCAGGAGTAGCCAAACACTGCAGCCGACGGCGGCGTTACCACAGCTACGCCTACCGCAGGACTTCAAAGGGAAAGGCAAAAAACAGTGCTTCAGCCATACGTGACCTGAGCTGATTCATGCTGAGAGTGAATTCCTTTCCAGAGACATGCAGTGTCTGAGATGGAGGGGGAAAGGGATTTCCTTGGGAACGGCTTTTGCGTTTGGTATTTTCTCATACGCTTGCCTTGAAAGGGGAGACAAGTGCTCTGTTTGCTTGTAACTGCTGAGTAAGGTATGTGATGGGTTTAGGTAGAACTGGAAGTAAGGTGTACTCTACGCTCTAAGAGAGCTGGCTGTGGAGAATTAATAAATTAGAAAATGTTGCCCATCTTAGTGTCTGAGATACGGGTTTTGTGGAGGCATATCTTGCATTTTGAATGAGTAGTCAAGCCCTTGGTTTTGGGCTCAGAACCAGGATGAGGGCAAGTGTAGGTGCAATGAAGAGTAACCCAAGTGACATAAGGGAGGAACACTGTGGAGTCCATTGCTGAACCACAGGTCTCCAATGCTTCTGTACATCAAGAAAATGGACATCCTGGCTCCCAGTGCCAGCTCTTTCTTTTTGGTGGCAGGTATGATCTGGCCTTCATCTGGAACTGGATGCAGCTTTCCCTTTTCATTATTGCTTCTGCTTGCTGGCAGCCTGAAACACGAGATTGCGGTTGTGCCGTGCACGCTGCCCTGAGGTGGGGTCCCACGGCAGCAGTGTGGGGAGGGCACGCAGCAGGACATGGGGCTGGCTTGCGGGGGGACCATGTTTGCAGGAAAAACACATGAGGGGAGGGATGGGTTGAGGTGAGTGGGGCGAAGGGTCAGGTGCTCGGGTCAGCCCCAAGATGGGCAGTTTGGCCCGCAGACAGGCAGCCAGCACGTATTACTTACAGCGTCACTGGGCGAAGGGCTCGCCTTACACCTGTGGCATCTGCAGAGCAAATTGTAGTGGTGGGATATTGCGGTTTGTCCCGGACCCCGTGCCCTCCGTGCCGGCAGCAGAAAGTTTGGGTGTTCATGGGGTGGCCCCCGCTTCGGGGCTGACCCTGATGGTGCAGGCATTGCTGCTCTTGCTTGGCTTTCAGTGGCTTTAACAGAGACGCTCACACAGCCTGTCGGGCAAACGAAGCAAAATGTCACAGGGGGGAAACTATTTTGATCCCTTTCACTGGGGGGGGCAGAGGGGCGGGAAGAAGTGGGTTATAGTAAATGTCATACAGGCCTGAAGTTGGAGTGTCCGTCCAAGTGGGACAGCGTTTGCTGGGCTCTGCCTCTCTGAACTGGAGCAAATGTGGAAGGCGAGCTGCTGTGAGCCGTTGGTTCTCCTGCTCAAGGAACCCATGGGACAGCTGGATCTATGGAGGGACTGGAGGTAGGTCTGGGCAGCCTGGTTTGGGATGGGACGCTGAGAGGCAGAATCAATCAGGAGGGGTACAATGATCCAGTCTGAAATCATAGCTCCGGTATTTCACAGAGTTTTTCCTGTTGATACGGGTCATGACCTGTCTTAAGACTCTTCTCAGGTGCAAGGTCTTTTGCACCAGTTCTGTTATTGTAACCAGGAGAGCTTTCCAGAGAATTTAGGAACTGGAGAGTCCTCAGAAAGCCAGCTTGGGGCTTTTCACAATCCTGTGCCTTGCAACAAGTCTGAAAGGATCTAGATATCCAGTGGAAACCTGTCATTTTGCTGTGTGTTCCTGCTTGCTTAATTGCTGGTATGTGGATGATGACAGAGTGATTTCATGAAAATTCATTTTTTTTATCCCATGTGTGATCTGTCTAGCCCGTGCTACCATATACAGTTACTTCTCGGATAACGTCAGCCTTGTGGCTTGTTGTCAGTGGCAGGTGCTCTTGCGGAGCCAACTTTTTGATCTGTTTAAATCATTTAGATAAGTGGTATAACATCTCCCTGGAACACTGGGATAGCAAGATAAACCACGTTCCGTGTTAGGAAGAGAAAGGTTGTGTGTCTCTCTGTATCTCTCAGAAGCTGTTGAATGTTTTTTAGCATTACTCTGCAGCCATAACGACCCAACTCTAACCTGCAGTTATTAATTGCGAGCAGAGCCAGCTAATGCTGCAGAGTTGGAACTGATATTCTGAGAATGGTGGAAAACAAAGCCAAGGAGAGGAGCAGCAAAGGGAATTAGTTTGTGATAACTGTGTGTACAAGGAACAATGAGGGACAGAGGAAGGCAGGGGACATGTAAAATGGGCTCTGTGTTTCTCAGAAAGACCTAGTTGGGAAGATGTGGCATAAATAAGTCTTTGAGTCATTCCTTTTCCATACTGGAAAGCCTCCTAAACGTGTCGTCACAAACCATCTGCATGCTGAAGATGTGCAATTTGATAAGGTATGATAGATTGTGCTCCAAGGGTGACAATAGTTAGGGCATGTCTAAACACAAATATTTTCCTTCTCCAGTGGAAAATGTTTGCAGTGGAGCAGGGGAACTGAAGTACTGGGATATGCCACAGTAAGGGAAACGGTGGGGATGACATCCTGGGGGAGAGCTTTGGAGAGTTCATCTGGATGCTACAGCTTTCCCCAAGAATCACAGGGCAGAGACCGCTTGTCCTCTGCAGGGGTTGCTGCCCGGCTCAGGGCCTTTTCCCTATCTGCAGCTGCATCTTCCACCTGCTCCCGACCGCCAGCACAGCCGTGAGGGCAGGGTTGGCCAGGGTCCACCCAGGAGACCCTGCCTTGGGACTTCCCTGATGCCTGTGCTGGGAAACAAGAGCGGCTGTGGGAGCGCTCGGAGCCGCGGCACAGGTGAGAGGGTGGGGAGCGCAGCGCTGGCTCACTGCCAATGCCATTGCTTCTTGCCATTCTTCCTCCTTTTATTTTTTTCCCCCACCCCAAAGCATGGGAATGTAGTAATTGCATTTTGACCCAGTTTCCAAAATCACTGTAGCATAGACTTTGGCGGGGGGGTCGGGGGGAACCACTTAGGAATGAAAACCAGCCATTAGCTAGTACCAGAGGGGCAGGAGCAGCAGCAGACTGTTACAAGTATGCACTAACAGCCTTGTAGAACAACTGTTATCCTGCATGTTTTCATGGGGGGAAAAAAAGGTAATTGCATTTACATTTTTTTGATATTTGATCCCTGGTACACAAAACCTTTTGAGCCTGAGTTCAGGTTGCCTTCAGCTGAAGCCCTCTTAGCATAGAGGCTTGTATCAAGTGCCTGGGCTTTCAAAACTTGGCTGGAGGTTTCATGGCAGCCTTTCTTGTGGTTATTTCTGGTACCTCTGGCTGCCAATTGGAACTCAGGGCTGTAGATTTGTGGGGAAGTGGAAAGGGATGGGTGTGAGTGCCTGTATGGAGTAGGAGCCCTTAATAGCAAGAGGCTTGGGTTAAGATGGGGTTTTGAAATGTGCAGAGACTTGGGGAGCAGATATAAGTATGAAATCCAAACCAATTTCCTCATTCCAGCTATTAATATGAGATGGAAAAAAGGTCCTTTGAAGTGAGTTCAAGCAGCAATTAATATCCCTTGGAATCTCCCCATCAACTCAGTGAGGAGTCTTGATGTGAGAAGCTGGAATTTAACCTCACAAAGTAAGATAGGTGGGAAAGGAGAAAGAAAAGGCCAGAAGACGTTGTCTTGAGGGATGGGAATACAGTGTCCCCCAGCTTCTGCTGCTTTGGTGTCCTCACTGCCTCCGTCCCCTATGATGGATCAGGGGTGGCACCTGGAATAGTTACACTTTAGGCCTAGGGATACCACCAGTTCTTTGAGCATGGATTATGCTGCCTCTGCTGCAGTGGAGAAACAAAAGATGTCAGTGCCCCAGGCTGCATTTCCCACCACAAGCAAGGCTGTACAGGAAGACATCGTGCCCTGGCGAGCAGCTCTTGCCTGCTCCACTGCAGATAACAGCTTGGTAAGAGAATGCTCTGGCCTCAGAGGATGAGCTGGTAGGTGCCTTGAGGATGTCCCCTCCCTTGGTGAGGACGGATGGGGGCTTTGAGGTGGGACCACGAGTGTGGGGGAAAACATAGCCAAAAGTTCAAGGCTTTGAGAAATGGACATAGTCCTCATGTGTTTGTATTAATCAAATGCTATGTGAGAGTCTCCAAAGGCAATATTTTATTCTGGAGTTGTTCAAGCACAAAATGAAAGCCTGCCCTTTGACAGCACTCATATTTTGTTAAAACGCTCCACCAGAACATGCTGTCCCAAATATCTGTCAATACTCCGTCATGCCTGAGCCCTAAAGCACACAGAGCGGGATGTTGTCTCAGGACAGTCATCTCCTGTTGCTACACAAATGTTGAGGTGAAGCCTGAGTTTATTAGTTTTTAAGGCAGAAGATATTGTTTCTGCACATTTTTATTTCTTACAGTGCCTTAATTTCTGTTAGTCTCAAGCTGATATGCCTTGGATTCATTTTGCTTGCTGGAAGGCTGGAGAAGCTGAGGCCAGCTGGACATTTCATCTCTTCTGTGTGACAGCTTGGTCCTTACGGCTGTTCTTGCAGGTCAGTGCTCCTGAGGTTCCACTGCCTGCCCTTCCCAGTGCTTCCAGAGCACCAGGCACTCCCTGGCCTTGAACTTCCGCTCACCAAATTGTCTCCTTCCTGTGGAGACGAGTTTGGATGTGGGTTGTTGGCTGCAGCCTCGCTAGGGACTGCTGCTGGAGGTAACCACGAGAGGTATTTAAATAGGTGGTTTCAGCAACAGGTCTTGTGGGCAGGTTTCTCCTCTGAACTTCCTGGTGCTGCCTCACATAAAATGCACAGCTTAGCAATTGCTGAATGTGGGGAGCGACTCTCAATATCGTGGAATCACAGAGTGGTTTGGGTTGGAAGGGTCCTTAAAAGTCATCTCATTCTAACTCCCTGCCAGGGGCAGGGACACCTTCCACCAGACCAGGTTGCTAGATATCTGATAGGGCTGGACAGGGAAGGTTTTCATACCTACAGGTATCGATCCAAAGGTTTTCCAGTGGCATGTGTGGCTTCTGGAAGGTTTCAGCTCAGGTTGCTTTTCCCTTTCTTTAGGATGACTCCCAAAGATCTGGGGCTACATGCTGGGGGTATTCTATTCCTCATCTGCCCATGCTTGCAGGAGCTGCTGCAGCAGAAGGCTGCAGAGTTGGAAAGAACATTGAAAGACCAGCCGGCTCTCAGGGGTACTTTTTCCTTATTTTTTTGGCCTTGTTTTGGCTTGGACAACACATTTCTCCAATTTCGCTTTCACTCTGGTTTTTTTTTTTCCTAGAATGCTTTGCTCTTCAGACTGCCCTAAAGTGGCAAAGCCCTTTTGGAGTTACATATGCTCCTAGGGAACTGTTGTTTCCTCTAAAGTAGCTTGTTTCTGCTGGAATTACCTAACAAATAATTTAAAAGTCATTAAGTCCTCAAAGCTTTATTTATAGAGTACAAATTTCTGGCTAAGTGTGACCTGCCAATGTTTGGTTTTCAATGTTTTGTTTAGGAAATGCTGATATAAAAGATGAGAGACAGGAGAAGAGATGTGAAAATCCAAAGCAGTGAATGATGCTGCTGTTTAATTATCTGAAAAAAAAAGAAAACATTTCTGATGACCCAGGATAGACAATGGGATAATAAACTGAAGCCCTAGGCAAAAGAAAAAAAAAACCCCCAAAACAACAAACCAAGCCAACCTTTGGTGTGTGGCATCACAAACTGTGTCCTCCCTAAAAAGTATCTGGAGTTTAGAAATGAAATGACAGAAGAGAAAATACGATGGAGTTACTGTATTGTAAGTACCAGGTGCTCCTGGGTAGCCTTTTTCTCCAAATCAAAGTGGGCCTGCAGAGGGAAGATCAGGCAACACTTGAGAAGTTAACCAGTGGAAACACATTTTTCACTGGCAATAGAATCTGTATTATCACAACAGGAAAATGGTTAAAAGCAAAGAACTGAGATGAACTGAGAAAAAGAAGAAGCATTGAGACGAATATCTGTTATTTAAATTGGCAAAGTGAGGGGGAAATAGTGTTCCAAGAACAATAACCTAAATGACACTGTAAATCAATCAGTGATAGGTTGTCTGGAGCTGAGCAATGTAGATGTCCATGGATTTACTCTGTAATTTCCTATGGTGGTAGTTTCATAGCTTTTTTCCCAAGTATCCGTTGTAAGACATCATCTGAGAAGGCTGCTCAGGTGTGTGTGCGGCTGGATGAGGCAGAGAAGTCAGTGATTTACCTGTGTTACTGATGGTGTGTTTCAGATTTCCTGCAGTTGGCATTTGGCATATCCAAAGCCCTCTGGAGGTGTCCCAGATGGCATTTTTTAGCATCAGGAAAAGATGTAGTCTTGAATTAAGAGGATCACAGTGACCTGCCACTCAAGTTACTCTTTCCTTCAGGATATTGGATGCTCAGGACCAGATGCTCTCAGAGTTGCAGAGGCAAGGATTCAATTTTAGAGAAGCAGGCAGGAAGCAGTGTACATCAGGGAAAGCATCTCTAATCCTGATGCCTGTCACCATCTGCTTGTGGGAAGTTATCTTCAAGCAGAGGGTAAGAAGGCTGGCTCGGGAATCCAAGTAAGTTGTAATTTTTGTCTGTACTAGTCATGTTGTTGGACTTGGCCTTCCACTGAGAGTGGGTGAGATTCCTCCACGTCCTTCCAGTCAGTGATAAAATACTAGAAGCCTTCCTGAGCTGGTGCACAGGAGGCAAGGAGGATTTTGATAAAGATGGTGGTTGTCGCTCTGTAAGGATTCGGTGCTCAGAAGAATTGGTCTGGACCACAGTACAGGTCCTCTACAAAAGGGCTGAAGGGCTTGTTGGCCTATCCCTCTGAGCTTTCTTGGTGGCTTTTTTTTTGGCCCAGCATGCCAGTAGCTGAGGAATGAGGAAGAGAAAGAAACTCATCAAAATGACAGCCGGGGAGAAACTGGGAAAAGAAGAAATCCTCCTGATGTAAATACTGCTTGTCCCATTTGCAGCCCACCCGTATCACCCCTATCAGGTCTGTACCCCATTTTTATGTGGATACAACAAGCCTCATGCTCAAACGGCTTGACTTCAGCCTTGGATTTCCCTCCTACCCTGAGAAGTGAAAGGATCTCTGTCCCTTCTTACCAGCCTTCTGTTGGAACTCGCTCTGAAGCAGAGAGCAGGTGATGTGTTTGAGAACACAGAAGTGCTTCAGTCAGCTAGGCTGCTTCCTTAGCCCTCTCCTTCCGGAGAGGGGGAGTATTTGTTGTCCCAGTGTCCCAACCGTTGGAGGTGGTGGAAGCGTGTGTTTCGGCATCCTATGCTCTGGTGGGTATTGTGGGTGTAGGAACAAACACACTTTCTTTATTTTAGCAAAGCCCTGTGTTTTTGGCTCTGACCGAAGGCTGGTTTGGCTGCGTTCCCTGTAGCGTGGAGCAGGACACAACTTGAGGCGTATGAAATCAGCTTTCTCTGCTGCTTCCTGGGGCCGGGGCATCGAGCCATCCCCATGCTCGCTGCTGAGGGGACGTTGGCAGCTGACCCCCTCGGGGGGCTGCACCTGGGGCTGGCTGTGGATCTGGGGGCGCTGGGGAGGACGGGGGACGGGAAGCAGGGGTGCTTCCCAGCAGAGGGCCCCCGAGCAGCACCGCCGGCTCCCGGCCTGCGCTCTTTGGGCCCGAGCAGCTCCGGGGCTCCTGGCAGAGAGGGATGCGCGAGGAGTGGCAGTTTGGTGTGCTCTTGGAGGAGTTGCTCTTGCTGGAAAGATAAGGGGTGTTTCTGCAAGGAGATGTAAGCATTTTAGAGAATGCGGTCCTGGAAGTTGGTAGGAGACTGGCAAGTCTTGCTCACAGGTCTCTGCAAAGCCCAAACCTGTGTTGCTTCCCAGAGGACTGGAACACAACTTGTGTTTTCTAAGCTCTTGAGGTGAACACGCCGTACTTTCAGTGCTTTCAGTAGCTAGCAGAAGTATTGGAAGGTACCAGAAGCAATTGCCCCAGCTAATGAAATCCCCGTGGCTCTTCTGCTTGTGCCCTCAATGAAGGAACTGCTGTGACCTGAGTGGCTCTCCAAGTGCTCCAGGATGGCTCATTGCTCTCAAGCAGACATGGTGCATTATTCATGAGAAGCACATCGAGCACTTCACAAAAACCCTCTTAACCCTCCCGTATTCTGCTCTGTCTTACCGCAGCTGAATGTTTTTCAGCACCTCCTGTTTCTGCCTCTTCCAAAAGAGTGAGCAAGGGCAGGGGAAGTCAGTGGGAATTTGGTAGTTTTTCTTCCAAGGACCCTGCAGTGGTTTCACAGGGAGTGGGCAGGCAGGGCTGAGCAGGTACTCTTACAGAGCCGGCACCTCACTGGATGTTGTTTTCATTGCTAACTGAGGCAGGACTGTTAGAAAAGGCAGGACCTACTGAACAAGTTTCCAAAGGCAATGAGTTTGCTCACCTTAGACCTTTACTAATCAGCTATCAGGGAGTGCTTGCTGAGACACCATGTTCTGTCTAGATTTCTTGGGAAGTGGATGGAAAGGACAGACAAGTCCTGATTCTTGGTGACTTGAATACAAATTTGAGAGCTACAGGGTTGCTTTTTGTGGTTCCCTGGGAAATCAGTCCTATTGTACTAATTCAGCTGTAATACCAAGGAATGCAGTGCAGGAATTTGTTGAGTTCAGCAGCTAAAACGGCTGCAATACCCATGTCTATGTAAAACAGACCAAAAAACCCGACACCTCAAGGTCACAAGGAGTAGCTGTGATCAAGGATTCAGTCCTGAAAACGTGCGTGAGGGATTTTGTTGGTGTAAAAAGGATTTGCTGCGTGCACAGGTGTGTTCAGGGTGAGCCGCTTTTGTCACGATGACTTGGCACTGACGTTTGTCACCCAAGGAAAAGATACTGAAAGCCTCTGTGATAAGGACAGCTGCGGTCTCTCTGCATCTAGATCCTTCCATTGAAATCTTTTTATCCTCTGAAACTTCCTGACTTAGGCTGCATTACTTCTGACTTAATCTAACGCAAATATTTTATCACTGGGTAGTCTGCAAAACTCCTGGAAGTGCAGGAGCTGCCAGTTTCCATCTCATTCAGCATTGCCTCTGACTGACAATGCTGTGGTCAGCATGAGCAGCTTCTGAGGAATCTACCAGAAATGCTGCAAGATATATTTATGGAATAACCTGCCCACAGGGAAAGTTTTACCCTACCAGTTCCACCGAGCATGCGCATGTATGTGTTCTCTAATCTTTGCCATCAGAACTTTGCCCGTTGTCATTATCCATACACATGTCAGACACTGTCATTGACAGTGATACCTTGCGCGACCTCGCTGGAGAACGAGTTCCTGAGTTAGCTGAGTGAGGGAGATGTGTGTGCGCTGGGTGAGAAGGCAGACCCGTAATTCTTGTATAGCAGCAGGCGTTTTGGTGAAGGTGATATCCTGTCCTATGCCCTATTGAGGCATTGCCTTGGCTAGGATCTTGGCGAAGGCCATCGGCTCAGCGTTCCCTCACCAAAGCTTTGTGAGCAGGGCTGAAGCCGGCGGGCTTGAAAGGCGGGTTCAAACAGCCAAAGCCTTCCCGAGTCCAACTGCTTCTCCATGGCCTGTGCAGGGAGGGGAAAGGTAGCAGGCTGTCGTCCTGAGTGACGAGCTCCTCTCCGGTTATTAAATCAAGCAGAGAAAAGTATTGGAAATGGCTGGGGAGGTTTGGAAAGGGAACGTACAAGCCAAGGCGTGTAAGCAACGCCAAAAGGTACATATATACACGCGTCAGACAAGTCGGCTCTAGCCAGAGGGTTTTATTTTGTCAGTCACAATGACAGACAGGATTATTAGTGCACTTTACTTGGGTGTTTCTGTGCACAGAGAGTGTACTCGTTTTCAAACGTGGTCGAGACAACTGGCCTGGCTCTTGATTTAAGGACTTCTGGAAATGGCTCTGGTAGCGTTTTAGATGATTAAATGCAGCAATGTTATATTTAAAGACTGACTTGGAATCATGCATCCTGATGACAAAACATTTTTTTTAGCCAGAAAATTCAATGCACAGGTTTAAAATGACAGTATTTGAAGATACAGTGAATTGTGAGGAACTGGAATTGGTACAGGAGTTATTTAGGTTTGTTACTGAAATAGCGGGCTGAGAGCCAGCTGCTGAGAAGCATCCATGAGGTGCTTTCATTGAGGGATCACAATGCTTAAGGGGGTCCCAAAACCCCCATGAGTAATCTAAGTGGCAAAAAGCAACAGCAATTTTCTCAAGTAGCTAATGTGTCTTTTCCTCAGGAGCTCTGTAGTTTATTTAAAAATAAAGTGATGTGAAGGTACAGACTAACTGGCACATCATTAGGGATTTAGGGCATGGAGAGAGCAGTCCTTGCTTTGGAGCCTTTGGAAGAGGGAGGATGTACAGTTATTTGGGTTAGGACTCAAGTATACAAAGCTTCTCAACTGGTGTGGTGCTCTGCTTTTGTTAACACAGGGACTGTCATTAACTGAAATGAAATATAGTTGTAAGCGACAGGAGTCAGCACTGTGCCCATTGGAAACTCACTGGCTGTTGAAAAACGGGTTTTTAAAGAACTGGATTTATTAAAGGGAACAGACGAGCCCAAGTCCTGACCCATTCATGTGCAGACTGTGGCTCCGAGATCTTTCAGGAAAACATTAAACAGCATGAGGGGACAGTGACTTAAAGCCAATTGTCTGTTCTCAGTGTCTGCGGACAGCACAGGGGTGGCAGCAGCAGAAAGGAGAGGAGGAATTTGGCAGGGAGATCCTTCTGCAGCACTCTCGCTCCGCTCTGCAAGTGCTGTGGTTTCTGTTGCTGCTGCTTTTTTTGCCCGGCCAATGGATTGCATATTATTCCCTAGTACAGAGTTTGGATGGGTGACAAAAGTGCAGCTTTGGTAGCTGAGGAGCAGCTGAAGGGGCAGTTGCTGTGTGGTAATCATAAACCTTGCTGAAGAAGGGGAGTTTTCCCCCCTATAGAGCTACAATAGCCTCCTTTGTTCCCCTGAGAGTCCGTGTACTTCCCGTGATGGATTGCTGTTCTGCCATGTTCCTTGTGAGCCATTTGCAGAGCTCCGTGGTTCAAAAATATTTTATGGATCTCGCCACCTTGGCCTGGACAGTCAAGCTGAGTGCAGGAGCTACAGCTGACTGAACAAGATGTGGGATATTGGCACGGCTTCTCTTGCCCAACATCACTCTGGAGGGAACCTTTGGAAGGGCGATTAGTGTCCATAGAAGTGTGTGTGTGGGAGAGAGAGGAGGAACTAGGACTGGGCTGGCAAGCAAGGTGAACCTTGCCATGCTCGAAGCTAAGGAGAAGCAACACGTAAGGTACTATTTCCTTGGAAAATTATAATGAACTGACTAAATGATGGTTTCTATATTTTTCCTGGGTTTGTTGTTGTTGGATTTTTAGTATTTCTGAGGTTTTTGTTTGGTTGGGTTTTTTTCTGTCCTATGTGCTTTTGGCCCAGAAGCGCCCTGGGTCGTGCGTTTCTAGTGGCAGGGAACCTGCCGTGGGAGTGGGACAGGCTCCCAGCAGCCGTGGGCAGCCCGCGGCAGTATCCCGGCGGTGCCACCCGCCCCGCTCCCAGGGAACGCATCCCCCCACCTCGGGGGGATGGCATCTCCCGGCCTGAGGCACAGGGCGGCCAGGCCCAGGGCCACTCGCAGCCGACGCGTGGGGGTGGGTCCCGCGGCCGCCGCTGCCCTCCGGCTCCGGCCGTGGAACTCCGCACCTGCCCCGGCGCGGCTCGGAGCTCGGCGGGGGGGAACCGCGGCTCCGGCCCCCAGACTCCTCCTCCGGGCTCCCCGCCCCGGGCCCCGTGACGCCGAGCGGCGGCCGGGGATGGGATGGGACGGGACGGGACGGGCCGGGATGGGAGCGGGTGAGGGGACGGCCGAGCCCGCTGGCAGCTTTAAANCTCGCTCGGGCCGCCGCGGGCGCTTACCCACACGGACACGGATACGGACACGGACACGGGTACGGAGGGGCAGGTGTAGGGCCGCCGCTATGCCCCGCTGAGCCCGCCCGCAGCCCGTCCGCAGCGCCCGCCCGCCGCCCCGGCTGCCCCGCAGCCCCCGCCCGCCGCCAAGCTGGAGGAGCGCCGCAAGCCCGAGCCTCGGAGGTGAGTGAGCTGGAGCGGGGGTGGAAACGCCGGGGTACGTTTCTTCCTCCTCGGTGTCTTTTTCGGTGCCCAGCTCTGCTGGAGCCAACTTTAAAAACGCTTTATGGCGTTTGAAAAACTTTTTTTACCGTTTCAGTTTATCTTCAATGCCGCTGAATAGGCAGCCTCGTCTTTCCCAGTTTTCCGCCTGCTGTATGGTCGTATGGAGTGTTTAATTATCCAAGACCAGCTCTTTGCTGTTTGTTTGCCCTTTCTGTGCTTCCTGTGAAGCGCTGCCATCCAGAGCGAGAGCACACGGGGAAACGAGGATTTAACCATCTTTAGGCTTGTTCCTTTTTCTTTACGACGTTAGTTACTAATGGATTTTTCTTTTGTTCGGAGCTCATCCCTTTAGCACTCGTGTTCAGGAGGAGCAGTTGGATGTGCAGGGAGCTCCCACGACGTGGAAGAAGGCACCGGGCTTTCCCAGGAGAGTGGGGATCGGAGCATGCGGCGGGAGCTCCGCGGAGTCGTTCCGTAAAGCCGCTCGCTCCTGTTAGTATAGTTGGGTGCTTAAGGAGCAAGCTCGGGCCCTCGGGCAGGTCCGAGCAGTAGCAGCTACGTCGGAGAACTGCTCCATGTACTATATATAGGCACTTGCTCCTTTTGTGTCAGAGAGGTGCAGTTACTGTGCATCTGAACGTGACTTTGTGCGTGTGCTCCCGGTTGCTTAGGGGCTTTGTTCTGGTCGTTCCTCTAATGTACATATTTTCTGTTTAAAAAAAAAGAAAAGAAACTTTACTAGTTGGATTTAACAAAATGTGCAGAGTTGTATGTTGTGTGTGGGACAGAGTATGCTGCTAAGTGCTGGTGTGATAGGCTGCAGGAATACACTTCGTTCTTATTTTGGTTCAGATCAGTAGGAAATTGTGCATAAAGAGCAAGGTATAGAGGCCCCTGATCAAAACAACCTTCAGGCTCCCAAACCCCAGCAACTATTGAACGAGAGACTTCATTTTGTTCTTACAATTTCCAGTCCTGTGCCAAATGATTAAACGGGACTGTTTGCATCTCTGCTTGCTCAGAGCACGTACATGAGCTGATCTGTCCTAGTCTGTGCCCTTCCTTTCCTGAGCTGCCATTCCATGCTCAAAGACTTTTTCTGGTGACTCCTGGATTGGATGATGGAAGAGTTAGTTTTGCAAAGCCTGGTTTCAGCTGGTGAGTTTAGCTCTCATCAACTTCACCTGCTGGTGAGGGTCAGTGGGATTCGAAGGGCAAATGCTACTGCAATCTGTGGGGATGCTTCTTCATCTTCCTAGGAAGGAAACACAGACTTTCAAGTTCCAAAAAAAATAGGAGAATTTGCTTATAACTTATCCTTTGCTCCTGCTGAGCATGAATTTCACATTTTTAAAAGCAGTGCCTGGACTTTAGGAAGCTACCTTCCCGTAGATTTCAAGGGACTGGCAACTGCAGAGCAGTGACTGCTGATCTCGGATGAGTGGGGAGCAAGGTGGGGTGAGAAGGAATTATGGAATTTTTTTTTCTTTTTCTTTTTTTTCTTTTTGCAGTTATGAGGAGGAGGGATGAATCTTTCATTTGTGTGCACAGGGCATTCCTGGCAAGGTAACACCCCGCACTCATCCAGTCTGCTCCCAGCAAGGTCCGGCAGGATTTTCTGCAGCTCACAACTGTGCAGGTTTTTCCCTTAAACTTCCATGTGGCGGTTTTAAATCTTAAAACTCCTCTGCGGCCAGAAAACAGCCTCATATACTGGTGCTGTCTTGTGGTATCACTCGCAGCAGGTTTTTAAAAGGAGCTTTTAAAATGCTGTGGGTGTAGGGTAAATGCTTCGGTTACCGATGTCTTATGCTGATAAGGTTGAATTTATGCACAAAGTGCCGTTCAAAGAAAAACATCCCCATGAGAAGGCAAAATCTGTAACTCCTTTTGTTTTCAGATCTACCTGCTTATCAGAGAGGGTGGAGGAGCTGAGTGTATCTCTGGCTGAAGGTTTTCTAATGCTGCCACCCTGGACAGCTGTAATAAATAATGAGCTGAAAGGTGTTTTGGGCAAGGTTGTGAAGGAAAATTGCTGCGTGAGAGAGTAAAGAGAAAACCTGTCCTTATTCTTCTGCTAGTAAGTGTGCAAACAGCTATTTGCAGTCGGAGGTGCTGCCTTGCCAGAAAGATGCAGTCGCAAAA
Source organism: Oriolus oriolus (assembly GCA_013400235.1). Classification (NCBI taxonomy): domain Eukaryota; kingdom Metazoa; phylum Chordata; class Aves; order Passeriformes; family Corvidae; genus Oriolus; species Oriolus oriolus. The sequence goes on from VXBT01013908.1 coordinate 645,991, forward strand.
GCCGGATGTTGCTTCGAGAAAGGAAATACTGGGGGAATGTGCTGTTTTGGGAGGTCAGTGCCCGAAAACGGGCCCTGTGGGTACAGCAGGTGATGCTCCTGTGTGCGCACATGCCATCTGTTAGTGCGGGCTTCCTAGTAACCCGATTTCTCTTCTTTGATTTAATCTTTTGGATTTTATGCCATGACGTTGTTATACACATCCATATCAAAATAGTATGGCTTTTACTGGTTTGCACTCCAGTTCCTTCCTATGGCCTGGGAGCACCGGAGGACTCTGAGGGAGGGTTTGAAGGTGCCTTGTTGCAAACAGCATTCACAGCGCTCCGGCTCCGGTGCTGCGGCACCACTCGGTCGCTCAGTGCTGGTGAGATGCCTTCATGGCCCCAGTGCGAGAGCATCCTTGTCACGCTCCAGCAACCCGCCTCGCCTGTATTTTCTGTGTGCATTAGGTTTAGAATTTGAACTCTTGCTTTGAGCAAATTAAAAGGGTTCTGATAACTCCTCGTTCCAAGTCAATTAGCTGCTTCCGGCTTCAAATCCACTTAGAAGGCTCTGAAGGGGGGAGTGCTCTTTGAAAACCCAGTAAGAGCAGTTTATGGTTAATATTGATAAAGGAGTGCGTCTCTGTGTCATTGTGCTGTGCCTGGTGGAAGGAAAGCTCCTCTTTTGTGATCCCTCAAAACATAAGGACTTGGATGGGGAGGCAGAGGTCTTTCTCTTAACTCTGTTAAGAAAGCTCTTCACTGTGTGGCCTGAAATGAAAATACAGCCATAAAATGGTCAAGGTTGCAGTGATTTCCCACAATCACTCAGAGCAAGGCTTCTGCCCCCCTGCCCTTGAACTTTGAGTCGCTGTAGCATCTCGTTTCTCCTGAGTTTGCTCAGGATTGTGCGCAGTTTGTGGCAGGAATGCTTTTTATTGCTGTTGGACAGTGTCAGAGACAATTACTGCGCCCATAATTGGGTGATAAAACAGTGCGTGGTATAAGTAAAAAGCTGCAGAGCTCTTGTTTTTTCAATGGCCTAATTACATTAACCGAAGAGATAAAAATGTCTTTGAATTACTGTCCTGCAATTACGAGTTTTTCACATAAGGAACGTATTTTAACTTGCCACAGGGACTGTCAGCATGGTGAAGTTGCATGCAGATTTATGAGAAATTTGAAAATCAGAGAAAACTTAATCTCAGTTCTTGGTGTTCAGTTTGATTTGGAACAGTGGATTTCTGTCCAAGTTGAATAGTCACGTTGATCCACGTTGCTGGAGTATGGCTGAGCCTTCTAAGCACAGCAGAGGAAATTGCAGATGGCCCTGGTTTTATCTGATTTGCTCATCAGAAAAATCAGAAGAGCTGATCTCATGTCACCGATGTCAGAATCCTTTGAATTTGTGGTGCAAAGGAACTTTCAGCATCTGAATTCCAGAAACGTGTGCTCTTAGGAGACTTTATTCTGCTACCAAAGTAAAATAGAGACTGAGGGGGGATTTAAAATAGATTAATTATTTATATATATAAATGTGTACGGAGAGAGAGAATGTGGCTGATCTGTATATTTACTACTCCTAAGGAAATCCTCTTAGTGGGGAAAGAATTTTCCAAGTGTTTCGAATCCTGGCTATATTATATAACTACCTTTATAGGTGACCAGGATCATATTTCTGTTTTGCTACCATATAATAAATAGTTGCTAAATACTCTGTATTAATGCTGTCTTGAAATAAGCCTTAATTGTCCTTCCATAAGTATTGATCCATACTTCTGGCATCCCAAAGTGAGTTGAAGAACTTGGTGGTGGGAATTGTTCCATGACTTCTTTTAAGACTGAGGATTACTCAAATCACTTCGTTCTGTTATTAATGATAACTATAAGTTATTTCATTTTATTCTAATTATAATTAGTAATTTATTATTATTAATAATACACTTATATATAATATATAAACCATACAGAACTGTGGGACCATGGTGGGAATGGTACCTCTTCTTTTGACCTCTGCAAGGTGACTGCTGTTCATCTGAGAACTTAATGAAACAGGCTGATATTTGATGTGATTATTCCCCAGGGGAGATTGAGTTTTGCTTTCTTTTGCAAGTTATCACTATGAGCTGGTATTATGCAAGAAGTCCTGGTGGGTTTGCATGTGCAACAAATTTTTGGCTTTTTTCACTTAGGATTTATTCCTGTGGTGTATTCTGTGTTTTTCTGCTACTTTTTCTGAGCAAAACAGATTTTGATGACTATGCAGATGTGTAATCTGAAGTCAAAGATGACAACTGAAGTCTTGTGTGCCAGCTACTCGTCTTTACTAAAACTTTCAGTTTTCTCTATTTTGTGCAGTAGGTGCAGAAACAGAACTTGTGTCTCTTTTTCAATGGTGTGTGCAACTTGAAGATTATGGTATTTTCCCCTTAAGTTTTTAAAATAAATTTTTACTTCATTTACTGAACTAATTTCAACTCTTAACCTTGAACAGAAGGTTGCAAAAGTCAACTGCTTTTATTGTAACGGTGACTGTATAACACTTCAGACACATTGTCAGCCCTTCGACATAAGTGTAAAGGGCTTTTCATCAAGGCTGCTAAATATAAGATTGTTTAGAATGAAGTTGGGAAACAGTTGCTCAGTAGCTCAAGGAAAAGTGGCATTTGAGCACATCAAACCTGTCTGTTGCACTGGAATTGAAGTGTATTTCTTATCACAGGAATTGGACCTGCACATTTTGCTTAGGTCTCAGAGCTGGCAAATGTCATCTTGAAGCGGATGTTACCTAAATTCTTGTTAAATTTGTCTAGTCTGAGCTCACTTCCCTGGCTGACACTTTGTGCATTCACCAGACACAGAGCACGGCTCAAGACAGCAGCCCTGCTCAACAGAGCTGCCTGTGTGTCCTTCTGGGCAGGAACGATCATCCCCAGGGGAAAATAGATGGGGCTTTGTTCTCATGTGTCCCCAGCAAAGCTCCGTTCCAGAGCCTTGATGGCACGGCAAGCCAGTGTGTGATGCCATGGGAGTGTTCCACATCCGCTGTTTGAGATCTCATGATCTCTTAGGTGAGCAGTAACAGGGTTTGAGCAGTATTGTCCCAGTGGAAGTGTTAGTGTGGCTTTCCATGGAAGCAGTGCCGGACGTGTTTGTAGTGCCGATGATGGAGTTTCAGTGCAGTAACACCTGTATCAGTGCAGCAAGAAAGGCTGGAAATGTGGAGCTGTTGCCTTAGTCCCACAAAACACTTCAGCACAGTTGCCTCAAGGACTTCTGGCCTTGAGGCAATTCAACTCATTGGCCTTTAAGGTCATGCCAAAGTGCCGTGCTGGGGTGAGTCCCATGAGTAGTTCCACCGGCACGAATGGAAGACTTGCATGCTGAGATAGGACAGTGTGTGGGGAGAATTCGTCAAGTGGTGCCAGAGGGGTGCAGGGACAAAGTCTAGATTGCAGCCATGAGCTGCTTGTAGGGTGGGGTTGGAAATCAGTGAAAGACCAGTGCAAAGTCTTGAGTGCATCTTTGATAGGAACTTGAAGGGTGGCATTAGAGAGAGGCTATAGAATAGAATATTGATATAGAGTAGAGTTGGAATGAACTTACAGCCATTATTTGTCCACCTGCCTAGCTTGTCTTTTCAATCCCAGTTCACCTGTTGGATGACATCACTGAATTTTTGGAAAAAATACCTTGAATAGATATTGAAATGCTCTCCTTTTCAGAGTGGGTTTGTGTCTCTGTTGTGTTTTTGGCACATCACCGGAATGTGCATGGAAAGGAGATTACTGTTGCCCAAGAGCAAGAACTGCTTCTACCAGGATGTGATATATGCAATGATTCCCTATAACGGTGTGAACGTTTCTCACTCGGAATAAAAGAGTGTTCTTCTCCCTTTTAATCAATGGTGAACGATCAATTTCTATACTGAAGTTGGGCTTTAGAAGGAGAGACAGGCTGTCTCCCATGACATACACTTCCAGTGTCACACAAGCTTGGAGAAGGCCTTCTGGGTACATTGGGCTTTCGTGTGCCTGGGGAAGAGGTTTTGCGCTGTGCCTGACGAGGCGGGTGTGCGGTTCCAGCCATGACACTCTGGAGGATTCTGGCTTGTACGTGGGACCTCGCTGATCTTTGGGTCTGCTGGGCTCTGTGTTGCCACCTTGGCAGTGCTCTGAAGTTCAGCCTGAGAACCTGCTAGCATGGAAGGAATGTGAGCAAGCCTGGGCTCGAGCGTGGGCTTAGGCCCGTGCTTTGTTGGCAAGGGCAAGCCCAGGCACCCTTCCTCAGCTTGTGGGCACGGAGCTCCAGTCAGGATGCTCTGACTGCTCAGCTTCATGGCTTACTCTTATTTGCAGTATAACTTGAAGGAGTGGGCATGTAACTGCCATCCTTGTACTGTAATTTAACCTGGGATGGACACTCTGGACCTGTGAACAAAACAGTGAAATGGCAGGAATTGCTGCAAAAGGAAAACCTCCGTATTTCCAAAGTTTTGCTTGGATCACAGATCTCTTCCCTTTGCCAGGAGTATAGTGTATAAATTCTGTTGAAAGAGAATATGTTGCAGAACAACCCTGTGAAAAACCCCCGACTGTGTCTTCCAGTGTCAGAATCCTCTCCAGGGACTGAGTAAAGGGAGATCGTGTCTCCAGCTTTTAAAATAATTACTCAAATTAAAGATCGAGCTAGAAGAGCCGTTCACTGAACATTAGCTATGCAACTTAATTTGTTAAAAAGCATTGAAAAAATGACTTAAGCTCATCATGCTCAAAATGTCTCTTCCAGCAAGTAACCTGGATGTCCCCTGAATCTTCAGAAATGTTGGAATGTAGAGATTCCTGTGAACTCTAAAAGTTTCTGTAGTAACTTTTCTACGAATGAAGCCACGCTTCTTGAACGAACCTGTTTCTGCCTTTTTAATTCTAAATAATCAACAGGACACCTTTGCATTAAGTATTCCTGGTCCAGTAATGCCTTGGGTTGCCAACAGCTCTGTTTCCTGGAAAGGCTTGGCTTGTCACTCACCGAAGGTACCTGTGGGTTTTTGTGGAGAGGTCAGTTCAGTTCTGGATGTTACCCTTAACTTGTAATTCTCGGAAATATCTATGAAGTCTTGAACTGTGGTATCAGCCCAACTTTTCTGGCTCTGTTCCCAGACCAGTCATTCTGCTTAACAAAAAAAAACCAGGCAAGATAATGGATGCAGATAACTGGGATTTAATATTACCATAGCCCATTTCCCGTTTACCTTTAAACAGCCATGTTGCAATTAGGTGCTGGGCATAAAGCTGTTCTTTGTTAACAGGTGTCTCCGAGAAATGTGTGACTAATGACTGTGTCTGGGTTCAGCCGTGGTGGCCCTGACAGCTTAAAAAAGGAGTGTAAAAGCTGCCTTATCCTGTTGTGCTTTTATGAATATCTATTACCAAAGCAAACCATTTCAGGCCTGTTACAGAAAGTTGTTTTCCCAAGGCTTCTTCTGAAAGTGGCTGCTTCCAGTGTTTTAGGCAGATGCATGTGGAAAAGAGGATTAAAGCAGATGGTGGGTGATCGACACGAGCTGTGAGGTGCTCCAGCGTGACTTCATGCACGGCCACTGATGCTTCAAGGTGTACCTGCTGCAGCGTGGGCCTGGCCAGATGCTTTGAGATGTACCTTCTCCAGCCTGGAGTTATCCTTTGGGGTGTCATCCACAGGTCACAGCCCATGGACTCAAGCTCCCATGGGAGTTCCAGCTTCCCCAGGACAGCAGCGCAGTAGCCCTGTGCTGGCCCCCCGCCAGCCCAGGCACGTCCTCCTTGCTGTTATCTGAGCATTCCCAGGCCCAGCAGAGCAGCCTGATAAGCACCATGGTGAGCACCGAAAGCAGAAGCCGCCCCTGACGAGCTCTAGGCACCACATGCAGCCAGGCAAGCATGCCCATGGCAAGACAGGAGCCTGCTGATTAGTATCCATACAGCTATGACAGCTACGCATTCCACCTAGCACATTCCAATCAAATCTGCCGTTACTTTGAACCCTTTGAGCCCCGTACTGGACGCCAAAAAGGACTGTCCTGATTTAACCTCAACCGGCAACCAAGCACGGCACCGCTGCTTGCTCGCTCCCACAGCAGTGGCTACAACATTCATGAATTCCCACCACTGCTTCCAGCACAGATCCAAACCGTAGCCCCGTACTAGATACTGAGAAGAAAATTAGCTGTACTTTAGACAAAGCAGCACAGCGTGTTATATCAACTGCGGTTCTTGAGGACGCCTTTGAGTTCATAGTTCCTGAAACAGAAGTAGCAACTCTTGCTTTATACAGAGTTCTGGAAGAAGCGGAAAGAGAATGTGGGACCTATAAAATTTTTTTTATAGCGCTTGCTCATGTTAAAACACCATGGCTTGAAATCCTAATGGGTAAAAGGCTGAGTTGTACAGGAACATGGGAAATATGAAGAGAACATTTGAGGAATGCCTGGGAAGGTCATGTTTATGGACTAATGATCTGGGAGTCAGAAGGAGCCAACTGCCATACAGGGAGAGGAGCTTATTCAGTGACAAACTTCTGTAAGTGGCGGTAGAGGAGGCTGAGTAGCCTTCTTCTGGTAAAGAAAGATGCAAGTGATCTTAATTTTTTAGGTTTTCTCTATCCAGAATAAGGGTTTTTTTTGTAGTCCATTCCTAGAGCAGATGAAGTTTTCCAGACATTGTCTGAAAGAAAGACTGATGCTAAAATCTCATTTTCTCTTCTCTTGCAGGAGTCTGCTTGGTCTTCTGTCCAAGCTCAGTAGTCATTATACTGGTGTTCAGGTTACTTTGGAGGACGCAGGACGTCCTGCAACAGTGCTGCTTATCAGCGTCACTGTGTTCCTACCAGTTTTGTCCCACAGGTTGTTGGTCTGGACAGCACTGATGGGTCACAAGGAAGGCGTTCAGGAGAAGTAGCTGTGAGCACTTTCTGGCAAGAAATTACTTTTCAGCTCTCGGGTTGTTGTTTTCTTCGCAGTCTTGTTTTAGGCTGATATGAATAAGTCTATTTTGAGCTGCCCTTAAATGGATGTCACGTAGAGGACAGTCTTGTTAAAACTTGGGAGTTGCCTGCTCAGCAGTTGGGTGCTGCGCTCTTGGCTGTGTTTGGAGGGTACAGTAAATCCAGCTTTAGGGCACTGAGAACCAAATTAAGAACCTGACTCTCCCATGGAGCAAAATGCCAGTCCAGTAGCAAACACATTTTGCTGGTGAGGTGAGTTGGACATTGCTAAGTGGATTGCCTTTATGCAGGATCATGTGTTGTCTGCTCATACCACTCTGCTTTTATGCTGCATCATGTTCCTCCCGCTGGAGCTGGTGTCCTGGTGAAGGAACCCGTATCGCTCCGTCCGCTGACTAATGCCATGAGAACGCAATCATGTGCCCCCGCCTGCTCTGGGCCAGACTCTTATTAATGACTAATTGGTCTGCAGGGCTGAGTGTAAAGATTGTGGGCTCGGCCTGCTCTTCGCTGGCATCACGCGCCCAAGTCGAGGTGTCAGGTGGGTCACCACGACACGTTGCTCTCACGAGCTGAGCATGTGGAAGGGCAGGGGCACCTGAAGGTGGTGCTTTGCTCTGTGCTCCGGTGACCTGTTCATAGAAGTGTACAAAATCCCCCTTTGCTTTCTCTGCAGGCGCTGTCAAGTGCGTGGCTGTGTGGATGAGTTCTCTGGGGGCTAGTGGCCATGGCAGTGAGGTTCCCCCAGACTGTGTTCTATCCCAGTGGCTGTCGGTGCTCTGGAACAGCTGTTTCCTACCAACCTGCCCCTCTGATACCACGTGAAATTTTGAGGAGCATAAGTTTTTCTGCCTGTGGGTATAAGTCTGGTTAATGATAGCCAGGGACCACGCATATGTAATGTTGTCTCAGCAGCCCAATTGCAGCCCCCAGAAGGCACAGCAGATGTTCTCCCACAGCAGTATCTGTGGCCATGTGGAAGGGAATTGTCACTTGCAGTTGCGTTTCTGCTTAGTGATCCTCGTGGTTGTCACTTGTGAGGGACTTGTATCCTTCTGGCTCTGTGGCTTGTGCTGGCATCAGTGGTGTTTTGCTGAGCACTTGGCACTCTTGGGAGACAGAATGGCTACCCGAGTCCATGCTGCTCTGGGCTGTGACCGACTCTCTTCTGACGGGAGCTTAAATTGGTGGAAGTGATGAAATTCTTTTTTTGGTCTAGTCTCAAGTTATAAAATAACTTGGTTTTGCATTTCACTCCCCTCTCTCCTCTTCTGTCAGAAACCGTTTCTTTACCTTCAGTAAATTTCCACTGGCTTGTGGTTCTGTGTTTTTTGGGGTGTTTTTGTGGGTTTATTTTTGGTTTTGGGGTTTTTTTGTTTTTTCTGGGTTTTGTTTTTTTCTTTTTTTTTCTTCTCAGTGCAGTCAGTGAAGGCAAGAAGGGCGTTCAGTTTGAAATCTGGCTGTTTGCATTTCTGGCTCTCAGGTCTGCATTAGTTTTGAGTGACTGTTATTGAATTAGGATTTGATGCATGCACCAGGACCAATGCCAGTGACCTTCTTCAGCAGAGATTTTGTCTCATCACCCCAGGGAACGGTCGCTATAAAGTCTTCTGGATGAGCAGTTGGCACTCAAGTGAGGATGAGGTCCAAAGCCCGCTGGTTTTTTTGCTTGTCTCGTATTTTTTGAGTTCTTTCTTCTGCCTGAGTCTTGTGTGTGTGCTGGCATTTGGTTTGGATGGCTTTGCCCTTCTGTTTTAGTTTCACAGCTGTGTGCCCTGACCACACTTCTTTGAAGGTGAACTCAAGTGGTATCACATCCCTTCTTTCTTTGCAGCAACTGCTCCAACATGGAAGAATTGCAATTTTACAGAGACTGTCAGCTAGTAACCAGGTAAAGTTTGGAGAATTTGGGGATAAGTACGCTTGGAGAAGTTCCTGCTTGTGTAACGCCGTGCTAGTGGTTAAGCAGATTCCCAAAATCATCCATGTTAAAAATATCCTTTATGCTGGATTATGTTTTTGAAACCAGCATATTGTGAATCCACGTATCGCTTCAGAATGCCAAGAACTGGATGAGAAGTGCTGTGCCTGCACTCTGGGAAGTGCTGAGAGTGCAGTAGCTCCCTTGGCTGCTTCAGATATGTCCAAAATGTTTTATACAACCAGGCTTTCTGCTTCTGCCAGCCAGAGCTCAGGTCTGGATTGTGCTGGATCGGGTCTTGCCTGTCCTCCTTGCAGTAGGAAGCCAGCACACACTCTGTACTCGTGTTACCATCAGTGGTCCAGAGCTTCGTGATGCTTTTAGAGGGGCTTCAGCGTCTTGGAGGTGGTTGGGAAGGTGATGGTGGGACAGTGTGCAGCTCTAGGAGTTGTGCATTTGAAAGTCTGAAGCCTGAGGGAAGGGAAAAGTTCCAAACGGTTATTACAGAGGTGAAATTAAGCTGTGAGCTGGTCTCAAGCATTTTGTCTGGTGTGATTGCTATGGAGAACTTTCCCCCCCAAAGCAGTCACAGGAGAGGACAGGTGTGGGAGCTAGCTGCTTGCTGGGAATCCAGGATTGAGCGTGCCCGGATTGTTTTCCCTGGAGAAAAGCAGCCCTGGGCGAGTGGTGCTGGTGGTGTGCTGCCCCACCCCTCATTGTACACACTGCCTGTTCTTTGCTCAGTGGGAAATGGATTTAAACCCAGCACCACCCATTCCAGATAACTCTTTTCTTTTAGACACAGGACCAAACTGCCCACTCTAACATCCTCGTTTGTGGTTGGGAATCTGCCTCAGGAGGACCAGGCTTCCCATGCCTAACTTTTGGAGGTTCCGGGTGGGCAATATGCAGCAGATGCTGGAAAAATTTCCTGCAGTTGCCTTTTCTTTGTCCAGGTGTCTCTGTAGGTGTATCCAGAGCTCTTGTACTTTGAAAGTTGTGTGCTGAGCTGATGTAAAATACACTCTTTAAACGTTGCAGTTGCTTCTTAGCCTGTGACACAGCACACTTAGTCACAGATTCCTCAAAAAGAGCTCTTACAGGATGCTGGAGCAAGAAGCAGCTACTGTATAAACCAGCACTGGTTTCAGATAGACACACAGTCAAGTAAGAAGTTGCCTCTAAGGCATAAAACTGTAACAAAAATATTGCAGGACATAACATTGTCACGGTAATAAATAGCCAAGAACAGATCAGATGCCATTGGCTGGCTTGAAATAATAATTTTTAGGAAAAATCCACTACTGCTTATGGGTTTAAAACCCGATGCCACTCTGCCTTTAGAGAAAGCATTTTTTGTGATTTCTATTTGATCTGTTGCAGAAAACAAAGTTATAAAAATGTCTGGTTTGTGTTATCCTCAAACAGATACATTTATAATATTTGCAGTCCAGAGTCACTTCTTTCTGTGGATTCATCTCATTTGATTCCATCTCACAAAGTTGCTGTGAAAGTGCAAGCTCATATTCCTTACAGAGTGTCTCTGTACCTTTTCCTGGCTGTAGCTACATGAAATATAGCAGATGGATGTGGGCTATGTCAGGAGCCAGGTGCTCGGCAGCAGAGGTTCACCCTGTCCTGGAGAGAGGCTTGCACTGAGATCTGTAGCTCTCGAAGCTGGAGTGCAATGCAGCCTTCTCCTTGCTGAGTCCCCAGTTTCAGCTCCATGGTTTCCTCGAGGAGAAGGAAATGAAACCAAAGAGGCAGCTGACTTTATCAGTTTTATAGTCATGACATTTTATGGTAAGTCATTTAATCATAATGAAGCAAAGGCTTCAACTGTTACACCTGCCCCAGCATCCAGTGCCAGTGTTCCCCTTGTATTTCCCTTTGTTTTGATAGTGTTACTTTATTGTTTGTGCAGAAGAAAGCTGCAGCTTCATTCGCTCCTAATTGCTTTTCCTAGTTGTTACTTCATTTTTGGAACATATCCAACTTCAAGAGTTCTTCCGAAGTTGTCAGAGATCAAAACTGAAATCCAAATGATGGAACTTATTTTGCCATCATGAATTCAAATTATTCTTATCTTGGTTTCAGGAAGGTGCTCTCATAGACTTCACCTGCGAGTTGAGATAAACATTTAGAGTTCTTGACGTTCCAGTCTGTAAGAGTTTTTGAAAATAAGATTTACTCGAGAACTGAGACTCGTATTTAAATCCTGTCATGGGACTTAATTTCAATCCCTGAGAACACCTCTGTAGAGGGAAACATTTCACCTAATGAGATGACTTAATTGGGAATTTATTTGGTTTATAAATATTACAGTGCAAGTTCTTTGTGTGCGAAGCAGAGGATTCTGTCCTGCTTTGCTCTGGGTGAGTACAGCCTTTTGCTGAGAAAGCTTGTAAATAAACACTCTTTAGAGCTGACAGGGGAAAATGCATCCAGGATAAATTTGGCAACATGTTTCAAAAGTGCATCAACCAGGCTGTGCTGAGTATAGTCAGAAGCTCTTTTTTTCTGTGTGATAGAGCCCATATGCAAGTGTGTGAGAAAACCAAAACACATCAGGACCCTAAAAAGGAGTTGGTCGCATTAAGTCTGTTTATTCAGGCATTTGCGTATGGGCTGTGAGAGCATCAGCGGGGACCAAGTCTCCTTCCTGGTTTCCTGTTTACTTGGCCACTACAGTTGCAGTGTCTGAATGCTTCACAGGTTGCAGAGAGAAGAAATAATGTTATCTGTGTCTCCCCGCAGCCCGCTGACAGAAGCAGCCTGTTTGTCTTGCTGACTCATTCTTTTTGGGATGCGCATACATGTACCCACACACACTTGGCATCTAACCTGGGTGGCTTGGTGAGGGCACTGGGTGTCGCTGACAGGGAAGCCTTTGGTGGCTCTTCTCTCTGCTCAGGTCCAGGTCCCATCTGTGGGAGCCTTCAGGTCTGGCCCATCCATCTGTGTTGATCCGTCTGTAGTTGAAGGTTGGATGATGCTGGTTGTCACAAGTAGTGTTGGTTACACCTGTGTGGAGCAGTGTGGGGTCGTGGCTGTTTCCTACCAGAACAAGTCTCCCCTTTCGTGTTTGGGAGGTATGTGGTGAGGGGTAGCGGTATGTGGTGGATTCAGGGGTAAACCTTGTGGGATTTGGGACCTGCCAGCAGGTCAGCTCAGCCACGATGCCCTGTGCACCATTTGCTTGGGTTTGTCTGTTCTCCCACAGTATCCCCATCCATGCCTTCCCACTCCACTTTGTTCGTGGCAGTTTTCTGAGGAAAACCATCTTGACAGGTCGCTGGTGCTGTGCTCTGTGAAGCAGACAGGGTGGTTGATTCTGCACACTCAGGAAGATCTTACTTCCCTTGCCTTTCCTGGGGGAGTGGACAGCTTCCCCACACCTGCCTGGCAGAACTGTGGTGCAGCAGCTGCCGTGTGGCGCGGCTGGGCAGGCACCCGTGGGCTGGCAACTCCGACTGATCCATTGGGAGCCCTGCTGCTGGCGCTGCTGCTCTGTGACCTGGAGTTCTCCCTCCTCCCTCAGCCCTTGACCCACTCCACGCCCCAGCTCGCTGGGTTGCTCTTTAATGTGACTTTCACACGGCTCTGTGTTACGCTGCTTCAGTTACGGAACTGGCTCCGTTTCTTTTTCCTTGTGCGGTTCAGAGTTGCTGGAATTTCTTCCTGATTGCAAAAGCCGTTGGAAATGGGCAGAATCGTAAAAGCTTATCAGTGAGCAGTAACTCTCCCCTCTGGCTCCCCAGCTCTGTTACGCATTTATTCACTCCAGCGAGTTGTAACTCCGTGCAACATCTCGTGTTGCCACATCAGTCCTTCTTTATTTACCCCAAACACCACTTTCCCTCTCTCCTCCGTCTCCCAAGTTTCACAGCTCTGGAGCTGAGCAGCCGGGCGGTGGCAGCACTCCATCTCCTCGGGGAGCTGGCGGCCGGCCTCCGCCTGGAGTACCACCAGGAATGCTAGCTCCGAGGTTACTCGCTGCTTTGCACCACCTGGAAGATGCAGTGCAAGTGTTTGGTGCTGCAACCAGAGACCTGCAGGAAGAATTTGTGATGTGATGAGCAGAACAGATGCTGGCAGATGAGCGCAGCCATTAGGAAGTCCGGGATCCCTGCTAGTACTTAATTGGTCTTGTTCTTTCCGAGTAGCTGGGCAGAATATTTCTGTGGGCTGTATCTGCCCGTGCTTTGGAGGCAGAGCAGAGTTGCTGCTGGCCATGTGACTCTTGTTCAAATTCTATTGACACATAGCATCATTTCTAAAAATGTTTGGCACTGATCTAATCGTTGGCCCAGAAGGGCCAGTTACTGATGCAGTTCATGTTTTTTCACTGGAGCATATTCTGTCAGATTCTGTCAGGTCCCAAAAATAGAAACCCAATATTTTTTTAATTATTTTTTTTTTAGGTTTGTTTCCAAAATGTTGCAGCAACAGTCACGAGGATGTGGATCTAGACAAGAAGTGCCTGAAAATCCCTTTACCTTGCAACAAGGAGCTGGTAAACCAGGCTTAAGTGAAGGCGCATTTCTTTTCAGAGGCCCTGAAATTATTTCCATCCTTTCTTCTCTCCAGTCCATGTGTGTCGTCCACGGAATAGTGACAGTACGTGGTCTTGCTGCAGTGCTTCACTGAAAGGAGTCTGCCAGTTTTCCCCTGAAGACTCAAGGGAAGATTTTCTTGTTGTTTCGCATGACTTTTTTTTTTTCTTTTTAATTTCTGCAACTCCCATTTAATGGTATTTGAAAAATTCCAGGGGGCTGAAATAGTTTCCCTGTGCAAATTGGTAAAGGATGTTTTCTTGCTAGATGTTGGCCCACAGAAATCCTGTGATAATCTGAGAAGGGCAGAAAAGACCAAATCAAGGGAGGTGGTGCTTGGAGTCTAATCACTAAACTCCTGCGGATTAGAGCTGGGGCACTGTGCCAAGGCGACCCAGGCTCTATTCCTGGCTCTTTAAAACCCCCGGTTCCTTCGGGTACACGTTTCAGGGAAAGCATCAGCATTGCTGATCAGTTTTCCTGCCCTCTGGAGCTAAAAAGCATGGCTGTTACATGTGATAAACCCATTCCAGGCTGGCAAGGTGGTGTTCCTGGGAGCGTGGGGGCCATTCCCACTGCTGTGGGTGCTCAGCACTGGCAGGATCGTGCTTGAGAGGATGCTCTGCTGTCATGGGGAGGTTGAGCAGACATTTTACCAAGGGGATGGCAACTGGTGAATTCTCAGCACCATATCCCTTGCAGGCGGTGGAAATTGCTCCCTTCCTTTCCGTTTCTCTGCTATACCACGCTGTTGCTTCTCAGTTGCTCCATGCCTGGGTTGATGCTGCCTAGGCTGGAGGAACTGGCCTTGGGACACGGTGTGTACACTGGGCTGTGGGACACGCAGGTGTGTTACACATCTGCACACGTGTGGGTGCTCAGGGAATGGAGCTGAATGCCAGGATAAGTACAGACTTTACAGAGGAATAAAGCTCCTGCGGTTTGTGTTTGGTCTGGAAATCCAGTCTCATCTGTTCCAGATGTTTCCAGTTGTGTTTATAGCAAGGAGCTACTGTGCTGCTTTGCAGGAAAAAATAATTAAAAAAATACGGGGTTGTGCCTTCACAACCATTGCAAGCAGGCAAGGGTATCCATGGAACACGTTCCCTTCTGTTGCCTTAGAAAAGATGCATAAATAGTCTTGAATAATTTAATGAAGAGCTGGAGCTTTCAGGGGAGGCTGGTGTGTGCCTGAGTGCTGCTTGGTGTGCTGTGCTGGCAAAGAGCACGTCCCACCCCTCTGCACTCGGCAGCAGCTGCTTGGGGAATGGCACCTGTCCTAGGTCAGGGAAATTTCTGCTTCAAATTCTCTGGCTCCTGGAATTCAGGCAGAAACCGCCTGTGTGAAGGAGGAGCTGGCTTTGGACTAGATCTAAGCTTGGGAGTCAATGCTCACATACGTTTCTGGGTACGGTGCTTTATTTTTCACTGCCATCCAATAATCCAAATGAAAAATGTGTATTTCCATATCCTTTGGTACTGTGTTTGAATCTGACCTGTTTTTCTTCAGAGTTTTTATCTGTGACATATTTGGGACTTGTTCTGGGAGCTGAGCTGTGGACTAAGAGCTAAGGGTGAGGCCAGCGGTGGGTTAGTAAAGGTGCTTGAGGTGGAGGAAAACTTGGCAGAGGTGGGAGAGCGGCTGCTGAGATACTGCTTTCATGAAATAGGACTCTGGTACTTCCTTTTGTGGCTGAGTTTTATTTTTTTATTTTCTAGTTAGGTAGCGAGGCATTGGCATTCAAGGTAGACACCCTAAGGCATTCTGATTTCTTGGTATTCATCTGTACAGCATTTATACCCTCCTGAATTTGAATATTCCTTTAAGATAATCTGTAAGGGTTTGCTGCTACTGCTCTCAGAGGATCTTGAATGGAAGCAGTATGGATGGGAAGAAGTTTTGAAGGCCTTGTCTCACTCTGAACGGAGTTTGTCCCTATTCCACGGAGGGAATATAAGGAAAAGGTGTTGTTTTATGTCTGATTTTTGGTACGAAACAGGTTACCAGCTTGGTCCCAGTTGTATTAGGACAGAAAGCTCCCATGGCGACTGCCCAGCAGTGAGCAGCAAATGTGTACTTAGCCTCTAAGGAGATTATTTAACACAGTTCCAATTTTGTTTATTATTATTATTTTATTATTTTTGTATTTGCTTGTCAAGAGGAGATTTGCAGACGTACCCTCAGAACACAGGCAGGGTCTGATTTTTTTGGGGGAAACACAGCAGCAGGAGTTCGGAGCAGCTCTGCGGAAGCACGGCGATGGCAGAAGCATGGAATTAGGAGTCTCTGCTGTCCGCGGAGGCAGATCAGAGGTGGAGAGAAAAAGGGAGGGGAAGGACAGCAACTACTAAAACCCTTCCCTAAATGGATGAATGAAGGGGTGACACACATAAATGACTGCTGTGATGATCTGACTTACTGTAGCTCGGTCTCGGGATAATCCTCATATGTCAGATTTCTGTAAGGCCGACATGTGACACAAAGCCGGGCTCCCAGCAGACAAGTGTGCTGTGCTGGTATTAGGGGCTGGCCAGAGCCCGGGCTGTGTGTCCGTGTGGGGTGTGCCCGCTCGCCTCCCTGCGCGGCTCGGCCGCTGCCGCCTGCTGGGACAGCTTCAAAGGCAAACTGGAATCCCTCAAACTCTTGGCTATTGCGTAGACAGCCCCAAGCCTGCCCGTGTGGCTGTTACTTTTTGGAAAAAAGACAAGGGGGGAAAAAAGCCCGACACAAGAAACAGGAAAGCCCCCAAAGACTTGTAGCTGGGATTACCTTGTTCACATCTGTCACCACTGATGTCCTCTCAAGGTCAGAATTCGAGCTACGTGAGGCCAGCTTAAAGCAAACGCCATGTGAAAGGAGCTCTATGAAGGAACAGCAGGCACTGGAAGGAGGACAGGAGTGCCCACAGGAACATGAACAACAGCTTGCAAGTTAACCTGCCCAGGACGTGGGCTGGTTCAAACAGCTCGCTCCAGGAGAAGTCTGAGCATTCCTTTTTTCTTTTCTATTACTATAGGATGGAGGACGAGGCAGTACTGGATAGAGGGGCTTCCTTCCTTAAACATGTATGTGATGAAGAAGAAGTGGAAGGTAAGAGACTTGGACTGCTGGGGAGGAAGGGTGCCTTTGCTTTGGTGTTTGTATGTAGGATGGGCACAGTCGGAGGGCAGAGAAACAGGGTGCCTTTGGTTTGCCCAGTACTTCATCCTAAAATGGACTGAAACATGGGTAGGCTTGGTCGGGGTGGAAGTGACTTTTTAGAGAAATCCGCTAGTTCAGTTCCGGAGCGAACGTTGTTGCGTGCTGCCGGCGCTTCTACTTCCCCCAGAATCCTGTTTGCTGTGTCTTGCATAATGGCTGTGAAACACCAGAGCTGTTTGCTTTGCTTTCCTGTATGAACGGAGTTTTGGCAACGCTTGCCTATCACCACTGCAGTTGTGAGTGTGGAAATACGGAGACAGGTGGAGAAGCCAAGTGGGAAAACCAGCAGAATTCGTACCAAGTGTCGGGGTGGACGTAAGGCAGGAAGTGAACATTTGCCTGGGTTATCCTTTGTGCTTGGGGGGCATAAAAAGAAGGGTTTTCCCTTAAAGGAGAACTTTTTAGCAGAGAAAACAGTTTCTTCACTTTATAGGGAAAGAGTAGACTCCTTTGGAAGTGTTTTTATTTTCTCTCTAACTAAAAATGTTGTGAAATCCCAAAAGTAAAAGGAATTTAAAGGAGTTTACTTCAAATTTGTTCCTGAAAAATGGTAAAGCTGATAGGAGTGAATTAATTGCAGCAAATTCTCTTCTTCTCATTTTCTGAGGATTGGTTGTCTGTGGGCTTGATAAAGTAGTGGGGGAGAAGGAGGAGAGCAGGACAGGGTAGGACTTTACCTAGAAGGGAGAGGATTTCACCTTGCAGCACTATGCTTCCCCTCCTGACTTCAGGATATAATTTTATTCTAACTTCTTTATTTGCGAATAAATGCCTGTGGCTTTTCAGTTGAAAATGTTTTGAAAGGTGTAGCGTTACAGCCATGTCATTGTCACCGGTAATGGACAGGAAAGGATCCAGCAGTAGGAGAGAAAATAATCTCTAAAAAGAGGAGTTAGAACACTTCCAGCAAACCAAGCCAGTCCTTTCCACGAAAAACCCTGTGTTTTCTTCCTCTCTGGGATGAAGTAATCTGTTCTCAGTCACTGTAAATCATCATGTTGAGTTTAATGAGGCTATTTGCTGTCTGCAGGGTAGGCTTTGTATTAGCCTTTTGCTTGTGGAATAATTGACAGTTTGGCACAGCAGAAACATTTGAGAAGGGAGAGGGAGAGAGGATATTTTTTATGTTTTATTGTCTTAAATGTTGCCACGTGCTGTTTGGATGCGCAACAGCCACATGTGATGCTCCAGGAATATAATACAAGTGATTGTTGGTGATGAGCACGGGAGGGTCCTTTTGACTGTCTGCAGGGGATGTGGTTACTGCTTTAAGTAATATTTGTGGCCGTGGTGTGTTTATACCCTTTGTTCCAATGTGGATATCCTCGTTTGGTTTAGTTGGGCTAACAGACCGGTTGCAGCTCATCTCGCTGGGGGAAGAGGAGGTGAAACAAGTGCTTCTAATTGTACACGACAGGCCTCTGGAGCTGGAGCTGCTCAGCTGAGCCTCCAGAGAGCCCCGGAGCTGTGTAGCCAGCGAATTCCCCTGGGGATGCTAAAGGCAGCTCCGTGATTCCTGCCGGGCTCCTGGGAGCAGCCCAGCTAAGTCACCCGAGGATCCAAGGCTGTGGCATCTGTCAGGGTCACAGGGCATGTATGGTGCATGGATGGGTCGGTCAGGGAGCCGCTTCTCAGCCGCTCCGCTCTGCGCAATGGGACAGCCTGGAATCCTTGGCGTGCCTGGCAAATCTGGGGCATTGCCGCAGTGCCAGTAAGCATTAAAGGCTTTGGCACTTTGAAGAGATCTTACTTGTCTCCACATTTCCAGCCTCAGTGGTTCTGCGATTCTCTGTGTGTCCTCAGCTACATCTGTCTCTCCGCAGAGATCCGTGCACTTAATGCGTGTATGTATCCTATGGGCACCCCAGGTGCAGTCATGATCTGCGTGTGTGGGATGAACTGTACACTCACAGAGTGGTTTGGGTTGGAACTGGTCTTAAAGCCCATCCAGTTCCAGCCCCCTGCCATGGGCAGGTACACCTTCCACTAGACCAGGTTGCTCCAAGCCCTGTCCACCACTTCCAGGGAAGGGGCAGCCGCAGCTTCTCTTGACACCCTGTGCCAGGGCCTCCCCACCCTCACAAGGAAGAATTTCCTCCCAGTATCTAATCTAACCCTACCCTCCGTCAGTTTAAGATCCAGTGGAAGGGGTAAAACATCAGCTAGAAATCCGTCCATGCACAGGAGTCATCCCATCTCAGTGCCCCAAGGGAGATCTTCGTGCCCTCAGCAGTTCCAGTCCTGGATTTAATGCTGTGAACCTCCAAGTCTCCCGAGCGATCCTGTGTGTCCCACTCCTGATGGGGATGGGGATTCCAACTGGAGTGGGCAAATCCTCCTTCATATATCTGTTGGAGAGCATCCAAAGGAGGCCTGAGAGATGGTGAAGGATGGAGAGGAAGCCAAATGAACAGTGGCTGAGGTGACCTGAGAAGAGGAGACTGAGGTCAGACCTTTGGCTGGCACTTGGTGCAGATGCTTTTAAGTCTCTGTTACATTCCTGCACTTCCAGTGGGCTGTTTTAAAGGAGGAGAGCGTCTGTCAAGGGCCTTGGAGCCGTTAGCTCCAAAGTGCCCTCCATTACTTCCCCACCTTCATGCTGTGGTTACAACTGGATTTTCTTAAAGGCTTGCACAGATTGCATCCTCTGGAGAAAGAGGTGACAGTGAAGGGAACTGTAACCTCCAGGTGTGTGTTATTTTTCTGATAGTTTTTATTTTTAGCCTACTTTTATGAGGGATGCCCCTAACATACATGCCCTAAAGCTGTTTGCCTCTCTTGCCTCTTCTTTCCATTCTTCTCGCGGTTATTTTTTTTGCAGTCAGTGTTGATCAAATTTCTCTGGAAGGCTCTTCATTCACTTAATTTCACCAAAAGTGAGTGGAGAGGAGATTGTTTCTTTCCCTTCTGTGAGGGGAAGGGCAGTTGTAACCTTTATCAGAAGAGATAGGGCAGTAGAATGCAGGGATTGCCTGGCAGCAGGAGTTAGCAGGAGGGAATGGGAAAACTCTCCAGCAGAGCATTATTATATGTCTCGGAGCCAGGCTGCTTTTGCTGCTTTGTAGGTTGCTTTGCGTTCAAAGAGGTGAAGACAGAATTTTGAAGGTGTCGCTTTGAGCATCCCCCTCTTTGGCAGGTTCTTTGGGAGAAGAGAGGAACATCCTTTGCTTTGTCAGCGATGCCCACAGGTTATGTCTGTGGCGTGGAGATAGCAGCTCTGCACAACCGCGTCACCCACTAATTTGATTATGTAGTGGTTCAAGGGAGAGAGAAGGACTTGGCTTTTTAAGGAGGGGTAAAAACGGGCATTTCTGGTCAGGAAGGCATTGAGACATTTTCAGGGTGGGACAATTGTCCCCTGTGGCCTTGCTGAGTAAATGTAACGTTAACAGAAACTGTACATACCTGACAGAAATATGTCCCTTGGGCCTGCTTCCAGGGATTGTTTAGTCCGTCTCTCAGGTGGCACCTCACCCTGGTCCTACGCTGGAATGTGTCGCTGTGATATCAGCTGTTGACATTTGAAAATGACTCCCTTCCAGCTCCTCCCTGCTGCCTGTCTCCACGAGAGGGCTAGGTGATGGATTCGGTGCATGTTAGTTAGGAGGAGTTGCTTGGCTGGAAGTGCCCAGAAATGTGACCTGGCGAGACAAGGGATCTGCCCGGGTGTAGGGCAGAGCGTGAAGGAAAGCAAGTGCAAGTTGGCTTTCTTGGGGGAAGTCAGGAATGGGCACTGCCCTGAGCTGTGCCAGAGGGCCCTTCCCGTTCATTTAGAGCACTGCACGTTCCTTTCCTTGAAGGTAACGCTGTGCTGCTGTAATGCCCCTGTGAGGAGTGCTGGTATGTGTGACATAAACAGATTACTTAAGAACTGATTTTGCAATAGGGGAAAAGTAAAGCTCCACCTTATCCTGAGAGATAAGGTATTCTTGGCTCTCTAAGTGTAACTTCCCCCGGGCTTGCTGCTACCCTGAGTCTGTGGTGGGGTGGAGGACGCTGGATTTCAAGTCTGACAGCTCCACTGCAAAGCCTGAGGAGCACACCGGCTCCATGTGTTAGGAAGTGGGGAGCAGCACACCTGTCCTGCCTTCCGAATGATGGGCAAAGTGAAGGTTTCGATGGCACTGCTGTAGGAGAGAATTCAGGAGAATATGCTGTTAGGGGAAACTTTTTCTGGATCCTGTTTTCATTGTGGCATTTACTGTCGTGCTGCTAACTCTGCGGAGAGGCTAACCCAGGGATTTTATAACAATGTTCCATAACTACGTGTTCCATTTTAGCACTTTCCTCCTCCTTGCTTTCTATTCTCGACCCAGTTGTGTCATTGCACTTTGCTGGTAGAAAGCTGTGTGATGCCTTAAGCCCAAGATTAGTCCTTGATGGTTAGATC
Organism: Oriolus oriolus; assembly: GCA_013400235.1. Classification (NCBI taxonomy): domain Eukaryota; kingdom Metazoa; phylum Chordata; class Aves; order Passeriformes; family Corvidae; genus Oriolus; species Oriolus oriolus. Next base: position 667,024 of record VXBT01013908.1, read on the forward strand.
AATGAGGAGAGAGGTTAAAAGGGCAGAGATAACTGTGAACATCTTTACCTGTATTAACAGCAGGCCAGTGATGGGGGAAATGAGCTGTATTTGCCCATTTACTTTGATTTCTTTTTCTCCTCTCATCCCTGCCATCTGTTTTTGATCTGTGACTGTAAGCAGACCCTACTTCATTTTCAGAAGTAACCAGATGACCTGTTTCATATCAGAGTCTTTAATTGCTTCTGAAATAAATGTGATTTAAAAATTATTCGGGTAAAATCTGATCATGGAATGTGCTCATTAATATTCTTTGGTACCTTCAATTTACATGTAGAGACAAACCAGGCTGTGTTTTGCTTCAGTAAAACTGAACTGGGCTTTACTCCTGCAAAAGCCAAACTCAGAAGACTCAGGCAGTACTTTTGTGCTCTCTTTCCACACAGCAGCTGGCACAACTGCCCTGTAGGGGTGGTGAGGCCCTGGCACAGGTTGCCCAGAGAAGCTATGGCTGCCCCATCCCTGGAAGTGTCCACGTCCCAGGTTGGACGGGGCTTGGAACAACCTGGGATAGTGGAAGGTGTCCCAGCCCATGGCAGGGGCTGGAACTGGATGAACTTCTAGGTGCCTTCTGACCCAAACGATTCCATGATTCTGTGAGCTTGGGAATGGCAGGCAGACATTGGGACCTATCTGCTCCACACAGCTAAGTAAAAATAAGACGGATGGTTTGGATCTTCCCGGCTTTGAAACACTGTGATGAAAGATTTCAGGTCTTCAGATTCTTTCCTCTCCAGCTTTAATTCCCCATGGCACTTTTCAGGAGAGTGCTTACTCTTGGCAGCGTCCAGCAGGTCATTGGGTGGAATATTGTCCTGGTCACTGCCACTGTCTTTCCTTGGCTGTCAGGAATCAGCATTAGCTCTGAGGTTGCTGGGTGGGATGAAGAGGTTTTTGATGCCCGCCTACTCCATGCTCAGTGAGAAAAGCTGCAGTCTGAGTTCAGAAGGTGATCAACTGACTTTACATAAGGCAGCGATAAGCTGGTTGTGCAGGCAGGAGAAGCAGAGAAAACGTTGTGAGAGCAGCTGCCATGGTCGGGCTGTGCTGAAGGAAAGGTGGTTTCTTTCCAGTGGTGATAAGTTTTGTGCCAACATGTGCCGAGCGCGAGGTGAAGGAAGGTGTTTCCATGCCATTCTGACAGTGACTTGTTTTTTCCCAGCTCCAGTCAGTTTAGAATCACAGAATCATTTCAGTTGGAACAGAGCTTTAAGATCATGAAGTCCAACTGACCGGAAACGATCATCAGCTCTCTGACCAGGCAGTGAAACTAGTTTTGTTGGGGCCTGTGCCAGTTAGAAAGGTGGCCCGAGCGTGGCACCTTGCAGCCTTGGATGGGAGCAATTGCTCTCATTTAAGTTAGGATTCAAGTCTGGGCTTGTTTGGCTGTCTGCTCCCATCTTCCTCTGCCCAACAGCTCTTTTTTAGGGTACAATGACACTGGATATAATAGTTCAGCATGGAGATGGAAAATCAGATATGGTCTTTGCTTGCTTGTCACATGAGAGTCCCAGGTGTTTTGGTGAGCCTTCCCGGATTTTTCTAGGACATTTAAAATGAAAAGGTAATCCAAAATGTGTTCGAGAGGCCTGATCTTGTTGCCTGAGCTGGGGCTAGGTAACACAGGAGTGTTGTTGCCTCTCCTGCCTGTGCTTCTCATACCAGGACTGCTGGAACTGGGCTTAACCTAGAAACTGGTGCTAGGGCTGTAGGTTGCTGGTTTGAGCATCATCCCAGCCTTCCCAGACCTCTGTCCCTTCCTTTCGTTCTGGTGATGTTCCTGCTCTGATTGCGCAGTGCTGGGCGAGCTTAAATAGAGCCTGAGAAGGGACACGGGGAACTGCTGCGCTCCCCGAGGGAAGCGTGTACTGCTGGAGAGGCATCGGGAGCCTTTGTGTGAGCACCATTCTGTGTGCATCCCTTCGTGGTGCCCTGCTGGCAGCAGCGTGGCCTTCCAGGAACCCCGGCTCTAGCCGCCTTCCATCAAACACCTGTTTCAGTATAGCTGCAGCCTTGGAATCAAGGGCTGCTTGTAGGGCGCTGGTTTGAGTTTTTTCCCAGAGAATGGAGGCAGCTTTGGATGCCTTAGTCATCATAGCACAGTTCTTAATTCTCTTGGAGCAGGGTCTAAAATCTACCTGCATCTGTGAGCCTGATCGTGTCAAGTACAGCTTGTCAATTCATTCAGTCTTGGTAATTAATGAGATGGAAATGGGAAAAGATTTTCAGCCAAGATCAGTTCTCTTAAGTGGTCATTTGGAGCATTTTGGAAGGGGAGATAATTTTAAAGGATGCTAGAAAATCCAAAGGTACCGTGCTTCCCAAGAGCTAAATCCAGCAGTCCAGCACAGATCCCCTTCTCCGCCCTGTTCCTCAGAGCCTTGCATTCTTCAAGCTTTCTTCAACATTTCTTTCCCTGGAAGCCAAGCAGTTCTGGCCAGATTAGATCAGATCACAGCAGGACAGGTTCGGTGGCTTTTATAACATGTCACAGCTCCAAAGAAGAGAGAAAGAAAAGCAGCTTACGGGGTTGTGGGTAAGAGTCTCGCAGTGGCTTATGTAAAGCTCAGGGAGAATACCCCCACCACGTGTTCATTGTTCTGTCTGAACAATGCCCACCCCTTCATTCACTGCCACCCTGCTGACTGACTTTGCTCCATCTACACAAGCAGGGTTTCTAGGATCTTCAGAAAGACAATCGAAGACCTTGTTTCATTATGTTTTATTTTCCTGGTTAGATTTTTTTTTTTACCTGAATTTATGTGAGCTCTGTCTTTTAGAGCCATCCTGTTGCTCAGATCTAACTCACCTTTTACACATGCTTTGCTGGAGTGGCCTCTGAATCTTGTTAGGAATCTGGCAGGTCCGGTCTGGGTCATGGATCATCCATTTGGAACAGAGGAGTGCAAGCTTTAGGCAGATGGCTAGGAAGACTTCTGTCTTAACTATAGTCTTGTTACATGGGAATGCTTTAGATCCAAGAATAATCTGATCTTCTGAAGATATCGAAGTTCTAGAAGCCTGATGTTACAGAAGAAGAGCAGAAGGTCTCCAATTTCCATGCTGTCTTCCCCTGCACAGCTCATTCCCTGCCCCTCATAGGCATTTCATAACTGTGTGTTAAGATGTGAAGTGCAGTAATGCAAATATATAAAATGATCTTTGGACAAAGTCTCTGTTTGGTTAAGAAACTGCATCTTCCTTGCTGATGCTGGTCCTCACTTGAATCCTAGCCATGAATTTGGGGCTCTTCTGTTGGAGCTGGCAGACTGAAAGAGATCACTGATGTTTCTAATCTTGTTCCTTCTTCTTTCCTTTTTCTATGGCATAGTAGCTCAGGATTGTCTCTCCTGAAGCCTCTGTTTTGTATTTTGCCCTTTCCTCCCTCATGGCAGGCTCCTCTCCTGATGGCATTTATCAGTCTGTGAACCTACTACTCAGCCTTACGGTTGTTGTTCCCATCGCCTGATGGATTCATGCTGACCCTTTTCCTTGGCAAACTGCCACACCATGGAAGAATCGGTTCATTGCATACTACTATTGTTTATAGGAGAAGGGATTTGGATCTGATTTGTCTCCAACTAGTGCATGCAATTTTGTTCACGTTTCCACAGAGTGCTCAGTGAATCCTCCCGCTGTTTCCCTGACCGATGGATTTTTACTTGCATGGAAAATTGGTCGCTTGAATACCGGCATGTTTTGAAAACTCTGTCGGGACTCGTGGGTGAGCCTGGGACTGTGCCTGGGCAGCCTGTCTAGAGGACAGGTTATGGTTTGGTTTTCCTTGGAGATTCAGTGTCTCTGTCCACGTGCCTGAATGGGAATAGCGCTTGGCTCTTGCGCAGTGCTAGGGGAGATCCTTGTGTTCCTCGTTTCTGACACAGCTGGTGTGAACAGTTCTCTGGCATGGGGTGTCCCGCCGGCTGTGCATCCCATCCTGGGAGTGCAGAACAGCTGCTGTCCTGGAAGGTGGAGCTGGTTGGGGTGCAGGTCTTGCAGCTGCCCCTCTGCTGCCGCCAGCTCCTGTAAACCCCTCTATAACCAGGTAGAGCTAAGGGCACCTGGCACGTGACGGGGTGGCCTTTTGTTCTTATTTCTTGAGCTGATTTGAAACTAAGCAGGGCTTAGTTTGGGACTTCCTTAGCACTACTTTTAGTCTCTCCCCTTTAAAATGGATCATGTCCCTGATTTATTTGTCCTTCTGAGCCGTGGGCTTTTTTTATGTTGTTAATTTGCTTTGATTCTCACACAAAATGAGAAGCACCTTGTGCCGCCACCGCCGGGTTGGAAAAGCGGCTGCTCCAAAGTGCGCTGGCCTGGCTGTGATCCCGGCAGCGTCCTGGCTGGTGCCACCTCTCTCTGCGGGCTTGGCCGTGTGCTGACACCTCCTTGGGCACAAAGCTGTGCTGTGCCATCTTCTGCTGACGAAGCTCGTGGCGGGCTGTGTCCCCTGCCCCTCTGGAGTGCCTGCAGAGTGGATCTCTACGTGCTTGATGGGGGGGGGCACCTGAGGCTTTCCGTTCTACCCGGGGACAAGACTGATGGCTGGGCTGTGAAAATGACTAAGAAGGTCACACCTTTCATGGAATCACAGAGTGGTTTGAGTTGGAAGGGACCTTAAAGGTCATCTCATTCCAACCCTGTGCTGTAGGCCCCCGCGTGACATGGCTGGGGCGCCCTGAGCAAAGCCCATTTTTCAGGTGGCCCAAAATATCTGGGAAGATACCTAGGTGGGGAAGATTTTGGCTTTGTGGCCAACTGTAACCTCATAAGCCTGTCACAGTCTGATGGGGTATAATGTGACTCTCCCTGTTCTTTGCAAAGGAGTCTTTAAAGGAAAAGCAGGGGCTGGGTAAAAACTGCTAATGCTCAGCTTATTGTCAGTCCTTTATACATTTTAAATATTAGATTTCAATCTTGTTTCCTTCTAAGGTGCTGGTGTGAGAATCTTTATGGGCTGGTCTTACCACGCTCTGAGTCTCAAGAACCCAGTCATGTGGAAAGGATTCCTTCTTAGATGCAGTAGGCAGACTTTATCCTTTGATCCTGTAACTTACAGCTCCTTTCTCCAAGTGACTTGAGTTTTGGTTTTGCTGAGCAAAAGCCATTCCCCAGTCCTCTTTTTAAAAAACAGCTAGTGCTTAAAAATGGAGAGGATCATAATGAAGTGATCTCTCAGAATGGTTGTGGTTGGAAGGGACCTTAAGGATATCTAATTCCACCCCTCTGCCATGGGCAGGGACACCTTTCACTAGACCACATTGCTCCAAGCCCTGTCCAGCCTGGCCTTGATGATGATGAGCAGATATTCCTGCAGGCAGGGAGGGAATGTTGCGTTTCATAGAACCTCAGTTGGGTGATACACAAGTGGGTTTTCATCAGTAAATCTGATTCAGGGAGTCTCCTATGCCCAGACTCCAAATCTGGGCACTGAATCATGAACTGCTGTTCTGCAGTAGCTCTTAGTAAAGCGAAAGATGTGGTTTCAACTGAGTTTTTCCAGGAGAACCTCCCTGATGATGACTACTTCTTGCTTTATTAATAATCAGATGAAATGATTTTGAACTCGGGGCACAGTAAAGATTCTCTGTGGTCACAAAAGTCAGAGATTTGAGCTACAGTCAGTGTAAGCCCAAAGAAGCCCCTGCCCACTACTGTCACTGAGAAGAGAACCGGTGCCACCAGGACCTGCAGGTCTCCATGTGCATCTTATAGATGGGGTTTGAGAGTTGTGAAATACACACTGTTGTAAGGAGGTGCACACAGAGGATAATGGATGTCCTGGGGAGAGCGGGGAGGGCTGTGGGAGCAGCCCCTCAGGAGGAGCTGTGGTGGGCGTGCGAGAGAAAACTCTGGGCTTGGGTTACCCGAAGTTTAGCACTCAGCTCTGTGCTTCCCATCCTCCCCAAGCCATAGGATCCTTGTGGTGCCTGTGTGTCACGTTACATTTCTCAGGCAGTGGTTCTCATGGGAAAGGCTGAGTTCCCCCGGTGAGTCGGAAATGTCCCAGGAGCCCAGTGCATTGAGAGTATGTGTCAATTGTTTCCTTCCAGGCGCTTTGGGAAGGGAGCCTAGAAGATTATCTCAGCATTTGGAACAATATAAACAGATGCCAAACGCTTCAAGTACATGGAAAAGGAAAATGTCTTGCTTGGCCTCCCTGAACAGTCCGGGGGGGCGTGGGGGAGACATGGCAAGGAACATTAAATAAGTCTCTGCCTTCAGACTAGGGAAAAGCAGCAAAGTAATGCAGATGTTTGCCTGCGTATATACAAGTGAGTTTCATATTACCAAAATCTGTACTGTGCACACGTGGTCCGAAGATTAAAGAGATTGTCCAGTTCTGTTGGCAGCATATTAAAGTATTAAAACTGCAGGCTTACTATGATGTGTTTCTATTATCAAGCTGACCACAGAATTCAAGTGATTCAAAGGGGAATGTTGTTTAGTACAGATACTTTTTGCATCAGGCTTTTGGATACAGTTTTGGGTGCGAGAATCCCTTGGGAAGGGCTACCGCTGCCCTGTCTGTCTGAGGTCACCCCCACCCTCCAGCTCCTGCTTGTGCTCAGAGAAGATCTCCCCTTCCCTGTCCCTGTGCGGCACTCAGGCCATCTGCCACGTTAAAGCTGATGTTTCCAGTTGCTGGAAGAGCTTTCTGTGTTTCCTTTGGCACGCAAGAGCTAAATCGGATCTTCAGGTGTCGGCCTGGGAGGTCTTGCTACAGATGTCTCTGTGCCTCTGCCCTTTCCCTCTGTGGTGTGATCCCAGTCGCCTCAGAGATGGAGATTCTGGCATGCCAGGCAAGAGGCAGGAGACACAGGACTGTGTTCTGTCACTGTTGCCTGCCTGAGTTTGAACCCTGCTCAGCTCCAGAATCATGTTTCTTCCATCACTGGAAGTGTCCAAGGCCAAGTTGGATGGGGATTGGAGCAAGCTGGTGTAGTGGAAGGTGTTGCTGCCCATGGCAGGGGGTGGAACGTGATGAGCAAACATGCAGAATAAAGGTTCAAACATGCAAAATAAAGGCTTCACAGGTGGCCTCAGGGGTGTGGAGAATTTGAAATGGCAAATGCAGGGTTGTTTTTCATTGGCAAAGTGGTTTGTTACAGAAATGGAGTATTTTGTGCCTGAATTTTCAGTTGTTCAGTCACCAAGATTGGATTTATCATAAGGAGGAATTAGAGACACATGTTTAATTTGTGGGTCATTCATTCAGATAAATTTGTTTATTCAGTCACCGGTGTGTTCGTCTGACACGCTGGGACAGAAGTGGGGAAACCAAACTTGGTCCAAAGCACAGAATCCAGCTCTCATTTCTCAAGAGCTGCTTTTGTAAGAGCTGCTTTTACAGCTTACAGTGAGATGTCTGAATGATCTGGCCAGAGAGTAAGATGTGTAAGTGCTTTCTGTAAGCACAGGATATTCATCCCAAGCTGATAGAAGTGCAGAAGGCCCTGAAAAGAAAATATTTTTATCAGACACAAAAAGGCACAATAATTGCCAAATCTAGTTGAAGTGCTTTCGTTTGTAATCCAAGTCTCAATGCAAGGGTAGAGGCATCCTTGGGATTTACAACCAGCGTATGAAATTTGGCACTTACTCTGTTACTAGTTAATTTTTATTTTGGAAAGTGTCAAGTAGGAGTTGATAGGAACTTCTGTGAGTAGTGCTTCCTCCTCTGCTGTGTTATAACAACACCCTAATGGTACTTAGAGCATGGGACCTCTGTAGTGGCACCTGTGTAAGGTACCTAATGGTGCTTTGACACTTGTTATACAGTGGACTGCACAGTCAAGTGATGTAAATTTTGTTGGTCTAAGCTCTTCAGTTAAGCTGAATCACTTGGCATGAGGTAGTGGTTAAGTTCAGCCAACGTATTTGGTAAAACAAATGGAAAAATGAGTGTAGAATGTGTTTGAAAAGCCCTCTGTTCAATATTACAAAATGAGTATGATGGTCTTCTGTGGGGTTTATTTTTGTATTTAAATGAGTCACAAGGACAACAGTTACCAGAGTCTGCACTGGCATGTGCTCTCAGAAATGATGGGACAAAAATACTTCTCCAAATGGTAGCTACAGAGCTCCAAGCTCACATCTGGAGACAAGAAAAAATGGGACTAGTTAATGTTAGGCCAGCAAAGAAGGATAGATCACTTGCCTTTTGGAGTGAAACGGGGATAGAACAAAGAGTAAGGAGTTCAGACTGAAAGAGGGGAAGTTTAGGTTGGATATATGGAAGAAATTCTTTCCTGTGAGGGTGCTGAGGCCCTGGCACAGGTTTCCCAGCGAAGCTGTGGCTGCTCCATCCCCAAAAGTGTCCAAGGCCAGGTGGGACGGGGCTTGGAGCACTCTGGGCTAGTGGAGAAGTCTCTGCCCGTGGCAGGGGTTTGGAATGAGATGAGCTTCGAGGTCCCTTCCAAACCAAACCGTGTTGGAATTCAATGAAATGCAGCATGAACTGTGCTGGCCTGTGGTGCCCAGAGTTGCGCGGTGCTGAAGTTAATATTTGTGTGCTTGTGTTCCCCAGGTCACCACACGATTTACATCGGGGTCCATGTGCCGAAGAGCTACAGGAGGAGGAGGCGTCACAGAAGAAGACCTGGGCACAAAGAAAAGAAAGAAAAGGAGAAAATCTCGGAGAACTACTCGGACAAATCAGATGTAGAAAATGCTGATGAGACAAGCAGCAGCATCCTTAAACCACTCAGTGAGTAGCGGTTCCAGTTGTCACTCATTACAATGGTCTGTTGTCTAGGGATCTGCTCATGGGGGACGAAACTTGATCCATGAAAACAATTGTCTCACGTTGCAGGGTTGGAGTAGTCTTAGCCAGCTGCTGTGGGATAGCTGCTGTGGCTTGGAAAAGGCACAAGCCAGAGCAGACATTTCATCCCTCTGGATCACCTGAGTTGGCCCTTGAGCGGATGCCAGGCAGGAACAGGCCAAATGTTTAAAAAGCAATTTGACACTGTGTAAAGAGATAGCAAGCAAGGGCAAAGACTGAGTAGTGCCTAGGTAGATCTCTTGCAGCTTCTGCCTTGGCTCTGGGATGTGCACACGCTCTAGAATTCCAGCTCCCCATGATTTCGACCTCATGTGTCACTAACTTGCGGTGCTGATTACCACTAACTGTGGTAATTAACCAGTTTTAAGTTTTGAAAACAAAAAGAAGAATCAAATGGAGCTTTGCTGTATGTTTGAGTATCTGTAGGGATTGAACATCTAAATATTGACAGGCAGGTGAGGTCCATTTTGGGTGCATCATTTCTGAGAGCACATTCCCACCAGAATTGTTAACCAGAGGACAGAGACCTTTAGCTAGTGTCATCACTGTGCAGAGACTGTCACAGGGTCCCATTCCTCTTGCTGTATTCTCTGTTGTCCACAAGCTTGTCCTGAAATCTGGGAGATGGCTGCTTCAGTAGGAGCAGGAAGGAGATGGGAAGGCTGGCAGGGGTTGGGTGTAGCAGAACAGCCCAGGATGTGATACAGGTCTGATTCTTGAGGCTAATTCCAGATGGTTGGAGCTCCATTTCTAAGAGGAAAAATGCTTCCTATGTGAGAGATCCATATGGCTGGATCTTGGATTGAAGAAATACATTCATTTTTCATTTTGAACTCATGTTGCTGGGTAGTTGCTGTTGATAGGGACAGTAACACGGGGCAGAGCAGTCATGTCTTTAGCCCAATTACCATTTTCAGAGAACAGCACCTGGAAAGGCAGGCAAGTCACAGGTTCTGTTTGCTCCTCCCAGCTCTTGTCCCCTGGTTGTCCCAAAGAAGGCTTTTTGTCATCGCTCGGAAACCAGGAGTTGGTTTTACACCAAAAGACATAATTACCTGTCTTCAAGAACCCAAATATTTTGAACTTAATTTTTATATTTACACCTCTGTTCTTTAGCATGCAGGTGGCCAGGCCTGTAGAAATTCCTTTTTCATTTCTGAATGTATCATATCCTAGGAGAATTGCTTCCATGGGCTAAGTGTACCTATGGCTGAAAACCCGTTTCTTCCATCAGGTTCTCATATCCTGCCTTCTTTTTGCCCATCATTGTGTCTGTGTCGTTTGAGGTGGGGTTCGTGGTGTTTTTTCTCCTCTTTTGTTTCTATGCAGTAACACGTTCTTATCTGCACTTACAACTGCATGTAAAAATACACAGGCTTTCCATCACTCTCCATCTGCAGTTTTCCCATAGGCTTTTCCACCCTGATCTCTTTGCACTGCAGACTTTTGGACTGGAATCACATAAATATTCTAGCTGTCCCATAGTATTCGTGCCCCATCACTGGGCCCTTTTCTCTGTTGTTCACCATCTCATGTGTCCGGATAATTTTCCAGGTCCTTGCAGGGACCTGCTCTTTCATGCTGGTGGCCAGATCTTTTTACGAGCTGGCTCAGTTACCTTAGAACTCTGTAAAGGAGAGGGGTAGTTCAGATTACTGTCTTGAATTACACGTTACCTCATATCCCTGGGTTTTTTCTCTTCTGAAACTCTTGTCTTCAGAGCTGACCTGAATTTTGTGTTTCCCACCCTTTCTCTTCCTTTCTAAGAAGCCTTTCTTCTCTCTCCACCAGCTGTGTCACACAAGTGTGTCCGACAGAAGCCCATTTCTCTCCAGGCAGCGTGTACCAGCTTAGGCTGGTGTCCAGTGCTGGCAATCCTGGCAAGAAACCTCAGCTAGAACCCTGAGGTTTTAATCTTCATCCCATAATAGGCATTGATTGAGGGGTAGGAGGCTCAAATTCAGTTTCAAAAGAATATTAGAAACTGAGAGCTGGTTGTCCCAAAGAAGGCTTTTTGTCATCGCTCGGAAACCAGGAGTTGGTTTTACACCAAAAGACATAATTACCTGTCTTCAAGAACCCAAATATTTTGAACTTAATTTTTATATTTATTGTGCAGCAACTTTAATGGAGTTGGGAGACAGCTGAAATGAACTATATTCCATATATTTAAGGCAGTCAGTACAGAGTGTAGAGTATCAGAAACTGAAATATGTGTGAGGGCTGTGTGGTTTAAAACAAGCAAAATCTGATCTGACATGAAGAAACCTCAAACATTGTGAGTTTTGGTCCAACATACCTCAGTTTAAGAAATCCTGAATTTATACAGCTCCTTCTCTTTGCTGATTTTTACAGTTACCACCTTGGCCGGTATTAGACACTGTCAGTTCAGCTTGGGTATATAATTGGTGATTTAGTTTATCTTCTGATACAAGGACAAGTATATAGAGCTTGACTTGCAAAATCTTTAGTAATGTAGTTGTTAAAAAAATTTGTACAAGTTCAGGGAACAACTTGATTGTCCTGTATATTGAGACCTTTGTTTTTCCTGAGTAGAAAGCTTAAGCCAGTTGCGATTTGGTACATCACTTGGATTTCTTGATTTATCCCTAAGGACCACAAGCCTAAGCTTCAGTATCTTACCTGAAAATGATTTATCAGCTTCTTGGATGAAAACTCTGCAATTAGATTTTGACCGAATCTGGGTTTGACTCACCAGGTCAAGCTGCTCACAACAGCCGAACCTGATGGAACATGTCTGTGGATACCAGCAAGAGAATAACCAGATCCAGAAATGCAAACCTTCCCTAGAAAAGTTTTGTTCCAGCTCCAAACCAGTCTAGCTGTGCCTGTGTGTTTGGGAATTGGTGCAGTCTGGAAATGTCAGTCCTTAATTTCTTTTTAGTCTCTGTCCAGCTGAGCCAAACAAGCCAGACTCTGGTAGTTTATGGACAACCTTCAGCTCTCCCATCTGGAGAGAGCTGAACAGATGGAATGTGTACAGATACGTTGTATCCTAAGGAAATTGTTGCTTGGGAATGATGCCTCCTTCACAAATCCAGACGGGGATACTCTGACAGGCTGGGGAAGAGGCAGGAAGGCGATGTTCCCTCTGCAGAGCCCTTTCAGGACATTCCAGGCCTGCGGGGCTGTCTCTGCACTCAGGGAACTTTGGCATTCACACCCTGGTTCTCAGGCAGGACTGCAGGTGATGACAAATCCTTCTTCCAGGTGAAACATCCCAGCACCTCTCGTTTAAGAGCACCTCCTTTAACCAGCCTAGCCCTGGTTTCCATTTAGGACCAGTAAAGAGGAGATGTTTTTCAGGCTCTGCCTCATCGGGTCAGCTGGTGCTTGTGTCAGCACAAAGAGGATGGTGTAGTTTTCTACTGCTTGCAAGGGATGAGACAGGAGGAACAAGGAAGGCAGATGAAGTTTCTCTGAGTCCATTTCCCTCTTCCTCATTCTTTACTACAGGCATGTAGAGATTTTGCCATGAGCGAATGCATCTCTGCTTGATCTGGGAAGGGTTTTTTTCTCATTGTCTGGTTGCCCTCAAGGTCACTTTGGCTCACCTCCCTGGCCCAAACCCAGGTGCTGCAATACTTTACTGACTTTTTAAAACCACTTGTGGGTCTGACAAATTCTTACTGCCAAGCAATAGAATTCTCCTAGTGCTTGCAGCCCTGAAGAGAGTAAAACCTGATTTTTGTCAGATGTCAGAATGTTACCATGTTGATAAATATAACTGCAGAATCTAAATTTTGGAATATCTAAAAGCAGGGATAAGAGGACCCATATAAAGAGAGAGGGGAAGGATGATATAGCATATCAAAGGTTTGTAAAGGTTTCCCGTTGTCAGAGTATTCCTCTTCCACCCACCAGCAGTAGTTCTTGAGGGCTTTAGTAAAAATCCTCTCTTGAGCCCTCAGATGTGGGTTTGGAGGAGCACTTCTCATGTTTGCAGAGGAGTAATTTCATTAAGGTGCTGTTTGAGGCTTGTGCTGCCATTCCACATGGCACCGAAGGTGAGGTTTCGGCCGGATGGGTCAGAGCTGGAGGCAGGTAAATTTCTTTTACTGCTTCCCATCTTGGAGTGCCTGCTTTGCAGGGAGAGTTTATTGTGGAGAATGTCCCAGTTGATAGGTTGCCCAAAGAAGTGGTGGATACCTCATCCCTGGAAGTGTTAAAGGCCAGATTGGACAGGGTTTGGAGCAACCTGCTCTGGTGGAAGGTGTCCCTGTGCGTGGCAGGGGAGTGGAATGAGAGGATCTTCAAGGTTTCTTCCAGCCCAAACCATTCTGTGATTTCCAGTGAGGAGTGCCAGTCTGACTGGAACAGTCAATTCATAAAAAGATCAAATTAATTCAACAAGGATATTTAGACATCAATTTAGGAAGGCTCAGGCTTGGGTGGCTACCTTGAAAGTTCATTAAGGCAGGTGCTATAAATAACAGGAGACAGCTACAGGGTGGAAATAAATGAACCTACTTAGCAGAGCAGATGCAGCACAGTCAGGGCTGTGCCAAGAGTCCTCTTTCTGTGTTACTGGATTTTTCAACCATCCAGTTTCTTTCCTGACTTTTCAAGACATGGGGTGGGATTCTGCAAAAGCTTTTAGCTGCAGCTCACCACAATGAGAGCGCTGACAGTAGCTGAGAAATACCAGGCAGGACGGCAAAAACTTAATTGGTTTTGTATTGGTATTTTACATAGGGAAAGTGCTCAGGGAGATATAAGTGAATTTTGCTGTTTTGGTCTTTGAGAGCTGCACGGCAGGCTCGTGGACTAGTCCCAGGTGCTGGGGTCTGTTGAAACAGGCCTTCTTCTGCCCCTCCAGTGCTGCAGGGAGCGTGCTTAGGTCCACTGTAGTGCAACTGCAGAGGTAAATTAAACACAGAACTAATTACTGCTTCGCTTGCAGACGTGCCCTCTGCGTAGCTGGGGGCCTGTCGGAGCGGCTGGCAGGGTGCAGCTGGCTGTATCCATGGGAAAGGGCATGGGAAGGTGCTTGGGGCAGGCAGGCTGTGGGCAGGACGCAGGTGAGGAGGTCGGCCCTGCCTGCTGACACAGCCCTTGGTCAGTTCCCACCCTGCCGAGGAGGGCGTGCGTAACGCCGAGAGAGACGCCTGATCCTGGGATTGGGTGTCTGACTGCCTGGGATGAGGCTGGCTGCGGCCCACCCTGCTTCCATGGTGCTCGGGGGCCTGAGAACCACAGGCTCAGAGTGGTTTGGGTTGGAAGGGACCTCAAACCCCGTCTCATCCCAGCCCCTGCCATGGGCAGGGACACCTTCCATTATCCCAGGTTGCTCCAAGTCCTGTCCGACCTGGCCTTGAACCATTTCCAGGGGTTGGGTGTCTGCAGTGTCTCTGAGCACCCTGTGCTAGGGCCTCACCACCTTCACACAGAAGAGTTTCTCCCTAATATCTAATCTAACCCTGCCCTTTGTCTGTGGGAAGCCATGAAGATGCTATTGGTGGCAGTCAGAAGGACTTACTGAGGTGTGGGAGAGACAGAGAAGAGATGTGTTGGAGGGAGGTACTTCCAGCAGCAGCTAAACCCGGCTGCCTTCACCCCTTAGTTACTCCAGCTCTCGTTTTGGGAGGGGGTTAAGATGGCAGTTTTCTTGTTCCTGTGGCCTCACTGCAAAGCTCCCCAGGTCCCACTGAGGCACTTAGGTAGGATGAAGGGACATAGTGATGTGAGGTTGGGTCTGGATGTGACCTAACACCCTAGGCAAAGGCTTTCCTTTTCTTCTTAGCAAGAGTACAGGATTTCACTTGGACAGCTAATTAAAACAATTGCTCTTTTTGCAGCAACCCTTGCCTGAACCTCTGAGATTTTTTCTTTTTTACTTTGACTTACGCACGTGCCAGTCACATCAGGGCTTGTTACGAACACTTCTGTTTGTTTAAAACCCTTTGTGCTTCCCTTACACTGAACATCCACCTCCTTTAGGTAAATGCAGAACTACAGCTTGGAGCTTTCATTCCTTGCTTATGACAGCTGGGAAAGAAGGTCACATTTGGATTTTTTTATTCGCTTGCAAAGTCCAGATTTCTGGTGGGCATGATAACAGGTAGAACTAAACTTCCTCCCTCCTTAGGTGTGTCCTGAGGCTCCCACACACAATAGCAGCAAGTAATCTGGTTGTTAAGACAAATGCCAAGTGCCTCAGGTAAACGGGATTAATTCTTTTCCAGCCCAGAGAGGTCTGGGAGTTGGGATTTTTCCCTTCAGGGTAATTTCTGAAGTTGTTTCTGAGCGTGAGGGTTGGGGAACAGAAGCAGTTGTCCCTGGATGAGTTATGTGCACTGACTGATTAAATTCGGGCATGGCTCGGGTACCTGTAGGGAGCCCACATGTGCGGATGTGCTCGCAGGTGGCATGTGGCATCTGCACCTCCCTGTGCCACCAACTGCTCTTTGGCAAGTCCGGGGAGCTGGTGTTGGAAGTCTTCAGAGGGACAGCTATGTCAGGGACCTCGTGCAAGGGAGAATGCATCTCACCCATACGCAGCAGCGTTCCCCACACTCTGTCTTCTCTGTCCTTCCCCAGCCTCTGAAGTGCCACCACATGTCCTTTGGAAGGGACTGCTCAGCCACATAAACCAACTCAGCCCTATCTTTGCTATCGTACGTGGTTCCTCAAAAGAAATCAGTAGTGTAGGCTGAAATTCCGTACTCCAGCTTGACTTACTCCTTGTGTGTTGTGTTTCCAATAGCGGTCGTGTCACTCAGTGTTTGTCAGTCACCTCCAGCTGCAGCGAGGCTGGTGCATGCCTCAGGTGTCATGTAGGATTTAGAAAGAGTCTTGTATTCCTAGGATTTCAGTGTTCCTTGGACTGTGATGATGTCAGAGTGGTGCTGAGAAGTGAAAAGGCATGTCATGTGCCGTGTGAAGATGTTGCAAGTGCCTGGGCATAGAATACTGTGGCTACAGAGGAGAGAATTCTCCACCTGTGCAGAGACCAGGGTGAAATTGTTCAGGTCTGAATTCTTCAGAGCTGTCTGGATGTGTAGGAAAGGAGAAGTCACTGGGGGAGGAAGGGGGAATGAAATCAAGAAATGATAAAATGATAATGGGCTTTTGGTGAGGATTATTCCTGGGGCAGTGCATTTAAAGGCATAATGTCAGCTCTTCAGGGAGCTTTTAAAACCTGCCTCCACTCTTTCCGTCGTTAAAAAACAACCACGGCAGTTGCCATGGCTATAACACCAATATAGACAGCAGGGCTGGTCTTGAGCAATTCCACTTAGGTTGTTGTCAACTTGAAGTGATCAGGATCCACAGCCCTGAAGTAAAAAAATGAATCTGAATAAGAGGTACAAACACTTCTTGCTGCCCTTTTGGCTCTGGCACCCGCATGCTGCCACCCTCCTGCCACACCTCTAAGTTTTCTCTACAGTTTGAAGAACTGATAGAAATAGTTTTAGGATGAGTCAAAGTTAGGATTCTTCTATAGCTGTAACCTCTCCTTGGGAGACAAATCAAATTCCTAAACCCCAGCTGGTTAATATTAAATTAATTGTGGCAAAGTTTGAGATAAAAGAGCAAGAACTATTTGACAAATTGGGTCTGGGCAGAACAGAGAAAATGTCCTGCGAAGCAAGTTCAGTCTCAAAATCCTTTGGTTTTGGGGTAGGTATAAGTGACACAGTATTTTCATTTACTGGTCACTTCTGCCTCGATTAACTGCGTGTTTTCTTTGATCTATGACTAAGCCTTTCTTAATTAAGAATGGTCTTTGCTGCTTTTTTCCTGACCAGGCAATGCTCTTAGAAATCTCCCTTGGCCCAAGGTGACGCAATTAGTCACATAGATGTAGAAGAAGACAATTCTGTATAACCTTTACACGATATTTAAAGCCACAGGGTGTGTAACTGTCTACTTGGTGGATTTGAAGTGGTTCTTCAGCTTCAGCTTGAAACTTCCTCTGTGTTTGAGTACCAGCAGAGGTGCCTTTGGGAAGATTTTATGGGGTCTTTATTCCCACTTTGACATGGTAGGCTGTTCATGTTTTAGATAGAGCAAGAAAGAGGCTGGTTCCTTTCCCAGTATGGGGAAGACCTGCTTTAACTGAAGCTTGCTGTGCTAATCCTGTGTCTTGAACTGATGATAGCATGTGCCACTATAATTACCTAAGCCACCTTAATGCTTTGCCTAATTCTGTTCCCTGCATTCACGTGAAACTGCTAAGGGACAGAAAAGTCCAAGGAATTTACCATGTGGGGGAAAAAATCTCATTTAGAAGCATTTTGATTTGAAGCCAGAGCTGTTTCTCCAGCTGGGAAGGGCTGAGTTGGGGAGGTGATGGTTGGCACTGCAAAGCTGCCCTTTTTGGATTAAACTCCATGCAAATCTGTTGGACAGTATGGGAACAAGCCATCCTAAAGCTCTGCATTTCTCTGTATATGTAAACAAGGGGGTTTTTTTTACTGTCACCATAACCAACACCTGGATTTTCTTATTTGAGCCTTTCTTTGTGTTTTCAGTTACCTCTTATGAACCTCACCGAACTTCTCCTGTTGGGACCATTTCAGATGTTGATCCTTGGTCTAACTGTTCTTGAAGCTGGTGTCTTTTTTAAATTATCATTCTTTCACCAGTAAATTGACCATCAGCAGAGCTGGGACAGGTTTGCTGGTCACTTTTTGCTTCTGCCCTCGGAAGGGGGCACTTGGCCTCTTGGGGAGGGGCAGGAGAGGTCTTTGTGGGTCGGGATGGGTAACAGGGGGACTCTCAGTGCTTCCTGCGGCTTGGAACTGAGTCTCCTGTCATCCCAGGAGGGGCAGAGAATTATGTCCATGACCTACTAACCTCCAGTTGGGATTGTGGGTTTGGGAAATGAGTGCACAGATGGCAGCGCTGGGATGGTAGCAGATGCTGCTGATCTAATGAGTGGAATCAACTGACGTTTCAGCAGAGTCGTGGAGAGTGGCGTAGCGATGTCTGTGGAACCGCAGGGCTGCTCCCTTCTCCCTGCTACCCATGCTTTCTGGGTCCTTTCCCTTTTCACTTGGCACCCTCAATTTATCTTCTCCTCCAGATCGAGTTGGCACAACGATAACGTGGATAATTTTGATTGCACAGGGAAGCTGTTAGGGAATTAGATGATTAAGAAACATTTGGAGGGTGAACCAGAGATCCTGAGGCCAAAAATGTGCGTTACTCAAGTGCCAGCCGGCTGGAATGACCAAATGGGAGTGTTAAAAAAGAAGGAAGATCAATCAATTCCATACAGAATAACGAGCTGATAGCAAAGGGCTCTCTCTGTGGACGTGGCTCCAGCACGGACTTTGTGTAAGCGTGAACCATGAAATAAATACATTTGTTGTTGTTCAGGAACACAAGCCTCAGTGTGCCCTTGCAAATGCTCTCGAGGCAGGGCTTGTGTTCAGGCTGTCTCTTCTGCAGCTGTGGGTGGAGTCCAAGGACCCACTCAGGGATTTCTCTTTCTGATGGAATTACTTCGGTGATCTTGCTTTGAAGTTTGGAGCAGATGCTGTGTTGTGACTGTGTTTATGCCTTGAAGAAACAGCAACTTACCAAGAGGCAAGAGGTGCCTTTCTTTTATCTCTTCTGACTTTTATCTCTTTGACTTCCTGATAAGCCAAAATTGGCTTTTTAGCTGTGATGTGAAGGACCGGCAGCCAAAGAGCCACCACGAAAGGAAATGGAAATTGAGATTTCTGTGTCAAAAACCTGAAGAATAAACAAGATAGGGCGGAGAAGGCCTCAGCTCTAGTACTTGATCATTGAAAATTATTTCCTTTCCACTTTGTTAGTGTCAGCCATTTCCCAGAAAAATGGTGTATTTGTTAAAATAAATCTGTATGATATCCAAAACAAAATCCTTGAGAGCTGTGGGCTGTTCTGCTCAGCTTTGAATCCTGATCTGACATCTGTTCAAGCAGGGGGAGAGTCTTTGCTTGGATTTATTTGCTGACTTCTTACCCACCGAGTGAACTTTAAAATACTGATATTAAGTACATCAAATTACGTGTAGGAAGAACTTGGTCATCTGCAAGCTAAAGAGGAAAGCAGATGTTAACTGAAATGTGAGTGGTTCTGGGTAGATGTGTTTGTACTTGCATGGCTGGATTTACGTCTTTAAAAAGGCAGAGCCCTTGTGGCGCCTTTTCCTTATGGTTTGGATACCCCTGGAAGGGCATTGTAGGCCTCAGCAGTTACATGGAAATAAAAGTATGCATAAATCAGCAGAGCCATTCCTGCTCTTTGTAAGGAAGCCTAGGAATGGACTAGTCCCAGCCTGAATGTGGTATTGGGATGTGTTCAAGTCTTGCTTCCAACTGGAGACCTTGATATTTAAATACAGTAATGGGAACCGAGTTCATCCGATGGAGCTGGGGTGTTTGGTTGAGCTGTGAGCTGCAGGTGTATAATACCCTGTGAATTGCATGGCTGGGCAGGAAAGGAGAGGTGTTCTGAGCATCCTGACCTGTGAAGACCTCCAGACCCTCTGTATTCCTGCTCTGAGGGCAATTTGTAACGCTGGGACTGACTAGGCCTGGCCTTCAGGCTCTCATTAATAACTGGGCTCCTTCGTGTCAAAGCGATGCAGGAGTTCGAATCCGTGCTTTGCTGTTGCCCTGATTTTCACAGTTCTTCAATGTAAGATGGCTACATTTACAGAAAGTGCGTGAGAACTCTATCTACAGAATTAAAAACATTGAAGAACTGTGAAAATCAGGGCAACACTTTGCTTCCTTGGAACCAACCGATTTTCCTGATTTCAAGCAGTGCTGAGCGGAAGGGAGCTGGGAGGTTGAGGAAGGCAGAAAGCGTAGGTGTCAAATCCCATTTGCACAGCACAGGGAAGAGAGAGAAGGGAAGAGCCTTCTGGCTCCCCTGTGAGCCGGCTGGATGTTCCACCTTGGAGACCCATCTGCAGGAGTCTGCTCAGAGTGCCTGGCCCCGGGGGAGCTGGCGAGTGTGGTTTGACGGGGGGATGGCTGACGCCGATAATGGATCAGCTGGATGTGCACAACACAGGGAATAAGGACGGCAGCTGGCAGTGCTGCGGCCACAGCATGGCCCTTGGCTGGGGGGCACTGGTGGCATTGTGGCGCTGGGGGTGGTGCTGGTGGTGTCTTTCGGACAGATAAGCAGCTCTTAGGATGTGAGTCATCAGTCAGGAGAAAAGGACACGACTGAAGAGCACCACTCACGGGAAGAACAGGCAGAAAGAGCTGGCTGGAGGCAGGGAAACTCGGTGTGCTTGGTGCAGAGAGGGCAGGGAAGTTATTCTGAAATCATAACATTCAGATAACCACAAGATTTAGATATCAAAGCACTTAGCAAGTGTCCTGCACCAAATCTGGGCACAGACAGGTGTCACACAGACTGGGAGAAGATAAAGGAAGGTATTCCATGGGCTGCGGTCCAGATGAGTGAGTCTCTCTGCAAGAGAGATGAGGCCCTGTGAATTCCCTGTCTGAGAGCTGCAGATGGGCCATACTGAAACACCTTGCAGAGACATTGCACCTTCATTCACATTCTGTGGGCTGGATGTGGTGTGCCAGGTACTGTCCCAGTAGGGGGGTGGTGACCATGGCCTGTGGGAGCGGTTGTATTTCAGAGTCACACACTCCGTGGTGCCTGTGGAGCAGGCTGCGTGAAAACAACAAACTGGGGACATGGCAAGTGATGGATCCACAGAGTTTTGGGAGTTGTTTGGGAGCAGTTAGGGTGGTGGCTGGGGTAGATCAAGGTGGTCCTGATGAGGAAATATGCTTACAGAAGTCTCCTGGAACTGCTTGGTTTCAAGTCCATGAAAGCAATGGAAGCTTTGAGGCTAGGAAGGAGTTTCATGGATGTGGGAGAATTTCAGTGTGTGGTGTTTGGTCCTTGGGCCTCTCAAAGCTTTCTGAGCCATCTTGCAAACCTGTCAGGCTCCAGACACTGAAGAGAAGGCTGCTGCCTGCTCCTTGCTCCCAGGCAGAGTGCTGACTTGGCTGTTCAGCTGGGCATGGACTCTTCCTTGCACTTTGGCTATTCCTAGAGAACATGCCTGACCCCGTTTTGTTGGACTTGCTCTTATTTGGGTTTCCCTTTATCTGTGTGGGACTTGTTCTGCCTACTTTGTATATCATGGTTTTCTTGTCCCAGCCTGTTCCAAGGTAAATTGCCAAGGACGGGAAACTTCAGAAGGATGAGTCTATAGCAAAAAAGAAATCCAGTCAAGTGATTTCATTCTAGCATGGATTTCATCGTGGGAATGGGAGCTCGCTCTGCAGAATAAACTGCTCACCATCAAACAGTATAAACATATTTAGTGGCAACAATTGCTTCTTTGGAAAAGCCTAGCTAAAGCTCTCTGGGGGGATTAGTCTAGGCTTAGCATTAAAGCTGGGCTTGAAACATACTCTGCATTCCTAGTGACAGGAAAGTAGTGTCATCCAGAAGAGTTGTTTCATGTCTGCTGCAAGAAACGGGGATTATTTGAGGATGGGCTGGTTTAGATAAGTGACTGTCACAGCTTGTAGAATCCTATTTGCTGGTTGGAAGCAAAGGCAGCAGCTCAGGAACCACAGTTATTCACATGGGCTATTTTAGAGTTAAATTTTGTCAGTTGCACAGTTCAGACATCAAACTCAACGTTCTAAATTCCTCATTTAGACTAATCCTGGAGTCATTTAGATTTTCCTGTGGCCTGGCCCAAGGGTTTTGCAGCGTGTTGCAGCTGCCAGTGATGCATGTTGTGTGGATATGGGAAGGGAGAACAGGGAACTGATGAAGGTCTAGGGATGGGCAGCGTGCCTTGGGATCTGCCCAGAAAAATGGTGCTGGGGGCTTTGTACTGAGCTCAGTCTGGTTTTTGTTCCAGCTGTGTCAATGTGACTTTTATTCAGTGGTGAAGGGGGAAGATTTCCAAATCTTTTGCCTCGTCTGCTTAAAATACATACGTGTGTATATGCAAAACAGGCAGTATTTTGTAATGAATTGTTTGCCTTTGGAATGAGATTGCTCTTTGTTTTGTGGGTTCCTTTAGGGCTTTGGCAATAAATAAGAAGCTTCCAGCTGCAGACAAAACCACACTTGGGGTTACGTGTGAGCAATTTTTGATTGTTGAACGTTCCAGCATCACCTTCTTCCAAGGGTTTGGTCCTGCTTTGGTTGTAACGATGGGAGGGACCTCAGTGGGACAGGGAGAGGCTGCCAGGACACCTTGTGCCAGCACCTATAGGAACAGCACTGGCAGAACGAGAGCTGTGACCCAGGACAGCACCAGGAACAAATTTAACCCAAAGCATATATTTAGCCTGGCTGCTTTCAAGAAGATTTAAAGCCATATTTAAAGCTGAGCATCTGCTGAAGTGCCGGGCGGATTGCTGATATAAATAGTTACCCGCACTGGAGCTGCTCTGCCTATGTGGGGAAACCTGGGAGCAGGCAAGATTTCAGGGAGTGCTTTCAGCTGCTTTGCTGTGCTGGGATGACTATTCCTGGTGTCTCTTCTCCCCGTCGTTTCTCCTTTCCTTAGCTCACTTTCTAATGACCACAGGCTTTTAGAACCAAAGAAGAATTCCCTTTGTCATAAGTGGGAGAATCAGAGCACAGGTGGGACTGGAGTTGGACTGGTGGTTCCCTGCCCACTGCCCTGGCTGACCTGGGAGTTGTGCAGCTTTCCCAAAGCATGGCTCTGCTGGGAGCTGTCCCCCCTCACTGAGCTTTATTGTAAACTGATCCCGGGAGGATGAGGCTTTTTGGGAAAGCAGCCAGTGTGCTCTGTACGGCTCGTCCTGCTGTCCCTTTCAAAGGGGAATAATGTAAAAGAGCTTTCTTCCCCCAGCAGTACTTAGGAGGAACATTCTCCTTTTTCCAATTATCTGTACTTGCCTTAATGCCAGCTCAGCTGTCACTAAATGGATTTCCAGGTGTTTTCATAGTTTCTCCTGGTTGTTATGAAAATGGGCTTGTAGAAAAGGGATCGCTGCCTTGGGCTGGGATCTTTCTCGAGTCAGAGTTAGGGAGATGAGCGGCTCCCTTTGGAGTTCCCCTCAGAAGCAGTGATTCAGTTGCAGACCTTCTCCTTGAGTCACAACTGAGACAGACATCCCACCTGTTGTGGGAGGTCAGGCACTGATTCCTGTCCCGTGTGAAAAATATCTGTCAAGAGCTGCTGCTGGTGGTCACAGCATCCTGCTCACCCTTTTTTCTGGAGCTGCCTTGGACAGCTGTGTCCATCCTGCTCCAGAGAACATTTTCTTTGCATTCAGGTTTCATTTGCAGTCTCAAAATACCATTTTTTCTCTGTGAGAGTGGATTTTTGTCCAGAACCTGTGCCTATGGAATACAATGCTCTTCATGCTTATGGTGCTTCTTAACTATAGGAGGGTTCAAGATTAAGAAGCTGGAAAAGATGGCAGCTGTGTAAAGTTGGTAGATGAAGAAGGTCTTGTTCCCCAGCTTCTGCCTAATGTCCTTCATCAATCATTAGAGCAAAATAGGTTTTAGCAAACCTTATCCTCATGAATTCTTCATGAAGAAGCCAAGTTGTGCAGATGACTTGCATCCTGTTACAGCTCACAGCTGGTAGCAGCCATGGAAAGGGTTGGCTTTCAGGACATCCCATATTTCACAGCAGTTGGAGCTGTAGGCTTGTAACTGAAACTTGGCAGCATTTGGGAGGCTGGTGATGTCTTCTTTGCTTTGCTTTCACAAAGTGGATGTAATAGCTATGAACAACGAAAGGGGCTTTTCTTTGCCCTTCTGTGCAAGAGGAGATAGATTGTTTGAAAATCAGAAATAGTCAGAAATTGTCTGGTGCATCTGTTCCTTAGATTTCCCAAACCTGTCTTTCTGTGCTAAAAGCAGACCTTTCTTTAGGCAACTTAATTCTCTCTCTGTGGCAAATTCCAAACGCTTTGGAAGACCGTCGATAACGTTCAAGTTCAATTGAAAGTTATTCTGGGGTTGGGAAAATATTTAGTTTGCCTTCATTACATCTCCAGCTAATCCAAGGTTGGTGACTTGACTCTTTTCGCTGCAGTGCTGTGACTAACCTCATAGTTTTGTTGTTCGTTAACATAATTATGTGCTTTTCTAAAAATGGGAAGATACCAGGACATTTGCCTCATCCCTCAGTGGTTATCACACACTTTCAATAAGTGTGCTAAAACCCCCTATTGATCAAAGCTCCCATGTTTATAGCTATTTTTGCCAAGGAATTTGGGACAGGGCACAGAAATGGAAGGTGTGATGCTCTGGAGGAGAACCTGTTAATTCCTGTTGTCAAAAGGGAATGTGGCTGCTTTGGAAGCCTTTGAAGATAGAGAGAAAAGGCAAAATCATATTAATGTAAGGAGCTACAGGGAAGGTTGCTGGCTGGGAGGGAGGAGAGGTTACGTGTTTATGGATCACAGGAATGCAGTGTGGTACTTCCATTGATACATGCTGATAGTGGCTCTTTATTTTCAGCCCCTTGGGAATGATCGTGTTACAATAACTTTGGGATTGTGAGGCTGAGACTGACCAGAAAAGGCATTTGTATTTCTTTTCACCCACTTTCTTGAAATGAAGAAGTGCAGTATTTACTCTGGGGTTACTTTGAATTTTGGAGACTTGAAAAGTTGATCTCCTTTTGGCTGCAGCCTGCTGGTCTTCAGCACGTTTTGGAAATAAGGATTTGGATTTCCTCTGAGGTTTCATCTGGAAAAGAGGTTGCAAGGGGGAAGTTTTGGAAGTGGCGACTGTCTAAGCTTGTGACATCTGTGATCCTGGCCTGTGCAGCCATCTCTGGAAATCTGCTGGAATTTTACATCTTTTTGGCCTGTATGGGTCAGGCACATAATATTTATTGTGAGCAGTTTCTCTTGCTGCCTCTACTTGTCTGAGGTGTCTGGAAGCAGCGATGACGCTGTGGGCTGTTCGCAGGCGTTTGAACTCGGTGCCTGCGGGAAATGGAAAGGCAGGATTTTGCCAGGTCAGCTCTACACAGACGCAGTGTGTGTAGGAGCCACTGGAACTGGTGACTCGTTCCTGGCAGGGTGGCTCGTCATGGCTTCAGACCTGACAGGGCAGGCTTGGATGGGATATCGGGGAAAATTTCTTCCCTGTTAGGGCAGTGAGGTCATGGCACCAGGGTCACCAGAGAAGCTGTGGCTGCCCATGGATTCCTGGAAGTGTCCAGGGCCGGGTTGGACAGGGCTTGGAGCAACCTGGGCCAGTGGAAGGTGTGCCTGCCCATGGCAGGGGATTGGAATGAGATAAGCTTTGAGGTCCTTTCCAATCCAAACCATTTTGGGATTCTGTGATGGGGACACTGCTCCCCCTGTAGCTTAAGGTTGTAAGAGGAGAGACCCTGGATACAGATTTTAGGAGTGCTTGAGACGTTTTTAGCATTAGGTGGTATTTGGTGCTCCATCAGATGCACTTGATGGGGAAGTGGTGGTATCTGTGAGGAACATCATTCTGGCTCTGGAAAAGCCCTCACAGCCGAGGCAGCATGTGATGCAGAAGGGAAAATGCTCTTTGCTTGGAAGCTAACGGCTTCAGAAACATAAGGTCAGTGCTGAACTGGTTGCAAAAACATCCTCCTCCAATTAAATCTGGTGTGACATTTTTCTAAGGAATGTGGGTTTGGTGTCCTTCGTTTGGGAAGAACAGACAGATTTTGCACAGCAAGAAAAAGAGTAAATGTTTTGCAAGGAATATTTTGCTTACTATCAAGGACACGTATTTTCTTTCAGTTATGCAAAGCATGTGCTTAAAATGGGAATTCCACTGGAGGACAGCTTTCAAATCTTGGAAAAGACATCCTTGAGGTTTATTGCTCACAATTTCCTGTCTCTTTGGGGGATAAAAAACAAACGTGTTTTGAAGAAAAGCTATTTTATCTAAATTAGTGCATTGAACTGTTCCCATCTGTGATGTGATATTGTAGGCAGACGTTTGACTTCGTCTCAAAATCAAGCAGAAGAACTTGGGTTGGAGTTGAGTGATCAGGTGTATATGAAAGAGCTGTTCTCTGCTCCATGGCTTCTCCAGTGCCACAAAGTTGAGAAACACCTGGAAAACCAATCTCTTTTTTTACATCTTCTTTTCTTTCATGTATTTAACGGAAGTATGTAGCAAACAGTCCTTGCTTGGTTCTTCTGGGGTTATTTTTCCATGTGATGGAGTTCCTTGCTCTGAAATAGATGGAGCCCGTTACAAGTTCATTTTCCTTGTTCAGAACTTGTTTGCTGTAGTGACAGAGCAGAGCACGATGGCTCCTAGAAAAGGGATTCTGGGAGTACGTGTTCCTGTTGCTCATAGCTGCATCCCGGCCAAAGTTTGCCTGGTGCTCTGTGGTGGAGAACTGGGGAAGAAGGAGATGGATCTCTCTGTTCAGCACCTTGGTTTAACTTAGAGCTTTAAAAAAATACTTGGAACTGGGAGGCAGGAGAAGTTGGGGAATTTCATTTCCCTGAAAATCACCTGTATATTTCTTAACATGGTATTCCTGTCTTCTTTTTTTCCAAGTTCAATAGGCCTTAGGAAAAGCTTTTGAGAAGAAATACAAAAATTTCTTCTTGGTGCGTGTAGACAAACACATCGGGTACAGTTCTGCAATCCAGAATGGCTGAGCTGGATCCATGTGTGCCTTGGCTTGTGTGTTACACATTCTTGGGGTATTCCTTTCCATGCTGCAGCTTCACTGCAGCTTTCAGTTCTTAGTGGTCTTTTCCAGCCTCGGGGATTCTGTGGTTCAGTGCTGCGTACCTTCTTCACTGGGGTCACAGTTCTTCTTTCCCTGGAGCCATGAAGATGTGCACCTCGCTATGGAGAGATTAGCTCAGTAGGTGAAGTAATGTATGAGACACTTAATCAGCTCTTCATGTTTGCCTTAAAAAAAATTAGTCAAAGAAATAATGCTTCATTTGAATCAGCAAGTGGGGAAATTTAATTTAAATAATGGATTTAATCTGGTGATATAATTTTCATGATTTCCTTAAGGGGACTTGATTTGCTGTTGGTATTTCTTTTACCCTGAATCTACTGTTCCATTTTGGTAGCCAAGTCACACTTTATAGTACTTGGTGTAATTTGATATTGTAATGTGCAGGTATCCAGCATCCTAAGTTTTGTGCATTAGATGGCCAGATGTTCATGCTGGTATCCACCTGGAGATGGAGAGGACTTCCTTTTAGATCTTTGTCAAATTCCATGTGGATGGAAATTGAAATTCCATTAAAAATATCCAAGGGGAAGGCTGTCTTTCTTGGTATTGGTGCAACTACTTGGTGTTTGGGTTTTCTCCCCAGTCGAAATCTCTGTAGGAGTTAAGGGAGCATTATCCGAACTAATGTGCTAGCTGAGTTCCCTCTTCTCCTTAGATCTCATCTTCCCACCCCTTCTTTTTAGCTCAGAATTCTGAAGAAATAAACAACCTCTCCTCTTTTCACATCACAGTTAATTTTTTAATGAGCTGAATAATTTAATAATGTAAACTGACAATAATATTCCCTCTGCTCCGTAGAAGATGCCACTGTGAAAAACTGGATTAGCACATTTGTGTAGTCTGGGCTGAAATTATTAGTTTGTGATTCTTGTTTGGATTAAGCAATTTGATTTGGTCAAGTCTTTGGAATCTAACATGTACTTTCTGCTCTCTATTCATAGAATCATCACAGAATGGCCTGGGCTGGAAGGGAACTTAAAGCTCATCCAGTTCCATCCCCTGTCATGGGCAGGGACACCTTCCACTAGACCAAGGGGCTCCAAGCCCTGTCCAGCCTGGCCTTGGACACTTCCAGGGATGGGGCAGCCACAGCTTCTCTGGTGAACCTGTTTTCCTGTGAGAGACTTGGCTGTTGTCTCTTGGGAAGCGGTGGGTGCTGACATCTTGTGTGTGCTCCCGGGATGCTGCAGGTGCTGGCTGGCCAGGGCAGGATGGGCACGTCACGCTGCAGACTGAGGAGACACGTACGGTGTTACGTGAGCCGGGAGCAGCCCTGGCCACGGGCCCTGTCTGCAGGCAGAGGCTCTATTAATAGAGCTGAGAACCAGATGATTCCTGGTGTTACGTGACTGTGACTCCGGAGATTACACCGGGAAGGTGTTTGGGGGTGTCAGGAAATCACCTGTACGGGACATGCATGTTTGCAAGGGAACCGGGACTGCTAATACTATAGTCTTGAAACTGAGAGATGCAGTAATGGGAAAACATGCAGGACTGTGGTGGAGAGAGTTTGGATTTGAGGCACGAGTGATTAAACTCCTTTCAGGGCAGTGCAGAGCTCTGCAGGACTCGGGAATGGAAGAAATGACTGCACAGGGAGGGCAGAACATAAATGCTGGATGTAATTTCAAGTAGGCACATCTATCCTTGCTCCTGCTTTAGTTTTTCCTTATGCCTTAAATAATATTCTGATAAATCTAAGGCATCCTTCAAATTCATGGCATCCAAGGAACTGTGCATTCCTCTTCTGTGAGCAGTCGTAGGTATTACCTGTCTGAGCAATGTGCTGATCAGCGTCATTATTCCAGCACCAAATCTTGAATGTAAAGCTTCTACACCTGCTGTTCCTGTAAATCTCCTTTGGAAGGCCAGTGTACCTTAGTGTGGAAAATGTCAAATTATTTTAGAGTCACATTTCACTGGGAATAACTTGGTGAGTGCAGCTTTGGCTCCCCTTAGTGCTGTCAAGTTTGTCCAGTGCCTCGTTACCTTATTTTACATCAGTCTTGTGCTTTGCTTGACTCCTGTGGGAATTGAGCAGGTCCAGGTGTAGGTAAATGGCTGGTGGGATAGTTCAGCACCTCTTTGGCCATAACGTTGTTTTCCTTGCTGTTGTTGTAGATATAATCTGTGGTTAATCCCCCAAGTCCAAACCTGTGACTCCCCAGAGGACCTGAAGCCTTTTGTTGGTTTTGATTTGCAGCCTTATTATAGACAAATTAATGGCCCTGAGTGACAGCAGGGCAACCAGAGATGAGAAGAAAATGAGTAATTAACATATATTGGGTATTACTGATTGCTTTTATGATTATCTGGATTTTAAGGCATTAGCTGGAAAAATAGCTCCTAATCCCTTATTAAAGATAAAAGGCAAGTCATTAAAAGTAGGAGGTTGTTTTCAGTCCTGAGAAGCTCTGGAAATATGTCTTGGCTCCAGCAGCAAACTAAACTTGAAAGCCTGTAATTCCAAGTTACTCAGCTTAGTTGTTCTCCTCAGCAAGGGAATTTCTGAAGTTTCCCATGTGCTGGGAGGCGGAGGGGATGCGAGACAAAGCGACCCTTGTCATAGGAGCTGCGTGCTTGGCACCGCGACAGGGCCCTTTGAATATCCTCAGCATTAGCTGAGCCTGGCCCAGCTGCTGGGCTGGGAACTCTCGACAGCCCCACAGAGGGGTTAGCCCTAACTTCAGCTTTCTGTCAGAGGCAAATCTCCTGTATGAGGCTCCTGTCGCACCCCGACTCCTTTGTACCTCCCTCTCACCATTGTGGCCACGTAACTGATTTTGTAGCCATCTAACTGGTTTCAAGGAATTGTAAAAAAGGTCACAGAATGGTTTGGGAAGGGACCTTTAAAGTCATCTTGTTCCAAGCCCCTGCCATGGACAGGGATACCTTTCACATTGCTCAGAACTCCATCCAACCCAGCCCTGAATGTTTCCGGGGATGGGGCATCCCTCACCTCTCTGTGCCAATGTTTTACCACCCTCTTCGTAAAAAATTTCATGGCCGTCTAACTGGATTCACGGCCATCTCACTGGTTTCATGGCCATCTAACTGGTTTCAGAGGCATCTGACTGGTTTCAGGGCCATCTAGCTGGATTCAGGGCCATCTAACTGGTTTCAAGGCCATCTAACTGGTTTTGTGGCCGTGCGCTAAGCTGAATCAGCAAAACAGACTAGTCCAAGCCCAGAGCCCTGATCCCAACAGGGTAGGGGGAACGAGAGGCTGAAGTGCTGGGAGCAGGAAGACGATAAAACTGGGGAAAGGTGATGTTTGGTTGATGCTATTCTTAAACGCACCTGGAGCGTGTGCGAGGTCAAAAGGAAAGCAGCAGCACCCCTTGCTGAGTTATAATAATTAATAATCTGCAGAAAATTGCCAGACACTGAGACTTTCTTAATAGTCAAGTATTTTTTTGTTTTAAAATGAGTACATTCCTTATTTCTGGGTAATGAAATTTGAGTACCAGTAAAACCACAAACTTTTCACATTTGTTTCCCGTATTTTAACAGTTCTGTGTTTCAACACATCGTGTTTATATACTCTGGCTATACTTTTAAAAAGCAATTTAAAATGCAGTGGGACCAATTAAAAAGAAATAAAGATGGCATTTAACGACTCTAAGGAGATCAGTGCTTGTAAAGAGATTTACATTGGAGGAAATGCTGTTCTGATGGAATACGGTTTGGAAAACACTGCTCATTTCTGCTTTGCCCTTTCCAACCTAAGTTGTTTAAAAGATTACCACTAGTACCTGGCTGATTTATTCCCCCTTTTTTTTTTCCTTAAGTCCTGGACAGTGTTTGAGACCAGCTGGGTGCTGAGTGCTTTTGATGCCACTGCCAGTTTTTTTGTGCTTGGGGAAGGATTTAAAAAGTAGAGTTTGACTCCCTGTTGGGTTGGTCACAGTTGATTCCCTAAATGCAAAGGAAGCGGTTCAGCTTTGGAGTTGTTTTGCTGTTTTCCTGTTTGGTCTTGGTTGTGCTGGTGCAGTCTCTGTTTCCAAAGAGCTTGTCAATATCTTCTGATACAGAGCTGGTGTTTTGTTACTCTCCGTTCTGTTCTCGTTCTCTAGACCAGGATGCCAAGCAGATTATTAAACCCAGCATGGGGTTTCCAGTCTCTCTTCATTACTAAAAGTTGCTCTGAAGCCTGTGTGGCAGAGTGGTCACATTTGGGCAGCAGATGGGATAGTTGGAGTGGAGATCATCTATCTGGGAAGCTCACTAATGGAATAGAATAAATGAGGCTGGAAGGTGCCATCAGCAGGTCCAAGCGGGTCCAAACCTTTGCTCAAAGCAGGGCCAGCTTGGTAATTAATTTATTAACGTTGGTTTCTAAATTATGATATCATGTCTGGAGTGCTCCGTCCTTAGATGGAAGTGCAGTGGCACAGGGCCCCAAGGAGGCACACTGTTACTTTTCCTACTCATGGAATCATCCTGATACCTTTGGATGCTCAGGACAGAGAATACTTGGGTCTCCTGGGGCTCCCTTTAAGCACAGGCAGTACAACATTATTCTTGCCAAGTGCGAGCAATTGCATCTTCTCTGTCTCCTTTGCAGTGGTTTCATCCTCCCCTCACATGCACTTGATGACCCTCTTGTATCCTCCTCGTCCCACCTATGACAGAGGGGACCATGTGACCCTGTAAAAGACACCGCTCACCATATCTGCCACTGTGGGGCTAGGCAGGGGCCTGACCATTAGGAAGGTCACTGCTTATGCAAAAATCCCCCCCAGCTATTCCCTTCAGTCCAAGCCATCCCCAAACCGACCTCCTACTTATGTTTTCCTCCCAACTGTCTAATCATTAACAAGCTGCTTAATGCACAACAAAAGACCAATTAACCCTAAAGCATTTAGTGAACTACATGTAAATTAGTTGTAAAATGTTGCTGTAAACATTAAATGTCGGGCAATTACATAAACCAATAATTGCTAAAGTTGCATTTAGGACCCTAAAAGAAAGAAAAAAAAATCTGCTTAAGTAGCACTTCGGAGAACTCTGCTAATGGTTTTGTTTTTAACTGCAGCCATCCCGGTCTGGGTAGGTCCCAGCAGGCTGGGGCAGTTTAGATTCCGTGTGGTTTTAGTTGTGTAAGAAAAATAAAGGCATGGTAACCTTGTGCACCTTCGGAAACTGCAAGGAAAACCTCCAAAGGGCACAACCTGGAGTCTAGAAAGAAATGGTGGAAATACGGTAGATGGTATCCCGTTGGGTACTAGTGCCAGGTGATTCTGTGGACTGATCATTGTTTTCTTCAGATTTAGGCTGCACAAAACATTCCAGACTAAAACCTTGGGTCTGGACAGGGTCTGGTGAGATGTGAGCGCAAAGGGCCTGGCCACTCACTGCTCTTGGGTTCGCTTCCATCTTCTCTTCCTTGTTCTGCAGGCACCTGCCTCCTCCCATGTTAACCTTTGGAAAAGGCTAAGTGCCTGTGCACCCACCTGTGTGCTGGAGTTTCACACGAAGAGGCTGCTTTGCTTTTCTGCACAATTTTTAATCTCCTTTAATTGGCCGTCTCACTCCAAGGTGGTCCAGGTCACCCACCACTTCTCAAGCTCCTGCTGCTAATGGTCTTAAATAATTAATTTTCCTTGTATGCCTCATGTACTTATCCTCCAGTTTTTAGTGGAATCTTTCATTTCTGGTAGTTTTGCTTTGACCTGGGCTTGTGTCAGACCCAGATGTTCCTAAATGGTGCAGCGAAGTGTGGCTTTGCCTCCTTGTTCTGTGTATTTGTGCTTCGCTGCTGCTTTAGAGCCTCTTTGTTGTTTTGGTAAAAGTATCTCTCTGTGTGGCTCATGTTGCATTCCATAAGGAGTCACCAAATGTGTCTCTAGATACCAGATTTCTCATTTTTCAGTGAAAAAACAAGTTGTGTTTGTTTGAACTCTCTTTCCTCCTTCCTCAATTTTGGCAGTAGCCTTTTCTGAAGTATATTGATCTTAATTACAGTGCATTCACTTACTGGAAGCCAACCTGTGCTTAATTTTCCTGGATAAATCCATTTGATAATGGTCTTTTATTTTTCTTGCACACAGTTCTGCTAGTATAGATTCTGGTCGTGTTCCTTTCCTGAAAGTGGAAATACTTTATACTTATGTTTCCTTGATTGAATTACAGAAATTTGCTTAAAGCTGTGTAACTACCTTTCAGCATGGGTGAGACCCCAGCAAATCCACTGGTTTTTTCCACCGTAATCATGTTCCGTGGAGGTTTGGTGCTTGTGTAGGAGGTGGGGGTGAGTCTGTGAAGCTCAGAGTTAAGAGGAGGCAGAAGCTTGAACTTCACTTGCTGTTGCAAGGGGAAACCGGTGAAGAGCAGGACCTACCCAAATGTCACCGGGCTTTTGAGAACAAGTTGAATCGGGAGTTTCTGGGAAGCCGCTTGGAAGGAGTGTGCTGCTGGCAGCCTGGAGCCGTGCCGAGCCCGGAGTTAATGGTGGTTAATTTTTAAAGGCAGGGCTGAAACTGGTTATTGTGTCTTTGTCTCAGTAGGGTCTTTCTGCTCCTGAAATGCCATTGCAAGAGCCCTTTTCTGAGTTCTCTTGACTTGACCCAAAATGAAAATACCTTCAGAGAAGTGATTTATGCACACAAAACTTTGCTTTGCCACGCTGCTAACCGATGGGGACAGTTCCATCGGGATGGTTGTAACGTCTCCAGGGATGCCAAGTGAGAGAAGTGGCGTTTATCAGGATTTAAAATGCAGAATAAATGCAGGCACCCAAAAGAGCAGGTCTGTAGGGATGGATCCACCCAATGGAGCTTGCTTTGCAGCAGCAGGGAAATGTGAGGAAAACCAGCACCCAGACGTGAAACCAACTGGTTTTGTAACCACCCTGTCAGGCCAAATCCTGGTGCTCTCCTAGTCAATGGAAGCATTGTCTGGATTCTCAGGCTGGCTTTGCAGCTTTTTAGATAAGCGGCTGTGAACCGTTCTGAGCCAAAAGGGCAGTTTGTCACTGAATGAAGCTTTTCAGAAGGTGGTGGAAAAATAGACAGGCCTTTTTCAAAGCATCTCAAAGGAGCTTGGCACCTTCCTCCTGCTGTGAGTCAAGGTGAAGTGGCCTCCTGAGTTCTGGCTTCTGAGCTGGTTGGACCAGATGATCCTTGGGGTCTCTCCAGCCTGGTGTCCTACAGTTCTGTGATTCTACGACAGTGTTTTTAGTGTGGAGATATGTGTAGGACATGGGGGAATGGCTCCCCACTGACAAAGGGCAGGGTTAGATGGGGTATCAGGAAGAAATTCTTCCCTATGAGGCTGGTGAGGCCCTGGCACAGGCTGCCCAGAGAAGCTGTGGCTGTCCCCTCCCTGGAAGTGTCCAAGGCCAGGTTGAATGGGGCTTGGGGCAACCTGGGCTAGTGGAAGGTGTCCCTGCCCATGGCAGGGGGTTGGAACAAGATGATCTTTAAGCTCCCTTCCAACCTAAACCATTCTGAGATTCCATAAAATACATATTTACGCAGTGGCTTCCCTCTCCTGTGAGGAGTTTGAAGCAGGACAGGTGATCAGGAAGAAATAACAACCTGCAGAACCCCCCAGCATGTGTGTTCAGCTCTCGTGCACCAGTTGGTCTCTGCAAGGATGGTAAGGAATAATAATGCACGTTTCCCTCTGTGCCCAGAATGGATGAGGTGTTTGGCAACATCGAAAACAGAGGGGACAGAATGAAAAGAGCTGAAAGCAAGAAGTGTGGATGCCAGAACCATTCAGTACTCCTTGAAAAACTGCCTGGCAACGGAGGTGGGCTCCGCTGCAGCCGGAGATACGGGACGAAGGGCTCGGCACGCACGGGAACTGTGGGAATAAATACGGAAAACCCTCACCCTCATGTGTGTAGCTTCCTCCCTCTGTGGGTGGGTTCTGTCCTGCCAAGCTCCTGCTGAAGGAGACTTCCAGAAGTGCTGAAACAGTCGGGGCCGCTGTGGAGACTGATTGAACGGGACAAATAGACAGTGATGAAACCCTGCTTGTGAGAAGAGCTTAATAGGCAGAAAATTGGCTGTTGCAGCCGGAGGGCTGGTTGGGAAGCGCGGAGAGGGAAGTTTCCTCTTGTCGCTGCGTGGAAGCTTGAACTCAAGAGAAGAGCCCAGAGTTGTTATAGCCGTGTCCTTAAAAGTGTCCCTGTACCCTCCCTGTTACCCAAACGAGGTAAATGAGCAGTGGTAAACTGAGTTATAGTTTGGCAGGAGGACTTGTGGGTGGTGCAAGGAAATGACACTACTTACAGGGACTGCAGCACATCAAACCAGATTGTTTTTGTTTGATTACCAGAGGAGCAGGAGTTTTCCCTTGTGCTTACGATGAGCAGTTGCTTTGTGGACACATGGTGCAGTGATGTTGATGGAGGTATGGGAGGAGTTGTGTGTGATCGTGGTGTGCTTACAATGTTTAAGGTACCAGAACAGGACCCAGCAGGATCCCAGAGAGGTGGACAGCACCAGTCTCTCCAGGAAGGAGACTGTGAAAGCCACGCTGCTTTAAAAAGGGAAACAAGGAAAAGCCAAAGAAGGAAAATTACGAGAATTAGGGAGTGATTTTTGAACTCAGTTCTATGTGGCAGCCACTGTGCTGCTGTTTCACTGGGGACTTGACTGTTGCTCAGATCCAGTGGAGGTGTGATGCCAGACAGCATCCTGTATCTGTGTGACAGCAGGAAATATTCCAGAGCTCTGGAGAAAGCCAGGCTTTCTCTAGATGCTGCTCTTTATTAATAAAGTCTTCTTGGCAACTGCTCAGGAATAGCTCCTTAAAATGTGCTGCCATAGCAGTTTGACACAACTGGAAGTAAGATGGCTGATCTCCAGGACTAGTCCAAAAATACCTTTGTTGTCCATATTTTGCAATGGATTGCTTGTGATGTAGTTTATATCAGGGTTTACAAGCAGTATGGTTTGTCGCTATGGACTAGTTGGTTCGTAAAAGTGAGTGTCAGAGGCATTGCTGCCTTTAATGGAATTAAGAATGGCACTCGGAGAATCTAAAAAATTTTCAAAATGTGATATAGAAAGACAAATTTCCTGTTTTTGTATCAGTTTGAGAGCCAGTCACTGTTGATTAGCATCTAGCATACCCACAGGGAATTGCATGGTCCCTGTACGCCCAGTTCCGCACCCTTGGAATCAGGGAAGCCTGGCATTGATGGGAGCAGGCAGAGCCTCGCATTGTTAATACATAAAATACTCAGTTTGGCTCAACTGGCTAATCGTGTGTCCGTGGGAGGCTATCCGTTCCTATTTCCTTGGGATTCTGCAGCTGCCTCTGCTTCTGGCAGGTTATGTAGATATTACTGATTTTGGCTGCAGCTGGGATAAACAGACAAGTCTTTGAAGGCAGAGCCTCCCTCAAGTGGAGCAGTGTTGGAAGAAGCTCATCCTGGGACTTGGGGTATAGCATGTGGTGGTCTCTCCATCACAGCCATGTGGATGAAATTGGCAGGCTGTCTTCTTTTATAAGAAGTGCCTTTTAGGATAAGAGTCACCAAATTTTCATGAGATAGAGCTCGGTTTGTGTAGAAGTTTCCCCGACTGATTGTCCACATTGCATCCACAGATGAATTAATGTGAAACATTTTTGTTAGAAGGGTCCTTTTTCTCTGCCTGCATCTCCAAGGAATGTTTTAAGGAAGTATCTGTCGGCACAGCACCAAAGACCAAGGGAGCTGAGAATGCCCAGCAAAGTGTTACGTAAATGCCACCGTTCTTCTGGCACTTGAGAGAACACAGTGTTAGTAAGAATTTGTCTAATACTGAAGATTTTTTACAGATCAAGCACTTAATATATGCCACATGCTGCAGAGGAGCTTACAGCAAAACGTGTACAATCATGCAGTCCGATAGTCCAGCAAAAAATGGATTATTCCAGAGGCAGTGCTGTTCATTATGTCTGGGAAGGGGCACTATCAAGGGATGGGGTAGATTTGCTCCAAGATGGATCAAGCACATCGAAGAGCATTCTCTGCACCCCACAGTCATGCAAGAAGTGGCCTGGGGTGGGATCTGGGTGGTGTGGGGAGCGTTCCCTCCCCACGCAGGCTGCCAAGTCCCGCCTGTGGAAAGTCTAATCTGCCTCGCAGCCAGCCCGCCCCGGCGCGGGGTCAAAAAGTAATCGTTCATAAGCAAAGAAGCAAAACAAGCAGAAGAGAAATTCTCACGCGTGCTTAGGGTGATTAGCTGGGCAGCGGATCACCCAGGGCTGGTTCTGTGGGACCCTGGAAAAGGCCGGTGCACAGCCTCGGAGCAGTGCTCCCGGTGCAGGCTTTCCGAAAGCAGGTGTCATGTGTAAATCCACGTGCACTTGGCTTCTTCGATGGTGCTCGGGGATGCTTGTGCTTGGTGGAGCACTTGGGGAATCAGGAAGTCAATTCTCACCTGGGCTCTTCTGCAGAAATTGGTGTTACCTGAAGTGATTGTTTTCCCTTCCATAACGGGGATAACAGTTCTTATCTGCAAA
This sequence comes from Oriolus oriolus, assembly GCA_013400235.1. Classification (NCBI taxonomy): domain Eukaryota; kingdom Metazoa; phylum Chordata; class Aves; order Passeriformes; family Corvidae; genus Oriolus; species Oriolus oriolus. The sequence goes on from VXBT01013908.1 coordinate 704,010, forward strand.
GGTGCAGGAATAGCATGGAGGGTCTGTGTGCTCCAGAAATGCTGGGCAGTATTGCTGGTGAAGCGGGAGAGCATCCATTGTCATACCCTGTGGCCTTGGCCAGTGTATTGGATGCTGTACAGGAGCTGGCAGAGGTGTCCGAGGGGATTGTTTTCAGCAGCTCCTGGTGTTAGGTGGGATCCGTTCAGGTTTGTCTTGAAGGAAGCTGGTGGGACTATGGTCCATCAAAGCCTCCCTGCTTGCCTTTTGCTGGTGTCTTGTGTTGACATTAACACACGATTAAAATTGATTTTGGTAATGGAGAATTTTGGAAGGGAAGTCAGCTGAACTGGAAAGGAAACAGGTTTAAATCTGTTACAGGTGTCTGCACAATTGTGTCACCGCTCTGACTGAGGATGGGTTTAACCCGAGCTTTGGCAGGGAGAGGGCAGCCCCAGAAAAGACTGGGAGTACGATCGTATCCTGTTTTAATAAGCCTGCCTGGAAAGCACGTTTGACAAACAGTTTTCCTCGATACCAGTTCCGCAGGCTCTGGGGAGGGATTTGCACCAGGTCTTTTGGGGATTTCTGTAGCTGCTGGCACACTTAGAAGTAATGGAGAACTTCGTGTCTGATGGTCCCTGTGGCCTCGGATGGAGGAAGCAGTTGACCGAGGTGCAGGTCCCCAGGGTCTTCAGAAGTGTCCCTGGTAACAGCCAGCTGAAAAAGCAGGAGGAAAAGCATGTTGGTTGGGTGGAGAACGGGCTGTTTAACTTGTGCACCAACACAGATACCCCCATCCTCCATCCTAAGGCAGCATCGTACACCCGGAGAGCCAGGCTGAAACTGCCTTCCGCCCACCACCAGCCAGGCCCTTGGCACGGAAGCAGGAGGTGATTTTAGGATAGGGATCAGTGCCGCAAAGCCCCCCCGGACATTCTCGTGTGCGGCTCTGCCATCGCACCGGGCAGCGAGGGAGGGCTGCCACCAAAGCCATGGCCACAGCAGGACTGGGAAGCTCAGCCATGCCTGATTTGAGGCTGTCGTGCTAGAATGTGTCTCTCCCTATTTCTGAACTCCCTGAGATTACTCTCTCTTGATGGAGATTGATTTTTGCCGTTGGGAACCCGAGGGTATACATTGTGCTCGGAATTGGCCTGAGCTGAACTTGGAGAAACTGCTGATGTGTTTGCTCTTGTGCAAGTTATGGATTTTATAAGCTGCCTCATGAACTGTGTGTGGCTGAATGGAACAGGGAAGGGAAGAGGTGGAAGTGAGAGACATCACCCATGGATGGCATTGCCTCTGTATCCACGCTGTGTTGGAACATTCAACCCTCTGCAATTAATATCTTAATTCCTCTCCCATTCAGGGGAAAAATATAATCCCAGCCATCTAAATCTCTGGATTAGCCTTTTCTCTGCTGCAAATGTTTGCTGGCCATCAGGTTGTTCTCTTGAATAAGACAGCAAGGAAAACAGTATTGACCAGCCTGAGCTGCTGCTGGCGTCAGTGGTGTTGGTTTGAGCAGCTCCTGAGCTGGGCGGCCGAGGTGGAAGTGAAGGTGATGGCCAAGGCTGGGGCATGCTGGTGAGGCGGTGCTCAAAGGTCGGGCAGGCAGGGCTGAGGGGTCACCCCCCGGGTTAATGACTCTCCAGTCCCTGAGCCCAGCGCTCAGCCGGCCGCCCGCGCTGAGCACACAGTGTTCGCCTGGAGATTAAGATGAAAACATGTTCTCCTTGCTAAAGAGAGCACATAAACAACCCATAAACGGCCCATTAACCCACAAAATCGCAGTAAAGAACATGTGGTCAAGCGAGCATCGGGGACCTGTGACCCAGCAAATGCCCTAATGGGATTGTGAGCCTTATCATCGGCCCTAAGTGTGGATAATGGGAAATTAGCAACAGGGAAAGGAAGGAGGCAAGAAAGAAGGGGTGACGGACAATGGGCACCCAGGTTCAGTGAGCAAAATGTTGTGGAATGATGGTGTTTTGGGTGGGAATATCAGGGTAACGCTTCCATGTAGTAAAACCACTTCAAAATGACTTCAACGGCTCAAGAAGCTCTGCAGTCCCTTCTCTCACAGCCTCTTCCAAGCAGCAGCCACTTATGTGCTCCGCTTTGCTTTTTGAAGCAATAGGATGGACGTGTATTTTTGTGTTTTCTAGCTGTGATACTCGAATTCTGTTTGCATATAAAAGTATATTGAGATTCATTAGTGCAGGTAAAGGGGGAGGACAGTGGAACGTGCACGGTATGGATGGATAGTCCGGCATCTCGTTCCAGCCCCCTGCCACGGGCAGGGACACCTTCCACTAGCCCTGGTTGCTCCAAACCCCATTCAACCTGCCCTTGGACACTTCCAGGGACGGGGCAGCCACAGCTTCTCTGGGCAACCTGTGCAAGGGCCTCACCATCCTCACAGGGAAGGATTCCTTCCCAGTATCCCATCTAACCCTGCCCTCTGGCAGTGTGAAGCCTGTCACTCCAGGCCCTTGTCAGAAGTCCCGTTGCAGCTCTCCTGAAGCCTGCAGGAAGTTGAATGCCTCATGCTGGGGAGGCTGCTGTAGCAGCGGGGGGAGGTCCTTGGCTCCCAGGAGATTCCAAGGGCATTTATGATTACAAATATACTTTCAGTCAAAAAGTAATCTATATTACAGAAGTATCATCACTCTAACTGAGTAACTTAGGAAGAAAGCTATGAAAGTTTATTTAAGGAAAAGAAAAAGGAGTAAAGGACATGTTTTTAACTGGTTTCTTTTTTCCCATTGCAAATTGAGACTCTGTTTACCATGGAAAAATCAATGTGGTTGGACACCTGGTGTAATTAATTATTTTGCAAGAGACAGCCAGCCAGCTGATCTTTTGAAAAGGAGTTTTTAGCAGAACTGTTCAAAGTTCATGGTCTGCTGTGTATCTCTAATGCTGATAAACATCCAGCAGAAAGGATGCCTGTCTTAAAATTTCACATGGTCACACCTTTGTTTTAAAGTGATACGCTCAGAAAAAGTCTGTAGACCCCAAGGAGCCCTCCAGCAAGGTGACTCTGGTGGTGTGGGCTCCAGTTATCTTTAGGAGATGCCCTCAGGCCTTGGGATGGGGACAGTGATGCTCTCGGGTTTGAATTTTGAATCCTTAACCAGGAAAGGGTTTCTGTCCTTTTTCTTGAGCTTGTAACGCAAACACACTTTGCTTGTACTGTGTCTTGAACGTAGTTCTTTTGCCTAAGCAGGCAGTCTTTTCCAACCAGGACCAGTTGTTTTTTTTCAGTGCATTGGTGCCTGACTAAATGCATTGGGTCGCATTCTTCATGTATAGACGAGACTACCCTTCTGTTAAATATTCCTGTGCTTTCCAGTGGTGGGTCGGGGAGGTTCCAGCCTGCCTTGCAGGCCAATGGCAGCCCAAACCTGGCTGGCAGCGAGGGAGGGGAAAGCCAGCAGTGGGATGCTGTGCCAGCAAGCCCCCAATTGGTTTGGCTGGAACTGGTTTTAGGTCATATAAAAAAGGGGGTGAACGATCCGGGCTGCTCAGAGAGCGGCAGGTCCTCAGGCAGCGACACAGAGCACATTGGTTCTGAGCTCCATAGTGCTTTTTTTTACAAGGGCTGCAAATTGCTGTAATGTAGTTAAGGTCTGTAGGAAGAGACAAGTTTTCCTGAACTTTACTCCCAGCTTGAACTTGTAAGAAGTTCAGTGAGAGGCAAGGAAGGGGAGAGAGGGAGATAGAGGCACCCTCGCTCACGCCCCTGCGTCCGCAGCGACGAGGATGTCAGATGGCAAAGGCAATCTGGAGAAACAGCTGAATGGCCTTGGGGAGCAGGGCAAGGAGAGGAGCCGCACGTCCCTGGTCATCTCGCAGGCCGTTAACCGCAGTATTTTCACCTCTGCAGTCTCCCCCGCCGCCGAGCGCATCCGCTTCATCCTCGGAGAGGAAGATGACAGCCCCGCGCCCCCGCAGCTCTTCACCGAGCTGGACGAACTTCTGGCTGTCGATGGACAGGAGATGGAGTGGAAGGAGACTGCAAGGTGGGTTGGTTTTCCTTTACCCTGAAAGAGAAGCGCAGCCAGCAGTGCTCCCATGGGAAATGCCTGTTTTAGCATTCCACTGGGTAATACCTGTGCTGCAGGATTGCACAGGGAAGCCACAGAAAGGAGCCTGTATAGTTCAACTTACCATTCTTTGATAAATGAGAGAATTTGAGGGTTTGTTTAAATATTCCAAAAGGAAAACTAGAAAAAAAATAGAGTGCCAGATTGATTGGCATAGTTTGCCTGCGGAGAGGAGAGTATGGGCTGAGTAGCGCTTTGCAAAGGGTGACACGTCTTGGCCAGAATTGCCAGAAGTTGCTGCCTGAAGCAAAACTGCTTCAGTACTATTGCCCCAAAGTAGCTTTTGAGCCTGGTCCCACCTCACACCACAGGCTGGGAAATTTTAACTGTCCCTGTCCTAGTAAGTTACTGATAGAATTAATTTTAAATAGGAAAAAAAGCCTAAAGGTATTTTCTTGTGAAGAAATTATTCAAAATACATGTTAAATGCTGGATGGGGTTGCTTGCTTTGACTTCTGTGGTTCAGTTCTTTGATGCTGCTGTTAGTGTGACATGACAAAAAAAGCTGGGATGTTTTTGGGGTGTGGCTGCTGCAAGTTACACGTAGTTTATATCTGAATACCACTGACCTATTCCCAATTGCCCCCACTGAGCCTGGGGGTTTTCCTTTTCTTTTATGGCGGCTGATCTAAGCTCTTTCCCCACCTCCTCCTCTTAAGGGCACTGCACTGTCTGTGTTCAAAGTTAGCCCCTGTTTGGTCACCTTAGTCTTCTTTACCTGTGATTTAATGAGCTGCTCCACCACCTACTCCTTTACCCCTTACCTTGCTTTACTTTTGCTTCTCAGTCACTTGGGGAACTTAATGACTTTTCACCTTTTGCTCTCTTAACTTCTGACTTGTTGCTCATCCTTTTCTCCCTTTATTGCTCTTCTTCCCTCTTGCCATGAGTTCAGTACTTCCTGGGTTTAGGTGCTTTTACACATCTTTGGTAGAAGTACTGCATTGAGCTGTGTGTGGGGTTCTCTCCGGGGCTCTTCTCCCAAGCAGCAAACCACAGGACGAGAGGAAACAGCCTGAAGTTGTGCCAGAGAAGGTTTAGGTCAGATATTAGGAAAAATTTCTTCACCCAAAGGGTTGTCTGCCCAGGGTGGTGGTGGAGTCCCCCATCCCTTGAGGGATTTCACAAATGTTTGGATGTGATTCTTAGGCACATGGGTTGGTGGTGGCCTTGGTTGCTGGATTAATGTTTGGATTGGATGATTTTAGAGGATTTTGCCAACCTGAATGGATCCGTGATTCTTTGTATAAATTACGCAGAATGTAACGAAGCACTGTGTTGAGGTGCTGTTTAATTCCTAACTTGGCCCAACCTCCTGCCTTGCAGGCTGTTTTCTGGATAGTGATCTTACAAAGTAGTGTCTGATTGTTCAGGATTTTTCAGTGCGTTCCTGAAATTACTCAATCTTGCTCCACAGAACCCCCTGAGAGTTCCTGAGCATCTCCCAGTGCATCCAGAGCTGGCTGGCGCTGTGCTTCAGTGGGCACAGGATCTGCCAGCTGTTTTGGGGTTGTTTTACTTCTGCTGCTGCAGAACAGCTCCCCCACAACCGGGAAGTTGCATGAGCAGGTGCTGAACACAGGAAAAAATGCAGGTCTGTGTGGGTGGAGGAGAGAGGAGAGGACAGAGGAGACCCTGTGGGGTTGATGCTTCCCCTGGCCCCAGTGTAGAACTGCACAGCTCCCAGCTGGGGAGAGCAACACTGCCTGCACACTGGTGCAGGGCTAAAGGCTGCACTCATATTTGAGAAAACAATCAGTCAAATTACCTTCCTCATCTCCCTCCTGCTCTGTTCTGACATCTACACATTCCTCCTGTCTGTCTACTGCACCTCACTCCCAACAGCCCTGTGAAAGCTGTGTTGATATTATCAGGTGTAAAAGGATGAAGAATAAAAATGTAATTCCTGGCACAGCTTATATAACAAAAAAGATCATAATAGAAGTTTAAAAAACTCATGTCCCCCATCCCACAGTCCTGTCATTCCTTTTCTCTGTAATCCCATCACCTTCCTGCCATCTCCCTTCCTTATACAACAACAGTTTGCACACTGTGGTGGATGTGTCTTGGTCCCCAAAGATACTTCACCGAGCCTCACGACAGGCTGGGGGCCTCTGGCTGCTGCAGGTCTTCTCCTTTTCCTGCTTCACTCTGTATCCTGTGACTGCCTGTGGAATGCAGGCATTCCTGTGTTAGTGCAGCCTGCTTAGTGGAAGGTGTCCCTACCCATGGCAGCAGTTTGGAACTAGGTGAGGTTTTGAGGTCCCTCCCAACCCACACCACTCCCTGATTGCATGAATAGAGCAGGCATTAGTTCACCCAGGTTTGCAAGCTAATATTTGGTTTATTGTGTTGGGATTGTGGATTGTAGTGAGAAAAGTAAACAAAAAGCAAATATTGATAGTTGTGAGTAATCACTTTCTCTGCAAGGGCAAACACAGGTAATTTGCAGACTTCCTGCTGTTACAGGGTGAATGTGACTCGTTCCCACATCACACAAAGCCCCTGAAGTGCACAGATTTGCATCCACCCAGGTCCCTCAGGTGTCCTAGGGAACACTTAGTTTTTTTGAACTAAAAGGACCTTATTAATTGGAGATGAAAATTGGTCTTTCAGCTTAGTTAAAAAGCAGCTTTAAAAAAACCAAGTCTCTAAAAGAGATTATTGCAATTGGGAAGCGTAATTGATTAATCCTCAAGTAATACATTTTTCAGGATTAAAGATAATTTCGCTTGCTGTTAATAATATTCTTTTGAACAAATTTATGAGCTTCCTTACCTTATGTGTGTGGGGTTTTTTCTTAATAATCCCTTTATATTAGTCACTGGAATTTTCATTTTCCACATATATTAAAATGATGTCTAAAGAGGGGATTAAAAAGCATTTCTGCTTTGTCATTAGGGCATATTGAACCACCTTTTCCTGCACCCCCAGTTTACACCAAAGCCGTTGCTGGGTGCTGTGGAGAGGAGGAAGGTGTAGGCCCGGTGAGATCCCCCAGCCCGCCCAGGAGCCGTGTGCTTCGTCCCAGCTGCCCATCCCTGCGTGCTCGAGCTGAGAGCAGTGGAGCCAAGGGCAGGGTCAAGGCTGCAGGGGGAAGTGGGGATGGGCTGCAGCCCAGGGAGATCGAGCCTCCTGCTTCCCTGCTGTTGGGATGTAGTTTTAGGGGTGTAAAGAGTGTTTTGCGCAGACGAGCATTTAACCTTTGCTCTCACCTTCCGTTAGAGATAAGTTTTCTGGATTTTTCAGACCTGCTTGGTTAAATCATTAAGCAGCAGCTGGAGGGAAAGAATGAGTCCCTTAATTTGTGCCTTCTCCTTTGGTGGCTCACTTGTTCTCTAAGAGCACCTTCAGACGTGGCTGGGATGTGCTCCTCTCTTCCCCCCTTTGCCAGCCTGTGGGCATGAGACAGCAGTATTCCATGTTGCCTGCATCTTGGCAGCATGGAATATTTTATTTATCTATATTTTATTGCCTGAATTTGAATCACAGAATCATTTAGGTTGGAAAAGCCCTCTAGGACAATGGAGTCCAGCTATTAAACCAGAACTGCCTAGATAGTGAAAGACAAGTTGCCTTATTTCCAGAAATGCTGATTTATTTTCCTGTAAGGAGCCAACAGCCTTAACCCCATCTCCTTGCTCTGCCCTGTCATAGGTGGATCAAGTTTGAGGAGAAGGTAGAACAAGGTGGGGAGCGATGGAGCAAACCACACGTGGCCACCTTGTCTCTGCACAGCCTGTTCGAGCTGAGGACGTGCATAGAGAAGGGCTCCATCATGCTGGATATGGAGGCCTCTTCCCTCCCACAGGTGGTGGGTAAGTACACCTGTCTTGACTCTTTCCCTCACCCCTTCCCCACAAATTTTTATTAACCCTGATAGGGTTTTATGGATGATTTTAATGAAAAAGTGATGCTTTTTCAATAAAAGAGGGAAAAAAAAGAAAAAAGAAGGAATAAGAGGGGAAAACTAGAAAGTACAGATAGATGAAAAGATAACAGATAGAAGAAAAGAGTCCTTCTCAGTGCAGGAATAAGAGTAAAAGACATCAATTTAATTTATGTTCACTACGGAAAAGGTGACATGTGAAAGGGCCACATCTCTGGGGGCAGAGATACCCATCAGGTACTGTTCATGCAGAATGACTCGGGCCAGGATCTGCTCTTGGGTGAGGTGTTCGGGTGCTCACTGAAGGCAGGTGGGGTTGTGTTTAGAATGGGATGCCCCCACACCCCCAGCACAGGAGAGGGGAGAGCAGGCCCAGCACCAGCTGCTGCTCTTCTTGGCAGAATGGGAGGGCGGGTTTTGTACCGGCAAAATAGCTGTGGCCTGGGGTGATGCTCGGTGACTTTGCTGAGAGCCAGATCATGTTGCCTGTGGCTTGTGAGAACTTACAGAAAATAAATTTTCCAAGTGAGCCATCCAGTGGAAGGACATTTAACCAAAATGCTGAGTTTAAGAGGCATAACATGAAGAGATCTTAAAGAGCAAAATTAAATACTTCCTCCGCCGAAACTCAGTGCTTTGCATGATCATCTCAGGAAGCAAGGTCAGAATTATCCTGGTGTGGAATTCTCCCATACACTGGGTTGTAACACTTGGAATTACAAAAACTGCCTCTGGTGTTAAATACTGAGTTTTGAACTTAGTTCTGCAAATGCTATGGTGACATTTATCTTCCTTTGCTTTTGTGTCTGTGTATCCAAATGCACAGCTTTGCAAAGTTTTAACAGAATAAACCCCCCAAGAACCTCTCAAGTTTTCTGCTGAAGCTGATCCTGCTTCAGAAGCCGATGTTCATGGTCCGAAACCTTAAACCCTCAGACATTAAATTTCCTTTTGAAGTCCCTTCGAGATGTCACCTTCAATCTCCTTCTTCAGCACCCAAATTAAATCTAATTCCTAGGAGATTAAATTACACATCAGTGGCTGCTGTTGCTGTGACACCGTGACACTGTCCTGAGCGGGGTGTTTTTGCTGGTCCAGACCCTTAATCAGACAGGTAGGGATATCCAGGACTGGATTTCCAGGATGATTTAATCATGATCACTTGGCTGGTGTCTCGTAGTGACACATGGGAAAGGAAAACTCCAAAGAAAAAGTCTCTTTGTTGTTTGTGTTTTATCAGGAACAGGGAAGGAAAGTGCCAGATTGAGAAGGATAAACTTGAATGAAGGCTCTGAAGGAAATACTCCAAAAATCACTAACCAAAACCATGAGCAAGAAAAGCTTGTGTTAAAGCAACACTTAATAAAAGTCAGCCTTTTGCCAAACATTTTGTGTAGGGGTACCTATGTGCGTATAGCCACCCTGCCTTAATTTGAGAGGAAGAACTAGGCTCTTCCTTGGGGATTTGAAGAGGCATTAATTCTTGGGCAGCACGTAGAGGATGACTTTCTGACTCACTGAGTTAGCAAATGTGATGGGTGTCCTGCCTCCCCCTTCCCATAACTTTTATTATTAGCACAAATAAAAGTTACCAGCAGACAAATATGAGCTGCCACTTGCCTTCGGGGGACAGCGCATGAACTCAAGTTATCAAGGGAAGGACTTCATGCGAGATTTACTGCACAGGGGACATTCTTCATAAGTCTGGCCACCTTCTTGCCTTTTTCCTCTGGGATAGGGGAGGAGAAAGGAGGGAATTGATGGGAAGTGAGCAGATACTGAGGATGCTGGGGGCCTTTTTTCCTGGTGACTCCGTTGAAAGGTAAAGCCGTATAATACTTGCTCCGGTGGTAACTGGAGCAAGTTCTGCCGTTTGTAGTTGCCATCGCTGCAGTCCTGCAAGTGAATGATTTAATTAGTGGCTCGTCTCCAGGACTTCTTCCTATCTTTAGATTAGGTTTTACTGGGGGCCTGCGAGGTGAACTTAGGCCTTGTTGAATCCGATGGAAGTTTTTCTGTGTGCTTTTTAGGACCATAATGGAACTTGCAATAGAGTTGTAGCATCTTCACAAAAGTCTGGGCTCTGAGCTAAGAACTGTCTTATCCTGGTGTTTGAAATAGGCTCCGTGGCATGTAGGAAATAGCAGAAGGGAATCTCAGTGCAATAGTGTGTGTTAGTGGCTCATGCTGGGTGGAAATGCTGATGTTCTGTTTCAAGAGGAATATCTAAAAGAGATGTTCATACAAATAAAACCTGGCTTTGAGATGGTAAGAAAGCCTTCAAAAAGGCAGGGTAAAAATCATCCACCCCTCTCTCTCTGTGCTCCCTGGAAGCAGTTTTGAGCTCTGTGGTTAACTTTACTCTCTCTTCCCTCCCCCTTCCTCTGCCTGCCACAGAGATGATCGTTGACAACCAGATCGAGACGGGGCTGTTGAAATCCGAACTGAAGGACAAGGTCACCTACACACTGCTCAGGAAGCACCGGCACCAGACCAAGAAATCCAACCTGCGCTCGCTGGCTGACATTGGAAAGACCGTCTCCAGTGCAAGTAGGATGTTTTCCAACCCCGATAATGGTAATGCAGAGGCTACCTGGCTATAGCCTTCTCTGTCACAGCAACCCGTCTGCCCTGCCTGCCCAGAACTAACTGCGTGGCCCTGACACTGCTTTTCTAACCCCCATGGGAGTAGTGAGACCGTGCTGATGGCACATCAGCGGGGGCTCTGCAGGCTGCTTCGGCCGTGGCACGGTGCTCTAACCACATCTTCACTGGACTGACAGGGACTCGAGGGGCAGGGAGGAAGGCGGGGGGTGCTCTTGCAGCTGGCATCTAGGAGATGGTGTAGGAGCAACGGTAGGAAAGGGAGATTCGCAAAAAACTCTGGTGGGGCCTGAACCTTAAAAGGCTGATCACCTGAAACATTTGGGCAGAGATGAAGCTTTCTTGCACATTCGATGTCTGTAACGGACAGTGTCGGTGGCACTGTGAATCAAAAATGACCTGGCAGTTACGTCTAGCTTGCGTTTTATTGCCTTACAATCATTGTCCAGTGGGGTAAAGCTGATTTCCATCTCGCTTTATTCGTCCTAAAATAGTTTTGTGGTGTGTATTGTGAATATGTCTCTTCTCCTCTCTAAAAAAGGTGTAATAGGTAGTGCCATGTTGGTAGTAGTGTCCCTAAATGTGTATGTGTGTGTGTGGATGCAGACAGCTACAGAGGCCTGGGCACCGACTCGGTGCTTACCCCTGGGTGGAGATTTGGGATCTTCTTGCTCATAGCAATTAAAAAAAGAGGAGTTTTAAGCCTCTTGTCATGCCTTAGAGTTCTCTCAACTGTCTCCTGTGGCAGTCTGGAAACTGGGCTAAAATTTGCCATTTTAAAATACCCAGAAATAAAAGCAAGTGAAGAAATTATTTTCTTCTTGCTCCACTGAAGGCCTCTTAGCTTGCTGTGTTCGGCTTCTAAAACTCACCCTAACATCCGTCCCTAACCTATTCGTACACTCCATTAGTATTCTGTACCTTGGATCATCCTCTGCTTTTGCAGCAGGAGTATGTGTGCATGTGGAGGCTGTGTATTGCTCTGGATGATGCCTCTGGTCGTGTCCGAGTGCCTCGATAAGGTGGCAATCGAGTGAGTAATGCGAACCAAGGGAGTGTTCTCGGTGAATATCCCTGCAGGAGTCCCGTGGAGTGGAGAGGGACTGGACTCTAGGGAGCACTCTGAGGAAATTACAGCTCTGGGGAAGGGGCTCAGCATGGCCAGATGAGTCCTAAAGCTGGAGGAGCCATGGACAGGCTCCTTCTGCTAGACCGCATTGCTGCAAGCCGCAGCCAGCCTGGCCTTGTTGGATGCCTTCCCATGGTGTGCTCCCCATGGTTTGGATGGAAGGCATCTGCTTTCTGTTACCAGCTCCGTGACTCTGATCCTTGCTGGACCTTCGATGGCCAGGTTTGCTGTGAGGAGAAGGATCCTGGCCTGTGGCCATGGTGTGTGGGAGGCTGAATCCCAGACGGACACATCTTTAGCTATTGGTGCTTGGGCGTTTCAGTCGCCTTGTGTAGGGGATGCCCTCAGTTCTTGGCTGCAAACCCCTTTCCTGCATGTAGGCAGAGCTTATCCCAGGAAGGGTGATGCTGACAAAGGGCGTTCCTCACATTCTCACTCAGCCCCTTCTCATTTTTCGTGGCTAAGGGCCTTCTTTACTTGGTTTTTAAGTGATTTCAATTTCATTCATTTCTTGTTCTTGTTTGAAGGGGCTGTGCAGGTCCTGGCTCAGTTGGACTGATTCTCCAGGACTTCTTTCCTGGTCTGGCCATCAGCTACTCCTCCGCTGTAGTTCTGTCTCTGCTCCTCGTCCTAGGATATTGATGTGTTCTGAGGATGTATAATGCACTCTGTTCCATGACAGTACAAGTGCATTGAGACTTTAGGAGGGCAAGGCTGACATACAGGAGGAACTACCTCTTGAATAGTCATTACTGTTATTTATTATTTACACTTTAATGAAAAAAGTAACTACAGAATGTATTTGATCAGGTTATACCTTGGATTCAATGAGTGCCTCACATGTCCTTCAGACAGATAAAAATTTTATGAGGCCAACAGGAGTGCAGCTGTCTCTTAACATAGCTAATCACCATAATGACTGTGCTGCCAGCCCCAAGCACTCCTAAATTTCCCTAGAGTTTCTTTCCAGGTAGGTATTTGTTTTCATTTCAGTGTCAGTGAAACTTCCATCCAATATTGATGCTGCCACCAGGTCTGAGCATCCTCCTGCCCTCTGCAGAACAGCTTTATAAGCTGGTGTGGCTGCCTCCCTGCATGACTGGCTCAGCAGGGACACCTTTTGCAAGCTCAGCCGGCCTGCCCTTGAACGCTTCCAGGGGTGGGTTCTACTTGTTATATCCCAAATTTGGAAATTTTCTGAGCCACCCTGGACTGTGGCTCAAAAATATCCTGAGGTGCCTCTATCTCACTTAGTTCAGAGCGCTTAAATTACTGGAGTCTTAGGGGCTCCAAAATGTTCTTATTTCCAACTTCTGAGATGAATGAGCCCCATGCAGTTATCCAAGATGCATATAGAAATTCAGGAACCTAAGAAAGAATGATGTACTGCTCATCTCCCTGCCATAACTGATCCTGGAGCATCTCTGTCCCTTCCCAACCCTCCCTAGAGATGGGGGTGGCTCTGGTCCTTGGGAGCGAGTTATCCCCAGCCCCCATCTTTCATGTCACTGCTCTCTTTGAAGGTAAGGTAGTGATCAGATGGGCAGAGACACGGCCAAGGTGTGCTCTGACACCTGCTCTTCATTGCTGCATCGTCGAGGTTGACGTGGGTCACACTCTGGCAGCATGTTTTCTCAGGGATCCCTCTGCTCTGGGAAAGGAACTGGGAAAAAGAGGGTCGTTCCTTATGTGCCATGGATGGAAGAGGATAAACCACAACACTCCTTTGCTGTCTGTTCAGTAGGAAAAAGATGATTGCCAAAAGTCTGGGCAGACAGAGCTGGACTAAGCAATTCCTCCATGTTACCTTGTGAAGATACAGCCCTTTTCCTTGCTTCCCTTGGTAGAAGGTTGAGCTGTATGAAGTGTTCAGCAAGGATATTTCCGTGTCACATGTTGATGGGACTCCTGCAGGGGTTTTCGACAGGTTTTTGTGCGTGCGTGTGGTTTTGTTGAGTGGCTTTTGAAGAGTTCTTTGTGTCCTTTCCTGGCACAGCCCTTGTCCTGCACCCCTGGAGCAGTATGTAACGCCTGGGCTACAGCTGGCACACCTTAGGGTTTGCCATGATAGAGTGTGGGATCTGCGGTCCCCATCCTTTCTGCAGGTGCCTGAGGACTGATCGATATTTACCAGCCTTCTGTGATGACATTTGCTATCCATTTTTGACATTTTTCTTTCAGAGCTTCGTGCCTGCCAGCGTTTTGTATAATTTAACACCTGCGGGAGCGTTTGGCAACTGAGAAAGGATCAAATCCTACTAAACCCAAGCTGGCAGAGTCTGTAGAAAACTGTGATGTGTTTAAGTGTGTGTGTTTAACCACCATAAATAATGGCACGGTCCCATCACCACGTGGGTGCTGCCTAAACACCTCCTGAGCACTGTTTGTTCACACTGTGCTGGCAGCGTGGTTTGGAAACAGTTGAGTGAGAATAGCAGGCTGTTGGCAAGGTGTCGGCTGAGGCACAGACAGGAGGGTACCTGGCTGTGGGGGAAGAAAGGTCTTGTTCTGTGTTAGAATCCTAGAAGAGTTTGGGTTGGAAGGGAGCTGAAAGACCATCTTGTTCTAGCCCCCTGCCACAGGCAGGGACACCTTCCACTAGCCCAGGTTGCTCCAAGCCCTGTCCAGCCTGGCATTGGACACTTCCTGGGATGGGGAAGCCGTGGCTCCTCTGGTTCAGCATTAATCGGTTCAGTGCTTTTCCCATGAACTGTGACCTCAGTGCCTTTATAGCTGAACAGTGGCATCAGCTGAACACACCAGCACAGAGGAGAGCAGTTGAAGTCAGAAATGAGGTGTTGTCCAAGGAATGCTTGGAAAACCCCTATCAATGTATGTATCGGCATCACTGGAAGCATTGCAGACTAAGGTGAGCATTTCCAAGTCTGGCTTGGTGTGCCTGGGTATGTACGGATGGGGTCAGGATACTCAAAGTTGGCTCCTGGGACATGACCCGATTTTTATTTTCAAAAACTTGTTGTTACTGGTGGTGCCGCAGCCTGGACCTGCTCAGTGCCACCAGTGAGCAGCACTGCAGCTGCTCGCTCACTTCCTTGAGATCTGCTTCAGAGGTGCCTGAATTTCAGACAGCAGGGATGGAAAGCTGTGTCCAGCCCTGCCAAGTGAACGCTGCGAGGTGGAGCTGCGGAGGGGATGTCGGGATCTAAATGAGTGGGCTTTGGTGACCGCGCTGTGCAGCTCAAACCTCTCCTGCCTGGCTTCCCTGTACCACTGCTTGGGCCTTTCTTTCTGGCATAATTTTATTTTCTTTTCTTTTAACTTTTCCCCTTTGCTCTCTTCCTGCTCTTTGCTGCTGCTCCTGTCTCCTGCTTGCCTGGCACAAGCACGCAGCCCGCTCGAGAGCTCCGTGCCCTGCCTGGCCACCCGCACCTTGGACGATGAACTGGGAGTGCAGCGCAGCCCCAGCGTGGGATGGCTCAGTAAGTGCTGGGCAGGGCTCAGGGCGGGCAGACTGGGGCCAGGAGAGGAAGGGGGAAGTCCCACCAACCGGGCTCCTAACGCTTGCTGCTGCATTAACAGTGGGAAGAGCGTCGGTGCATTCCATGGGGAATGGTGCTGCTCTGGTTGTTTGTATTATCCCCACTGTCCCCTCCACTCTGTTTCATTCTGTTTTCCTTTTTTCCTTCATCTGGGATGAAGCAGGTAGGTCAGGCCACACTCCCCTTCCAAGGGGAATCTAGGCTGGCTGATGGCACTCTATTTTTTTGTCTCTTGAAGTATCCTTTGGCTGTTAAAGGGGCTTAAACATTTTAATTTCCATATAAATTAACCTCAGAAACAGTCTGCCAGCTTGATCTCTCTGGGTGAGCCGGGCCATTCTCGGGCGCCGCTCCTCCTTCATTCTCTCTGTCAGACGTGACTTGCAGGAGCTCTGCTGATCCCAGAGGAGCACACTGCTCCTCCCAGGAAGGGCACAGCTTGTGGCACAGAGGTGTTCTTGGGTGCCACAGCACTCGACTGAAGTCTGAATTGCAGGCTATTCCCCGTGACAGATTACTATGGAGCCGATTCACAGGATGAGATTGCAGCACGGAGGGGTTTGGACTGCCTGCCATACTTCCCGCACCAAGCCTTGGCTGAGCATGGCCACGGACGGGCTCACGTCACCTTTGCCAGAGAGACAGGAATGAGAATTGGGCCTGGATCAGGAAATTAGCCTTTGTTAGCAAACACCATAAGGGTGAGTGTTGTGTGCCAGAAGTCCTCGACAGGGGTCTCAGCAGCAGAAACTTTGTACTCCACGTGTTTTTTTGGAGCTGCTCTGAGTTTGTGTGGCTATGTTGACCTCCCTAGGAGAAGGAGGCTGGTAGCAAGGAGAGAGAGAAAGGCACAAGCTGCCTCCCCTTGGGAGAAGGGTCATTATATCCCAGGGAACAGTCAGCTTGGAATCTAATAAACAAAGCAAACAGATGGTGTAATCTGGAAAAAATAGCAGCTAAGTGGGATCTTAAATAACAGCCGGAAGAGTTGAAGCTGGGGTCCCCCTTTTATAATACATGATTTATCTAATTGTGCTTGGCTTTGGCTGTGCTGATGGTGCTGGACGTGGCAGTAACACGCAGCAGGTACAGCGGTGTGTGTTCCAGGTTCCAGGTGGCTCACAAGAAGGATATAGTTTGAGTCTAGCCCCACATACGTTGTAAAGAAAACACCGCTCGGGGGTGTCCAGAGTTTTTTATTCCCACTGCTTTGGTTATTTGCTCCTGATGCTGATTTGTTATTGAACTTGTTTGTGCTGGGAGCTGATGAACACTGAGAACTTAGACATTCCTTTGAATAATATCAAATAAATATTGTCTCAAAACACAGCCTCAGCTGGGAAATGCCTCAGTGCCTTTTTTTTTTTTTTTTTTAATATTTCCTCTCTTTCCAATGAAGTTCATGGTCAGAAACTCTGGTGCTGTGTTTCAGGTTCCTGCAAACGTGATGAGAATGAATGGGAACATTTCAGGATGATTTATAACAATTCATACTGACTGCTGTGATTTCCGGTCCTGTATCCGTCCCAGAAACCATTGTTTACTATTGGATTGTTGTTTGTTTGTGTCTTGGGTTGTTTTAAATTTAATTATTTGCTGTGTTGCTGGGGAGTTTCTTCACCTCTGTGGAGAATCTGGTGTCAGGAATTGGTGACTCGTGGCCCGTCAGTGTGGCACACATGTTGTTTTAATCAGTGAGGTGCTTAAGGTTCATGAGCTTACTTGGAGCGAGGGAGGCGTTCATTAGGGGCTGTCTCAAAGGACCAGGAGCTGCCATCCTCCCTCTCTGCATGAGCTGTGTGCAGTGTCTGGGTGCTGAGGAGGGCAGATGCCAGTTGCATAGGAGAGCTGAGACCAGGGATTTGTACCCTGGAAGGTCCCAGCCCTGTGGAGGGATGGGTTTGTGGTGGGTCCTGGGTGACCTGGCGCCGTCAGTGTCAGCAGTGCGGCGCTGCTTTGCTCTTCTTCCACAGGCAGGAATTATGGAAAGTCCTTGGTCTCTTTTGCTGTCCTGGGAGTCACGGGACTGCTGTGGGTCAGAGGTGACAAAGCGTTAGCATCTTAAATCTCTCCTGTGCCACGTCAAGTAACAGAAGGCAGCTTGTCAGGGTCTGCAGTTCCCCACATCAGCCTCTCAAGGAAAGGTGTTGCTGTAGCCTGGGCCTCTGTGTTCTGACTGGATCCAAGCAGGTGCTTTAACTGTTGTCAACGTTGTTCTTACAGGCAGCCCAGCCATGGCTCACCGAAACCTGACTTCCACCAGCCTCAACGACATCTCAGACAAGCCTGAGAAGGACCAGGTAAGCTCCAGGTCCAGCCTTCTCTCGGGGATGTGTTTGGAGAGGAGCTGGATGATGGGGAAAGGGCTCTCTGTACCTTAGCACTGAAAAAGAAGAGGGTGAACAAGGTGAGTGCATATTTTTGAGTTCTGTGACTGGATCTTCCACTGTTCAAGCCTTGAAAACAGCAGGTTAATCTCTTACAAGGTCTGGAGCAAGTGGCACCACATAGATGGCATCTTGCTGATCCCCATGAGAAAGGAGGGAAAATACCCAGGGACTGATGGATTTTGGATCCTCTTCCTGCTGAGGGGTTACAAGGGTCCACAGAGGAGCACCGTGGGCTGGGTGTTCACAGGAACCATGGAGTAGGGCAGGAGCAAGTAGGGTAACGTGTCCCTGCTGCAGCAGCTGGTGGAAGAAAGGTGCCACCTCCCCCTGCACATTGCAGAAGGAAGGTGGCTCTGCTGGCAGTTCATGTGAGAGAGCAGCTCCAAAATGCAGTAATCAAGTTAAAACTGGCCTCTAGTGACAAATCTCCATGGACTTGACCTCTTTCTTAGACTAGGGTAATGTTTGTGGTGTGGCATGCGGGCTGTCTTTGTGTCTGTTTCCGTCCTGTCCGAAGGCTGCCGGTTCTGAGGGGTAAGAGTAAGTTTATTCCAACTCTTAGAAAACTGGTGGCTGAATGAGGTCTCTGTGCAAATTTCAAAAAACCTTTGTCTGGGTTCAAAAAGTGGGTTATTCTCAAAGCCTGACTGTTTCTTTTGGAGAATCTCTTTTTTTGTCTGCGCCTTTCAGCATTCCCTAGTCCCATGGTGATTCTGAATGCAAATGAGAGTCACTTTGGAAAATTATTTGGGTAACACAGCATTGCTAGCCAGTTGAGGATGACTCCAGTCCTTCAACAATGGCTGGTCACAATCTTCTGTAAGTGCATCCTGAAAGAGACACAGCAACATAATTGAGGTAGAAAAGTGAGTTCAGAGTAATTAAATATTTCAAAAAGAAATAAATATTTGCCTAATTAAATACACTTTCACAGAAAGAGAAGGGGGCAGCGTGTTTTGCACTGACCTCAGTGTCATGCAGTGTTGTAGTATCATCTGTATTGGTTGTGTTTCAAATTACCTGTTCCCGTGAATACACGCAGCCACACCTGGGGAAGGAGGATTGTAAAATAGCTTTTTGTCATTGGACAAACTGCTTTGTTATATTTTTAATCCCATTATAATTGAGGTTTTAATGCTAGACCAGCCCAAAGCTGGGGCTGAGTGTTGCAGCAGCTTGGCAGCTCTCAGCGATGCAGACAGTCCCCACTGCCTCTCCTGCGTCTCTGGAAATTCAGATAATGAACTTTTGTGGAGAACTGGGTATAAAAATAGATGTTTTGGTAGTGCTGATAGGGAAATCTGTTAATAGATGCAGTTGGGAGCACGCTCCAAAGTTCTTAACTTCCAGTGTACATAGTGCCTGGCTCTTGATAGTGAGAACTATTTCTTGCCAAGTGTAGAGTTCCAAAAAATCCTCTCGGTTAATTAGCCTGTGTCCTGCTGATGAACTTTGCACAGGTGGGAGCCTGTCCTCTGCACCTTGAGACATCACCTTAGAGCTCGGTTTTCACGGCTGATCGACTCATGTCCTGCCTTGATTGAGTTTGTGGCATTGTGGTGGTGCCTGGCAACTTCCTTGAGCAGGACTCAGTGTGCCATACAGGAGGCACAGCAGTAATCCATCCTGTTACCACAACATGAGCTGCAAAGAGAACAGCTTCTCTTGCCTTGGCAGCAGGGAGACTGGCTGTTGTTATTTGGGCATCCCATCTGGAAGCTGGAGGCCATACAGGCAGGTGGGAGTCTGCTGGAGACACAGAATATCCCAATTTTTATTTACTTGTCTGCATGTAAGAACTGTGATGGGTGAGGTCAGTTTATAGCAGTTGTCTGGAGCAGGACTGCCTTCCTACATCCTTAATCAACCTCTGATTTTACAGATAGAGGATGGTGTGCCTGTGTTTTAGAGGAAAAAACTTCTTTGTACCTTCAGTAACTTTCCTGTCTTCCTACATCCTTAATGTTCAGTTCTACAGCCTTTAATGCTATTTGGAATGGTGCAGCTAAGAATCTAGGGAATTTATAGCCAGCATACTCCTTTAATCTGTAAGCATTCCTGCTCCTTTTCTCTGAATGTTGTAAGGTCCAGGTTTCACGTGCATGTCAGAGATCTGATCTGTCAGAGAATCCTCCCGGATTCATCCCTACTGCCAGGGAGCCAGACAGCTCTGCCTGGCTCTGGGCTGTTACTTATGACTACTGAATCAGGTAGTTTGCGTCAGCCACTCTCTCTGCCGTGGGAATGATGGCTTGATCCACTGGGATTGCAAAGAGGCTGGCTCAGCATCCTGGAGAAGCTGCTGGGGCCCTGACTCAAACTGCTCCGATGAGAAACTGCTTCAGTAAGGGCCCATGGATTTGGGGTTTGCTCTTCTGTAATTTTTTTGCTTTGGGCTTGTTTGGCATTTTATAAGGATAATTAGGGAAGAGGAGGTGTATTCCCTTTCATTGCGTTTGTTTTGGCAGAGCACTGCTCCTGAGGTAGCAGTGCAGAGAAGGGATTTGCCTTCATTTGTCCTAATTTAGGAGGTGCTGGCTGCAGTTAATGCCCTGGGCATTTGCACCTGGAGAGACAAGCAGTGGCATTTTGGGACAATTTATTATTCTTTTCTGCATTGCAATTAATAAATGAGCGTCTAGGCTTCCTGGGCTCACAGCTCTCTGTTGCCAGATATGTCAGTGGTGCTGGAGCTATGTCTGTAAAACCAGGACCTCTCATGGCTGGAGAATTCCTCCAGCTCCTAAATGTCAAGTTGTTGGATCAAGTTTTTCTCTAGTGCCACATTCGTAGAACCCCAGAATCTCAGAATGGGTTGGGTTGGAAGGGATCTTAAATATCATTCCATTCTGCCCCCTGCCATGGGCAGGGCCACCTTCCACTAGACCAGGTTGCTCCAACCCCTGTTCAGCCTGGCCTTGGACACTTCCAGGGATGGGGCAGCCATATCTTAATATTTTAAAAACATTTAAAACTCTCTTTTTTCAGCTTATGTGTGAAGGAAAGTGATTGAAAAGAGTCAAGTAAACGCTTTATCAGCCCCTCTGGTGCTGTAGTGCCAGCAGACCATAGGAAGCTGGGGAAGCTCCTACTGCTGTTGCCACTCCATTCCCTCCTCCTGTGAGAAATCCTTTGGCTGTGTTCTATTAGAATGTCCTTGGCATCTCCGAGTGGCTGAACCACCAGGACTCCTTCAGTGCTCAACATGTAAAATAAAGGGGACATGAAAGGAAATCTGTTTTCCCAGGGACCTGGTATTCCTGAGCTGCTGCAACAGCATATAGAAAGGGAATGTATGTTGATAAAAGGGGAGTTTCCTGACCTGGCATTATCTCTGCTTCCAGTGGGCTTGGATGTGGGACGAGCCTGGCTCTGAATGAATATGGTCAGTGAGAGAGAGGCACAAACCCCGTCTTATTTGTTGTGGTGTAGACACTGTGTATTCAGCCTGGTGTTTCCATGTCAACAGGGGATCTGTGCCAAAGCCAGCGCTGAAGTTAAAAAAGAAATTGGCCTTGTTTAGAGAAACCCTCCTGCCTTTCCTGGGGACCGATGGACAGGGAGCCACTGGCTGGATCCCATTCTTGGGAATGCAGTCCTGTGATTGATAGTGGGAGCGATTCTCTGCTTTTCCTGTTGGAACGTCTTCTCATCTGCACAGTTGCAAGAAGACATTCCCAGTTTTGAGGTCTGTCAGCCTGGGTGACCTACTTTCACTCCATGGAGCTCCAGTGAAAATGATTTGTCTTCCAGTACAATCAATGCCACCCTTCTGGAGGAAAGGGGAAGTTTTTAGAAAGTTTAGTTAACTGGAATTTCATTTACTTTTGCTGTTTTTCTTGATGCAGAGAGCAGTTTTGCCTGCCTAGTTTCTCCCCATATCCACAGTGACCCTCTAAAGCATCCTTGGGTGATGGAGCAGCCTGGAACCTGGAAGGTACCCCTGGAGGCACGTGTTCATGAGATAAGTTGTGGGAAGGTGATCAGGTGATCTTAAACCTGTGTGTGAGCAGAGACAGAAAAACAGGGAGAGAGAGGCAGGTTCAAGTTCCGTAGGGAATTAACCTTCCTTAAGTGCTACTCAGGAGTGTGTACTTAGGAGCTGCTGTCATTTCCAATTGATCCGAAGTGGTGTTGATCATCCGAGTGCTTCAGTACATTTAAGGAAATTGGGATTTTGAGGTTGCTGTGCCTTTTTGCAAGCACAGTGCTGGAGACGTGTGGCTTTTAACATAACATTAGTGGCTGAGTTGGAATGGCATTCAATTTGGCAGGGGAAATTGAAGCTCCCTCCTCCCTCCCTTGTTCCTGGATGCTGCTGAGGAGTCAAATCTTCCCAAGGCTTCTTTGGGGAATGGTTCAGAATGGATTTTAAGTGCTGACAGCGCTGATCACCTGTCTGATAAATGATTTAAGAAAGTGGCGAGTGGTGCTGCAAAACTCATTTGGAGATGAAAAAACCCAATATAATGGCAGCTCTTCAAAATTAGTGGTGGTGGTTTGCTGTGCTGGGCAGGGGGGAGGCTGAAGGGGCTGGAGCCTCGGCCTCAGGAGCTGTGTGGCCACAGGAGACCCTGCAGGTCAGTTCTGGCTCAGAGAATCACCTGGGTTTGGGCCAGGTGTCCAAACCAGCTGTGGTGTTGCTGCATGATCCTTGTTCAGCAACACGGCCGACCTGATGAGGTAAATTAAATGTTTGTTGTGGATTTGCCACCTTGCCATTATTTTTTTACCACCACTATGCTCCCAAACTCTGTCTGTGGAAGAACTGGTAGCACTTTTCCAGACTTCCTCCACAGAACTCCTTGATGCTTATTTACTGTTTCTTCTGGTGGTAATCCTCATTGAAGCATGCAGGGGTAGGATAGTTCCAGCAGTTTTCTTCCTGTTTAATCAATTCATGTATTTTCCTGAGACTTTTTCCATTTTTCTCCTTCCTTGAGTTGCCTGACACAGCTCATTAGGGATTCATAGCCCAGTTCAGTGCTCCCCCCTCACTGGTGCTCCTGGCAGTACATCCTCCCTCTCCATTCACCCTTCGCCAAGCACACACAGAGCATCTCCAGAGATCAGCCAGGAAGAGGGGGCAGATTGGGAACCACCTGAGGGCAGGGTTTTCAAAAGCCTTCAACTCCAAATTAATTCTGCCGCTGCTGAAGTTCAAACAAAGGCGTCTCGCGGAGGCCGAGTTTTAGAACTCAGCGGCTGCTGCCGCAGTGTTTTCCCGTTCCCTGTTGGTGATGTTTCTCCATGGCTGGATCCAGACTGAGGGTGCATACTGCAGAGGTGCACAGGTGAGAAGAACGTGCCCAACGCAACTGAAGTTTCTTTTCCTTCCTCTTTCCCTGCTGCAGCTGAAGAATAAGTTCATGAAGAAATTGCCTCGTGACGCTGAGGCCTCCAATGTGCTGGTCGGGGAGGTGGATTTCCTGGAGAGCCCCTTCATCGCCTTCGTGCGGCTGCAGCAGGCGGTCATGCTGGGAGCTCTCACCGAGGTCCCTGTTCCCACACGGTAAGGACAGCCAGCCCCCAGGCAGGGCACCAGACAGGGAACCTGCATTTCCACCTGATAAAATGAAAACTCCAGGCCAGAAGATGTTCTCCACTGCTTTCTATCCTGTGACATGCAGAACCGTCAGGATTGGTGGTGTGAAGTAACAAAACTCACTAAAGCTGCTTTGTCGTTTTCAGGTCCTGGGTTTGATTATAAGTAAACCATTACACAAACACACTGACTTAACAGCTGAGTAGTAAAGGGCACTGTCAGTGTTAAATTTAAATCCTAGGGCTTTTTTCCTGCCCTTTCCGTACAGATCCCAGATTCCCTCTGCACATTTTTGCTGTATATGTTATTCTTCTTCAGCTCAGATCAAATGAAAGATTCAATTCTGGCCCTCCTGGGGCAAAAAAAAAAGTTCAGGTGAACTGGGACATACAATTCTATTGGGGCTTGTTTTTTTGTAGTGCATAATGGCTCAAGGAAGAATGTCAGAGGAATATTTTATTTATTGTGACTCATGTTGCAAATTAATCTCGGTCTCACAAATAGCAATATATCTTGTATTCTTAAATATTTGAAGTCACTGTTTGAATATGCCTGGCTGTCTAAGCTGCCCTGTGTGAGTTCATAGCAATATCACAGCCCTTGTATGGAGTGGAAGTTAGATGGCTGTTGGAATCCTTGCCTCTTTCTGTGTACCAAACAAAGGGAAAAGAGGATCTAGCTTTGCTCTTTAATGGTCGTAGCAGTGTTAGTATTTCTTGGAGTTGTGTTAAGTGGTTTCTCACAGCCACATCCACAGCTATCTGCACATGCTGGGTATTCAGGTAGGAGTGTGGGGACCCAGATGTGGCTTCATTTTGTAGCAGGTTATTCATTCCTCAACATTCCTGGGCTCTGTGCGCTTCACTATTTCAGCTTCCAACTCCAAACCCACTGACTATTTTTTAAACATATCTCCAAGTTCTTTTCAGCAGTTGCAAGATTAGATATTGTTTGCTGTGGTGGTGGCAGCCTGGAAGTTAGATCCAGGATTGCTGGACAGCCTCATTACTCAGTAGCAATAATCAAGGCTGTATGTCCTTCCATGCCAGCATTTTTCCCAGGAAATAGTATTATCCATTTGCTGTTCTCCAAAGCGAATACTGGCCCTAATCAAAGCAGGAAGGCTCATTAGGTGGCTTTCATGAGTGATGAAGAGCCATTTGCCATGGCTGCATCCTACGAAATTCAATCAAGGAAATCCCCTCGGGGCTGCGAGGAGCTGTGATGGAACATCTCCGGTGCCGCCGGCATTCCTGCCGTGGGCCTGCCTGCACTTAAAGCCCGCAGACTCCGCAGGATGCTGGAGCTGGAGCCTCTGGCATGCCCAGCCTTCTGTCCCGTGGGGCTTCTCCTTTTATTTCATTAAATTGTTGACTCCCTGGTAAAATTGCGGGCGCCACGTGGTCCCAGCTGGGCTCTGCGCAGCCTCCTGGGGTTTCTAACGCCGCGGGAGCCGACGTTTGGGTGCTGTGGGCTGCAGGACTGGCGTGGGCCAGGTCTCAGTACTGGCAGTGTGACCTGCGTCTGCCTCTCTCTGTAGGAAGCAGCAGGTTGGTTTTATGTAGGGCAGGAGGGGGTTAAACCTGCAGGTTTTGGCTCAGGGCTAATCCAGCCCCTCTGTCTGGGGTGCTGTGTTAGGTGAACATTTCCTGCTCTTATGCAACTGCAGCTAGAGAAGCAAGGAATGGTTTGGGTTGGAAGGGAAGGGAACTCAAGGACCGTCTAGTTCCAACCTCCTGCCGTGGGCAGGGACACCTTCCACTAGCCCAGGTTGCTCCAGGCCCCATCCAGCCTGGCCTTGGACACTTCCAGGGATCCAGGGGCAGCCACAGCTGCTCTGGGTAACCTGTGCCAGGGCCTCACCGCCCTCACAGGGAAGAACTTCTTCCTAAAATCTAGTGTAACCCTGCCCTCTGTCCTGTCACTGCAGGTCCTTGTCCCACGTCCCTCTCCAGCTCTCCTGTAGCCATTTTAGGCACTGGAAGGGGCACTGCGGTCTCCCTGGAGCCCTCTCTTCTCCAGGCTGAACACCCCCAGCTCTCCCACCCTGGCTCCAGATCACAGGGTTTAGTAATAGAAAAAGGAGGGATATGCAGTTGGAATAGAGAGATCCCAGCCTTTCCTGAGTTTTCTTTTCACTGGTCAGATTGAAAAACACCTTTAAGGCCTTTGGTTTTCTTGTGTTGAATTTAATCCCACAGTACTTGGGACTCCTCATCTGGGGGGGAAGCCGTGAGCTGGCAACATGGCTTGGGAATGGCTTTGTATTTTCGTCAGAGCAATGCACAATCAAGGCTGTGTTCAAGGCTGCTGTTTAATGCAATGAAGATGGGGAGAAAGATGAGGAATGAGCCAGAAGAAGATGTTTTTTGGAGATAAGCTGCACAGACTTGCACAGTCTGGTGTGCAGAGCTGGGAAAGGCCGGTGTCTGCAGGTCTCAAGTGAAGTGAAGTAACTTGCCCAAAGGTCACTTGGGAAGCTAGGGGCAGATCCAGGAGTCTGGTTCTCCCTGGCCTTCCGACTGAGGCTTTTCACTGCAAAGTCACTTTTCCTCCAGGACTTGGCTGAGATTCCTTTGTTCAGGTGCCTTTAACCTGTACAGAGTTGCTGTTCTAGCAGTGCATTGAGAGCAACACTGGATTTTATTACTGCTTCTGAGAGACTTTGAGCTTGGTGGAACCTCGCATTCCCTGCCTTGGAGCATTATTAGCAGTGTTAAGTATCAGAAATGGGCGTTGGATAACTCAACAAGTGTTGTGTGCAGTGGGGAGGAATTCTGGAGTGGCCTTCAGCAGAGGAAGAGGTGGAGTATGGCACAGCTAGGAGTGAGGGCTTGTAGGTGGAAATGTTCATAACTAAATGATATTGAATCTATGCAGACATAAACTAGTTCAGGCCACTAAAATGCATTAATGTTTTTGTGTTTGTAATGTTTGACCCATGAAAAGATCTTTTTCTACCCACTGAAGGCAGTTCTGAGCTGAATTAGGACAAAGAATTTGGAAAATGCCACAGACTCCTTGTTTTCAAGAGTGTTTTAGTAGTGCAGGAGCATGAGCATTCAGGTGCTGCTGCTCTGTGCTGGAAAAGAGCCAGCTGGTGGGATTATTGCAGAAGAGAGTTATAAAACTGCCTGGTTCTCCTGGAAAACCAGGAGAATGCCAAGCAGCAACTCCTGAAGTTATGAAGCTCTTTTTTTTAACATTAATATATTTGGCTTCATTTGCATCCTGGAGTTTGGGAAGAGTTGGCTGAGGAACAGTTTTTCTTGAATGTTGTTTTGTAAGAACTGGTAAAGCAGAGAAAGTTCCAGGAGGTGGGAGGAGAGCAGAGGACATGACCTGGGTGTGTGTGGCTTACTCACCTCCTTGTGAACCTCAAGTAAAACACTCAAAACGCCTCGTGAAGAACTCGATTAAGAAGTGTTATGTAGTAATGCCAAGCAATATGTATTTATGGATCCTGTCCTACTAACTTGCTGCCTTTTTTTGTTTAGGACTCCAGATTTTTTTAAACAGAAAGTACTTGTTTGGATGTAATACTCCTCATAAGATGTTTAACTTAGTACCTCTTCATATTTGAGTTAGGGAGATACAATAATATTTAATCCAATCCTTGCAAGGGAGAGGTGCTTCTGGTGAGGTTATTTCATCTGTATGTTTACACTGACAAAAGTTTCATACCATGGTATTTTTTAAACTCTTAAGCAGTGACTTGGATGCAGTTGCTGCCCAAAGAGATCATGTGAAAAATGAAGTGTCCAAGGCCAGGTTGGACAGGGCTTGGAGTAATCTGGCTAGTGGAAGGTACCCCTGCCCATGGCAGGGGACTGCAACTAGATGGCCTTTAGGGTCCTTTCCAACACTAACTTTTTTGTGATTCCGTGAAACAAATCCCTGTGGAGGTGGACAGGGCATGGTGGGCCACAGGGTGTAACCTCTGCTCCGAAGCTAGCTTGAGGCCGCTGGCAGCCTCCGGATCTCTAACAAGGACCACAATTTTTAAAGTCAGATTTCTGTCTAGATGTTGTATAAGTAATAAGCAGTTTGTTTTGCCATCCTAAATAGGAATGATCTCTTGGTTTTGTCAGATTTCTCTTCATTCTGCTGGGACCAAAGGGCAAAGCAAAGTCGTATCATGAGATTGGCCGAGCCATTGCCACGCTGATGTCGGATGAGGTAGGTGTTTTGGCATCTCCCGTGGGAAATGGCTTCTCCCGAGTAACGATGTCTTTCCCTCCAGCCTGGTCAACAGGAAGGAGCATTCACGTGAAGCTGAAATACCCATGTTACCTCCTAATTCCACCTGTTGACTTAATCGTTGCCTCTGGCTTCATGGTTTTTAGAAGTATGACTCTAGGAGGGGTTTGTCCGCCATGTGTATTTTCCTGCTAGCGATCACTCTTTCATTTCAACTGCGAATTAATTGTTGAATTTCTTCTGTCGTGGTCTGCACCTTGTGTCCCATTCTACCATGCCAGTATCCCACAGCTGGGGATATGCAGGTAATCCCCACAGGACTGGTTCCCCCAGGCCGTGGCGCTGTGTGTGGCACTGGGTCCCGAGCAGCAGCAGTGTTTATATGTTACCCAGGAGCAGCTGGCCGCTCCGCGCTCCTCACGCCCCTCACTGCCGTGGCTGGGCTTTCAGGGTTCATTTACTGCTTCTTTCTTCCAGCGTCCCTCAGGCTCTGCACGCCGGGGCTCATTCGCATTAGTTTTGTTTCTTGGCATTGCTTCGCTCTCGTACAGTTCCTTAATTACAGCTCGGCTGCTCACACCTCTCCTGCTTTCTGTCACTCAGTGGTCTGCTTTCCATAGCCCCGAAGTCCCTTCCTACCGCCAGCTCGTCTGTCACATGCATTGATCCACTTCCTCTCCACAGAGTCCGGAAGATTCTTACAAAATTTAGCATTAATGCTTGTTTCCCCCCTCTTCTCTCATTTGTTCTTCCTGATTAATACCAGGCCTTTCACTAAAAACTAGTTTATGTTGTTATTTTTGGGTAAATATTGTCATCAGTTCTGTGTCACAGGGTTGAAAATGAATCTGGGTGTGAGAGACTGAAGTAGATGGCTTTGTCAAAATGTCTTCTCCGAATGTAATTGGAAGTCCTTGTGTAGAGGAAAACTTTTTTTGCATTAAAGAAATAGATAATTGCTTTCCTAACATTTTTAGAGGTCAGAAATAGATGTTTTGCTTAAAATTAGATACATGCCTGCAAGGAAAGAATCTCTGTTGTTATCCGGCCAAAGGAAGGGGCTTTCTGAGGGTCACACCTCCTTGTGCCACATGTCCTGATACTTCTTCAGAGGTTTCTGAGAAGGAATTAAGTTGATTTTGTAGAACTCAGCAGCTGCTTCTGGAGTCAGGGCCACAGAAAATTCAAACCTTTTCCACAGGGAGTCTCTTTTCCTTGCAGGTATTCCATGACATTGCCTATAAAGCCAAGGACCGTCAGGACCTGATCGCAGGCATCGATGAATTTCTGGATGAAGTCATTGTGCTCCCCCCTGGGGAGTGGGATCCAGCCATTAGGATAGAGCCTCCCAAGTCTCTCCCTTCTTCGGATAAGAGGTAATAGCAGGAGAGAGGCTCTGTGGCGAAGGATGGTGAGCATCAGATGTGGAAAGGGGATGGGAAGAGCCGGTGGTTTGGTTATTCCAAGTGCATGGAGTGCCCTGCACCTGCCTGTCCCTATTTAGAAAGTCCTGGAGATATTTTCAGGTCTTCCTTAATAGCTGGAGGGAGGATGTTCCTGAAATTCTGCACCTTTGGAGGTGATGTTGTAGGCACACAGTAACATACCTGGTAGTTACCCGGGCTCTTCGGGGTTCTGCGCGGTCGTCGTGACATGCTGTGTCCTTGCCTAGGAAGAACATGTACTCTGGGGGGGAGAACGTGCAGATGAACGGAGACACCCCCCACGACGGGGGGCACGGCGGCGGTGGCCACGGCGACTGCGAGGAGCTGCAGCGGACGGGCAGGTCGGTGACACCCCTGCAGTGCTTCCCTTGCCAAAACCTTCCCACCCTGATGTACTGGCTGTACAGGCTGAGGTGTGACCCCAGAACGTGTCCTGGGGGCTTTTGGTGCCCGGAGCGAGGCTGTCTGAAGGGTCCCAAACATCCGGCTTCAGAGAGTTGCAAGATGTCATGAATCAGATGCTCATTAAATGATAAAAAGCCATTAAAAAGGACAGAAGGCCCAGGTGGGTGCTGGCTGTTGAGCACCTGTGAAGTCAGGCGAACGATAAGGGACATAAACATGGCAGGTACAAAGCTCAGTTAATCCATTTGGATTGCTGAAGGGGTGCCTTAGCCAAAAGCAGAGATGTTCCCTTTTCAAGACGTTACTGTTGTAGTTGAGTTGCACAGCTGAAGGCTTTTATGGGACAGAAACAGAGAAGGTAACAGAGCCCCAGGCCCTACTTTCTGCTTTGTTACTCTGCTTTGTGCCATGTAAAAGTCCATTGGAGTGGGAATGCAGCTCAGGTGGCCGCGAAATGGCGAGCTCAGCGTTTCAAGGTCAGTGCACAGGGCTTCATGATGGCTTTGTGCTCTCCCTCCCACTCTGCATCTTCTTTTTAAGTTCTAGTTCTACTCTAAATTCTAGGAGAGAAGTCTGAAAGTCTTTCACACCACGTTGGTGTGTATGAGGCAGTAGAGTGTCCTGATTTGGGGTCAGAAGGTGGCATGTGCCTCTCTGCCACAGTATCTGAGCAGACCTGGTATAGGTGGGGAGCTGTGAGCTGGGGAACAAGAGGCTAAACAAACATTTTTTCATGCTGACAGTGTCAGAGCCACGTGGAGTTTTATAAGAGTTAAATACTGTCTTGCTGTGATCATACAAAAAAGGATGTCTGCAAGTGAGTTCTTTTGTTTCCAAGAGTATTTACCTTGTGTTTTTACTTCTAGTTCTTTTGCTGGTTAACAATTTGAAACATTTTTCCATGCAGCAGATTGTTTGGCTGACCCAGAGCCATGGTGTCTGCTATGTGGAGAAGTTCAGGCAGGGATTTAGACTAGAGTTAATCTATTTTATTACATCAACTAATATGTTTGGGGGGAAAAAAAAATCAAGAAGTGAGCTTCCTGAAATGCAAACCGTAGTGGTCTGTTTCAGGAGGAGCGTGACTTGTAGTCCTGAAATGTGTCTTCTTTCCAGCTGCATCACGTGTGTCAGATACTATCTTTCCTTACACCATTCTCTCTGAGATCCCTGGACCGCCACGGCTGTGATAAGACTGTTTGTAATGTGGTGATCTCACTCCTTTGAGATAATACTTCATTGTTGGCAGTGTCTCTGATGACTTCGTGTGGTGACTTCCACTGTGAAACATCTTGCACGAGTCTCCTCTTGCTTGTCCTTGCAGATTCTGTGGGGGCTTGATCAAAGACATCAAGAGGAAAGCACCGTTCTTTGCCAGTGACTTCTATGATGCTTTAAATATCCAGGCGCTCTCCGCCGTCCTGTTCATCTACCTGGCCACTGTCACCAATGCCATCACTTTTGGGGGATTGCTTGGGGATGCTACAGAGAACATGCAGGTGAGCAAGAGCTTTCAGAACCAACAAATACAGCATTTGCCTTTTGCTGTCCGGTCAGAGCAGTGTTTGGGCACTGGCAAAGCTGGCATTCTTGGTACAATAATGGAGGTATCCCGTGTGTTCGCTGCTTTCTCTGCTGCTGTGGCTGTCCTTTGACAAACTGTACAGCAGTTCCCTTAAATGGTAATTAAAAGCAGGCCCGGGAGACAGAGAAGGTCTTTGCTCCTTCTGTGGAGAGAAGTTCCTCTGATCTGCTCTCAGTTGTACCATTTTAGTCCAAGTAAGTTTGCTAAGTCTGAATCCTCTGCCTTACTCCTACAATACCTGGGCTTTGGCCTCTCTGGTGAAAAGAAAATCCTAAAATTAATAGGAAAACGAGTAAACCAGGAGATGTGATACAGGAGGGAAATGTCAGGTCTTTAGAAAGATTACTTTTGTAATAGTGGGAGTCACATGCTGAGAACCAGACACAAATCCGTGGACAGGCTGCATCAATGGCTTAGCTCAGCCTAAAGAGAAGGGATTCTGTGTTAACAGTGCTGTAGGTGCTTTGCATTATTGGAGTAATAGGAAAAGTAGGAGGTTGTATTTAGATGGATTCAGTTCAGCCACGTCAGATCTCCTAGCAATAATTAAGCTCATCGTGACAGTGACTGAATTATTAATTTACGCAGGTTTAATTAAGTCAAACATAGGAAATGAGGGCACGTATCTGGAACCCTGCACTCCCCTGTGATGAATTACAGGCTAGAGTAAGATCCAGCAGCCTGTGCAGTGCCCAGCTTCCCTCTCTCCTGTACCAACAGTTTGCCTTTTCTGAGACTCATGGAAGTCAGGAACGGAGAGACCTCCAGGACCCACCCGTGAGCAACACTGGACTGTCATGGGGTAGCAGAGCAAAGCCTGTCTGCTCTGCCTGAGGTGCAATCTTTAAATTAGAGGAGGAAGGGGAAATGTTACTTGATTCCAAATTTAGTTCAAATTGAGAATCACTTTATTGTGGCCAAAAGTCTCGTGAACACTTACTATCAAGTAGCAAAAAACCCCTCAAAACGCAGCATTTTTGGGGCTACTGCATCACAGTTCATGTGCCTTGTTTGTTGTAAACAGTGATGTGGCTGCTGCTGGGGCAGGCACTGAGCATGACCCATCCCTGCTCCCTGTCCCAGGAGCTGCCTCGGCCAGCACTTCCTTCACAGCTTGCTCCTGAGTTTTAAGTTTCTGAGAAAAGACACTATTCTTAGCTACAGACACGTGGAAGAATGCAGGGAAAAGAGATTCCAGATGCTCTGGCCACGAGGGCCCTCTCCATGAGTAATACAAGAGGAGTGGAGGGGATCAGCTGTCTGAAGGCTGTTCCTTGCCTTGGGAGTATTGGGCTCATCCTTACAAGTCCCCCAAAGGCAGCCAGCCTTTTACTTTCCTCAGTGTAAACACTAACTCGTGTCTTTCCAAGGAAGAGAGAGACACAAAACTGGATTTCAATTCCTGCAATACCCCTGCTAAGTCAGGAAAGCCGCAGCCCCATCCCTGCAGCATAGGTGGAAGGGAGGATCGGCGTGTGCCATTAATTGCCGGCTGCTCATGTGTGGTTATCCCGAGTACTCCGGGTTGTGTGGGACCAACACCTTGGTGTGAGCCGCAGGGGAGGCAGAGGATGCTCTCCCCTTGGCCGTGGGCACAGGGACGCGCAGCACGCGGTCACGACAGAACTGCTCGTGGTAGAGAGGGTTATCCCGCAGGAGTGACCCCTCTCCCGTGTCTCCGCAGGGCGTGTTGGAGAGCTTCCTGGGCACGGCTGTCACCGGCGCCGTATTTTGCCTTTTGGCTGGTCAGCCCCTCACCATTTTGAGTAGCACAGGACCCGTCCTGGTCTTTGAGCGGCTCCTCTTCAATTTCAGCAAGTGAGTATGTGGCGGGAGAGGGCGGAGGGCAGGAATGTCCCACACGAAGGAAACCCCAGCCAGGGAATGAGGTGCCTGCTGGTGGGGAAGGAGGGGATTTAGTGCACAAAATGAAACGTCTCGTTCCTTGTCGAGATCCAGTGCAATCACATCAGGGATTTTCCCGGCACGCTGTCCCAGGACGCTGCCCAGTGTGTGGCTGCCTGTGTCCGTGGGGCCTCCTGGAAAAAAAGCCTTGGCCACTTCAGTGCTCCCTGAGGAATTTGCTCTAGTTACAGTGTGCTGCTTCTCCTATTCTACTTCCCTGACTCCCATAGGAGCAAAGAAATGAATCCCGCTCTTCACTAACAAAATCCCATGGGTCTCGAGGTTGCCAAAATTTTGTCTTTAAATCAGTAGTCATTTATTTATGAAAGCAGAAGCGTCTGTGGTAGAAACAGCTCCCAGAATTCTGTGGTGGAGCTTTCCTGCATTTAAAAGCACTTGTTTTTTTCCATTTAACTGGTATGAAGAGGTTCTGCTCCCTTCATGTTGTTGACAGCTGACACCCAGAGCTAAAGAGAGCCCATTTTGTTAGGTATGCTCATTTGCCACTCCCACATCTGCAATACCAGGAGGATGCACTGGAATCCCTAAAGGAATCAGCAGTGTCCTGGATGGCGACCCCATGGGGCTGACGATCCTTCAGCTGGCCTTTTGCAAGGAGATTGTTTTAGGTTACACAGAATACACCCCCAAATCCCTTGTAGTCCATGTTCTCAGCATGGCAGGTTGTGCAGGGCTTGTGTTCCTACATGTAGGGAGGAAAGGGTACTAGAAAAAATGGCTGGAAAATTAGATTATCCCAGGGAGGGAAGCTGAAAACTGCCAAAGGGTGAGAGTTCCGCAGCAGAGCAAGAGGGGGGCACCTTTCTTTTCTTCCTTCATCTGGAATAAATGAATAGAGTCAGGAATGGACATGCTGCACCTGTTGGCATCTGGCGGGCATGACGAAGCCCAGGTGCCACACGCAGCAGGAAAATAGCAAGATGGAAAAGCACTTTGTACTGTTTTGGGAGGGAGAAGGTGGTTATTTTTAACCTGAGGAGGAGGTGGTGGTTATAAAAGCCATTGTCCTAACAACCTGCCAGAGCAGAAAGGCAGGAGTTTTCGAAGGAAGCCTTTCTTACAAGGAAATTGGAACTAAGTACTGTGATTTTTCAGTAAATCATTTGTGGTTGTTCATATTCACGATACGCTGTTCCCTGCTAGGAGCAAAATGAGAAAAATTTCCCATCTCCTGACTCATTTAAAGTGTGACTCTGTGTGTGTGTCTGAAGAGATCCCTAAAAGTGCCTTGCAGACCCAGTCATGCGTCTGGCCTCAGGTGTTCCGTGGTGCTGGCACTGGGGACCAGTCCTAGAGGACATGGTGCTTTTCCACCTGCTCCGTCAGCTTCAGAAGCGCTGCAGGAA
Organism: Oriolus oriolus; assembly: GCA_013400235.1. Taxonomy (NCBI): domain Eukaryota; kingdom Metazoa; phylum Chordata; class Aves; order Passeriformes; family Corvidae; genus Oriolus; species Oriolus oriolus. Next base: position 738,068 of record VXBT01013908.1, read on the forward strand.
TTTGAGGAGTAAAAGCTAAAATAATATAGTTTAAAATTTTTGAAGTTCTTCAGTGATGTGGAGTCAGTGTACCTGGGTTTCTGCCAGCTGCCTTCAGATGGATGGGAGCTCCTGTCCCCTCCGGCACTGACTCCAGATATTTCAGAGTTGTCACTGGGGTGTTGTAGTTTTGGGTTTTTTCCTCTTCTCTTTTTCTAAATCACTTTGTTTCTTACTTGCTCCTTGCGCTCTTCAGGGCTTCTGGCTTCCAGAGATTTACAGCTGGCTGGGCCTGCCAGTACTCCCTCTTGCTTCCTACCCCAGAACAGGCAATGGCCTTCCTGGCAGGTCCTTATCTGCTCCAGTGTTCCCTTTTGGCATTGTTTCACTCCTAAAAGCCCACCTTTGGACTCTGCGCCAGCACAGCACCTCAGCCTCAAGCAGCAAACAAGGGGCCATCGTTCCCAGGAGGGAATGATGCAGTTGGCTCCCTGGTTCTCCACACTCTGTCATTCCCAGCACCAGGGTTTGTCATAGAATCATAGAATATCCCAGGTTGGAAAGGACCCATAAGGATCAGCAAGTCCAACTCCCTGCACCTGGCAGGACTACCTAAAACTAAACCGTATGACTAAGAGCACTGTCTAGATGCTCCTTGAACTCCATCACGTTAGGTGCTGTGACTGCTTCCCTGGGGAAGTTGTTCCAGTGCCCAGCCACCCTCTGGGAGAAGATCTTTCCTTTATGTCCAATCTCAGCTTCCCCTGACTCAGCTTCATTCCATGTAGTATCTGCTTTGTGCTTCCCGATCTTATCTAACCCAATGTTTTCCTTTTGTGTCACCCTTGTCTTGTTGCAGGGACAATGGTTTTGACTACCTGGAGTTCCGCCTCTGGATCGGCCTCTGGTCAGCCTTCCAGTGTCTCATTCTCGTGGCCACCGACGCCAGCTTCCTGGTCAAGTACTTCACCCGCTTCACCGAAGAAGGATTTTCCTCCCTGATCAGCTTCATCTTCATTTATGATGCTTTCAAGAAGATGATCAAGCTGGCAGATCATTATCCCATCAACTCCCAGTTCAAGGTGGACTATATCACGCATTACTCTTGTGCCTGTAAACCACTAGATCCAGGTAAGGGAGTGCTCATTACCTCCCCAGTTTGTAGGTAGGAGGTGGCCTTTGCTCTCCTTTTCCTTTCTGCTGCAGCCCAGATAATCGGTAGATTATTCCTTCTTTATCGGTTGTCTTCAGATATCCTACCTTAGTCTCAGGAAGCTGCGAGGTAAATTTCGCCCTACATCCCAACTGCAATGTCAGTATAGCTGGCCTTCCTGAGACTCCTCCAGAGAGCATCATGGCCGGTGGAGAAGCTGTTTCTGCACCTGTGTCTCCTTGCATCCCTGTGGTTGTCAGTTCCAAATGGCATTCCTCCAAGAATTCCACGAAGGGGCAGAAGTGGTGGCCATGTCACTGCTAGGCAGCTCAGGTCACTGCCATGGAGCTCAGGTCACTCCCGTTTCAGGAGCTGGATTTATTCAAGGCGTTACCCAGGTTCCCACCTCCTGGTTGCATGGATGAGAGGGAAAGCACAAACAGTTCCTTGCTAAGCAGAAGGGAAGTGTATCCACAGGGCAGCCTATCTCAGGAGCGTGGGCTGTGCGGCAGATAGAGCCAGTGTACCTGTGGTTCTGGGAACAAAGGGTTACAAAACCCAAATCCAAGCAGAGTGACGCTGGCTGTACCGTTTGGGAAGTGGGGACCACTCCTAGGATCTGACAAACAATGGCGAGTGAGTAAGAAACTTGGTCTGTGCCCAGAGTAAACTGCAGGTTATCTCGGCACACCTGTCCAACAGGAAAAGCTGCTGGCTGCTCCTCACAGGTGTTGGGAGCCAGTTCCCTGGGAGCTGGATGCTGGCCTTCCCTGATAAACAGAGGATCTTGGCTAGCATGTGGATGCTGGTCTGGTTCTGCCTCCACTGGAATGGCAGAGTGGTTTCCTTTTTGAAACTAGGCCGATGGGAATGGCCAATGCCAAATTGGAAGTCTCCGCTTCCCATTGAAACACTTGTGGCTCTCTAGACATCCAAGTGAAAAAGTTTATTTATGCAAAACCTCAGTAAGCCGTGAGGACAGGAGCCACGAGCCCATTTGCAGGAAGGATTGCATTTCTAAATGAAATTTCAAATCCATGATTCCTAGTGCTGCAGAAGCCACGGGGAATGCTGCCCCTTCTTTCAAAGAAATTATCCCCATCCTGTTGATTTCAATTGCTTGCTGTCCTTTTTCTTTCTTTTAATTCAAAACTGTGTTTATGCTGGACACAGAAATGCATTTTGCTTTTCTGGATATCTTTGGCATTGTGCTTGCATTTGAAATTAATCATTAGGAGTGTTCTGTGGGTGTTTAATGTAATCCAGAAATCATTAGAAAAATATTGGAAAGCTATGAGATATTGTCTGTCTGGTTTTTTGTGGTGGTTTTTTTTTTTAGCATGAACTCAAAACATAATCCCAGTTGGGTTTGGGTTATGTTTCACTTAACCTTTTCTTTTTCTGTTTTGTGAGTGATTGATGATTGAGGCTTTTGAGTCTCTCTGAAACACTTGTGACTCACTTTACTGGATCAAAGAGGTGGCAAACAGCTTGACAGAGTAAAGAAATTATTTAATAATTGGAATTTGCTGTCTTTCCTAACTGTTTCCTGCATTCTGCTCACCATATTCCCTTTTTTCTTTTCTCTTGCAGTTAATAGCTCATTACTTAACAGGACAATGGTGCTGTCCGACTATGAGCTGGTCTCTCCCTCTTCCGAGCTGGTGAGTTCCCCTTGGGAAGGCAGGGACGGCACTATCTCGTGGTGCCACTCTGCTGGCGAGCTCTGGGTAATGAGGAGAAAGAAGTGGAGGTGGATGGATCACATTCGCGTGTGGGGGAAGGAAGTTGAGACGCAGAGTAACAACCCCTTTTAGTCAGACACCAGCAGGAAAATGGTCTCACCCAAACTCTTCTATGATACCATTTTTTAGCCTCTTGGACCATGCCTCCGTGTTCCTCTCAGATACTCTGTCACCAGTCCTGTCCCAACACAGGCAGAGTATACACAGCCTTATGGAAACATTCTCCTTTTTTTCTGCAGGACAACACCACCATTGACTGGGCAGCTCTGACAGCCAAGGAGTGCTTGAAGTATGGGGGACAACTTGTGGGCAACAACTGTGACTATGTCCCTGACATCACCCTCATGTCTTTCATCCTCTTCTTTGGCACTTACACCTGCTCCATGGCCCTGAAGAAATTCAAGACCAGTCGCTACTTTCCCACCACTGTGAGTATCTCCTGTCACCCCATCAGTCTTTCCGAGGGCACAGGTCAGCCTTCCTTTGGAGTAGCTGTCCTACACGCAGGGAGGGATGCTCTGCAGGGAAGCCAGGTTGCGCTGGTTGGGATGAAAATGCCACTGGTTGTTGGATCTGGTTGACAAAGGTATGCCTGGGATTGCTCCCAGTGGTTCTGGAGGGCACAGGTAAGGCAGCAGAAGAGACAAGAGGAGCCATAACCTGTTTGGGTAATGTGGCAGGGATCCTAAAGGTGCTGAAGGCGACCCTTCCAAGCTTACAGGCGTGTCTCAGGTGCGTCTGCTTGTTTTGTCCCCTGGTGAGGCTCCCAGGCCAGGCGTGCGAGCCAGCACTTCCTGTGTATGCCAAAGCCATTTCTCTCTGAGACTGCCCTGTTCCTGGCATTCCGACACACAGGGATTTATCCTGCATGGATGTTTACTGTTCCGCTGTGTTACAATTGAACCTCTCTTATTTTTAATAAAAAGGAAACAAATTCCAGCCGGGCTGGAATGCAGCTCAATTTATCTGTAACCGTGTGAACCCAGGAAACCTGAAAGGAACAACAGCTCAGGAAAGCTCACACAGTTCCAGGCTAGCACAGTGGCTCCTGTCTGGTTAAATTCTGGGGTCTGATCAGTGGCAGCTTCAAGTTGTTGTATTCCAACGACTTCAGGAGAGCTGCAGTCTTAGGGATTTAGCTGAGAAGCCTGGTTTGTTTTCCTGTCTGCTTAGTTTGATTTATTACTTGAACAGCAAACAGCGTAATCTCTGCCAGTCATTCAGAGGATCTCATTTGTGGAAGTTTGTGTTGTTTTCGTGCTTCTGTTTGGGTTTTCAGAGAACACAGTAAAGTACCAAGGCATGTGTGGCAAATGACACTGGACATGACGGTGGGCGTATTTGTGGGAGAAGCAATGATGAGCTTGTCTGGCCAGGGGGTTTCTCATGTAGACACTAAAGCGTGGGTGAAATGGTGTTTTGTGGTGCTAACTCCTGTGGTTATGATGTCACCTTCTCTTTCAGGCCCGGAAGCTCATCAGTGACTTTGCCATTATCCTGTCCATTTTGATTTTCTGTGGAATAGATGCTCTGGTTGGTGTGGACACACCAAAACTAATTGTGCCAAGTGAATTCAAGGTATGTTGTTGTGAGCTTGTTTGCTGGCCTGTGGAAGAGGTTCCTTTTGCCTCACACCTGCCCTGTATGGAATGACTTGCCCTCACAGTGGGTATGTAGTCAGTGGTCTGGAAAGGGCCGGTTTACTCAGAGGGTTAGGATGTTTTTTGTTAGCACCATTTTGGTTGGCTGATTTATCTCCTAAATTCTGCCTCCATACTTGGAAGCTTTGATTGGTGGTAATAGGAAGGCCGAAATGGTGACAAATCTGAAGTGTATCCCTGGAGCTTCATTGCTGGAATCAAAGCTGGTTTTGAGATGTCATCACCCCTGTATTGCGCCTCTAACACAAGCTTTCTTTTCCTTGCCCTTGAAAGCCAACCAGTCCCGAGAGGGGTTGGTTTATCCCACCTTTTGGAGGGAACCCGTGGTGGGTGTACCTGGCAGCAGCCATCCCTGCCCTGCTGGTGACCATCCTCATCTTCATGGACCAGCAGATCACCGCTGTCATTGTCAACAGGAAGGAGCACAAGCTCAAGGTGGGTGAGCCTTGTGCGTGGAGCATGTGCAGGGGCTTTTCCTCCTGCCATCTTCCTCCCTTGTGGACACAAGCCTATTCCCTATCACTGGCTGCTGTTTCTAAGCAGGAAAAGTGGCTTTGTGGCCAAAGCTGCACGGTGCTGTCAAATAGGAGCAATAAGCTGGAGGGATTTGGGACATACCAAGGGCATAGCCCCAGTTGGATGTTATTTAAAGAAGAGCTGACACGTAACAGCCTAAGATGTAGTCATGTTTTTAAAATAAACTTTCCAGACCAATGCTATGCAGTTTTTCATGCCTGTAGGGTTTTTTTCCTTTCCCTGCACGGTCATTTCTATTGAAAAATATTAAATTCCTGTAAAAGAAGACTCTCCCCTTCCTGCTAACAGGGCACGTTTCAAGTGGTCTGACCCGTGGGAGTAATGACTCCCTCAAAACACAGGTAATAGTGGGTCGTTATTTAGACACCTGCTTCAGCAGTTATCTGGAGAGCTGTTGGAAATGGGAAGGGAGCTTCTGCTTGGAAAAGAGGACGATGTTTCAATTCATGTGGTCACTGTAAACATTAGACAAGTAATGTGTAATTTAAGACCATTGTGAGCCCAACCTGCAGGGGAGAGTTGAAGTACCAGGGAACGGGAAAGGTTTCTTGTGTACAGTGATGACTGTTGGCTGATGGTTTAAGAACAACTCTCAGAACATCCCTGTTTGCCACCTGGATCTGGGCAGATAAATTCAATATCAGGGCCCTCATGTTCCTCAGAGATGGCTGATCAGTTTTAGGTCTGTCTCCTGCACCTGACTAAGCAGACACAGTGTTTTCTTAAACACTGTAAGAAAACATTCGCTGTTCTTCCCTGCTGAAGAAGAGGCCCCTCGTCTCTGCAGCTTCTGAACCACTGAATGTGGTTTTGCTGTCAGCACTGGCTGTACTTTTTTAGTAACAAAGTTATAAACACTCCAGGGAAATACTGATGGATATTAAAAAAGTATTCCCTGCTTCCTTTGTTATGGTGTGAGCATGGTGTTTTGTGAAATTGAGGGTTCACAAGTCCCATCCTGTTGTTCCACACCAAAAAACACTTCCATACGCAAGATGTGCTTTAGGAAGAAGGTGGTTTTTTCTGCTCATCCCTTGCTAAAGTCTTGGCAGGGTGTTGCTGGGTGCCCATCCCGGTGCTACCAGCCAGCCAAGGTAAGCAGCGCATGTGTGAGGAAAACAGTGAGGACTATTCAAGAGAAACTGGATTGCTCTCCCTCCTGGGTCATCTTAGGCCTGGATCATTTGTTTTTTCCAATAAAATCAAATTGAATGGGATTTTAAAAAGGTTAATCTGTTTTAAAATAGCAAACCTTAGAGGTTTGTCCGCTGATTTTCTGAAGATCCCTTTTCTTAGTGGCTCTGTTGTTTCTTCACTTCTTCTCTTGGCACTTGCAACCACTGGATTTCCTGTTTTATTTCATTAAAGGATTTTAAAAATAGATGATCAGAAGTATTTGAACAGGAATCAAGAATGAGGGCAGCTTTCTCCTTTGGGTAGGGAATGAGGCTTCAGCTGTTCTTGTTGCACTCCTGAAGGAGCCTGGGGTTGGGTCCTGAGGGAGATGCTTCCTTACGCTGTTGACAAGATCCAATGTATATCTGGTGTTCGGCTCTGCTGGCCGGGATGTTGCAGAAAGAAATGGTGCCTGTCTGGTGTGCCTCTGCCCTGCTCCGTAGGCACTTGGAATAATTAAGCTAAAGGTTGTTTATCTCCCTCCACAGAAAGGTGCTGGCTATCATCTGGATTTGTTCTGGGTGGCCATTCTGATGATTGTGTGCTCCTTTATGGGACTGCCCTGGTACGTGGCTGCTACCGTCATCTCCATCGCTCACATTGACAGCTTGAAGATGGAGACAGAGACTTCTGCCCCTGGAGAACAGCCCAAGTTTTTAGGAGTGAGGTATGTTCAATTAGGAAGACTGAATTACCTTGTTTGCCTGCAAAATCCTTTTGTACAAAGAATTTTGTTCTGCTTTCTCCCTATTTCCAAAGCCAATTCCTTGGGCAAGCCCTCGTGTGACTCCTCCAAAGTTTATTAGGCCGCATCAGATGCAGTGTTCCTGTGTCAAAGGAAATAAATTTCCTTCAGATTTCTCTAACCAGGGAAATTAAGCACTCTTTAGCAAATGTTATGGTCAAACATACAAACCTGTCATACCTAGTGCAACCAGCTCTACTTAATCAAGCATTTTTTCCTGTGTTTGGTTACCTTAATTAAGTGGTCTGAAGTGCTTCCAATGGGATTACTTGTGGAAATCAGGCTGCTTGTTTAGGCAACTAAATAGAAATTTTATGGCCTGACTTTCAGTGTTCTGAAATGATACCAGCCGAGGTATTTTTGGATGTGGGAAGCCCTGTGAGTGCTGCTGAAGGCACATGTTCAGCACCCCGTGAAGGTCTGAATGATTTATCTGGCTGTTGGAGTGCTCTGGGCAGGGCTCACAACGTGTTACTGATCTCAGCGCGGAGGGCTGATGATTTATTGCCTTTCTGCATGCTCTGAGTAGGGCTGTGGGGGGAGCTGGGAGTGCTGGCAGATAGTTTGTAATGTTTAACATGTAAACACACTCCCCTGCTCGGTTGCAGCACTTCGTTGATCCCCAAACAGTGTAACAAAACAATCTGGGAGTTTAAAACAGAGGTCTGCCGTGCTTGGTCAGGATGCAGCCATCTGCCTGATGCTGTTGGCTGAAAAATGTGGCTGCAAAAATGAGTTTTGGGGATTTCAACTGGCATTAAGTACTTGTGGTCCTGACTCAGTGATGTTGTTTCAGGGAGCAGAGAGTCACCGGAGTAATTGTTTTCATCCTGACTGGGGTGTCTGTCTTCATGGCTCCCATCCTGAAGGTAAAGATTGTTTACAGTTCTTTGAAAGCTTAAATCCAAACCTTTTGGAAGGAAAAACCAACATGGTTGTAGTGTGCTAGAATAGTGACCAAGTTCAGGGCTGGGGTTCTTGGGCACTGTGGGTTTTTTTCATTTTAAGATTATTTTTCCATGTTTGCATAAAGTTAAGTTCCCTTTTCTTTTATGATTTCTTTTATACCTCTACTGGGCCTGTGTTTTATGGAAAACATATTGTGGATAAAGCTCAGAGTATGGAAAGCATGTTTCTGGAGGAAGCAGTGCAATTAAATGGCATTTCTTCATCTCCTGAACCGTTTCTTTCCTGTGAGTTTAGCCAAGGCTCTGGACAGATGTGCTGCTGATGGACCAGTGGATCTAGGTAGGTTGCTATTTTCCAAGACCAGAAATTCGTTGGCATGTAGCCACAGAGAAATGCATCCTTAGTGGATCATCAGATTGTAGAAGGAAACTGGAAAACCTGCTTATCCCTGTCTTGTGGAGGATGTTGCCTTCTCCAGGGATAGCGATGGACGTGGTGCCAAGCACGCACGTACTGTCCAGTAGGAGATGTCAGCTGCAGGAGCCCTTACCCATGGATCCATAGGCCGATGGCGTGAGCAGAAGATGTCAGACCAGTGGCACCGTGCGGCGTAACTGCGGGACGGAGCAGCTGGGTGTCTGGAGGAGCATTTCTGGAGGCTGCAGATGAGTTTTTGGAAACCGCAGGAGCTGAGGCACAGTGTGATGTGAGCCTGAGGGTAGAAGGCAGGCAGGGAGCAGTGATGCTGCCTGTGGAGAGAGTGGAGACAGTGGATTTCCAAGCCAGTGTGTTCCTGTTCATTTCTAAGGTTGTTTGTACAGCTCAAAATTTGGTGTCTTGGGTAACAGTTTCCACCTTCACACAAACAGGCATTTCCGTGCCTTTAATTTAATGCCTGATTGTGATAATCCTGTTTCTTAGTTTATGTGACCTTTCCCTGCAAGATCCCTCTTCCTCTACTCCACTGGGGTCTGTTACTTCCCCTGTTATTGCTTCAGTCATTAATTATTTGTCTGTGCTTCCCCTAAGACAATGTGTGGGGAAGATCCTTGCTGGAGGACGCCTGAGGATAAGTCAGCACGCTCCTGGCCCACGTGCCAGCGGGAAGGACCTGGCAGGATTTCAGGACCTTTAGCAAATTCCAGTGGCAGAGTCCTGCTGGAGAGAGCTGCACTGCTAAATGCATTGCAGAACATTTCAGTCTTCTCCTGCCAGCGGCGAGTTGAACGCTGACAATCCCAAATTCAATAAACCAGGCAATCCACAGAATAATCCCAGCTTTGTTTTCTGAGGGTTTTGCGGTGGTTGTGCTGGTTTTGGATGTTGCTGGTGTTTCTGCTCAGCCAAGGCAGATCTCCACAGAAACATCCTTGGCCCTGCTAGGAGGGTGACAGGCACTTTCCTGTAAATACAGTTTTAATCCCGTTGGCCTGCAGCAGCTTTGCTTGGAGCACCGAAGCCAGTACCCCCATCGTTAGGGAACGCTTCGCCAAGAGAAAGTTTTCCAAAATGACAGCACTGCTTGCTGCTTTGCAGGATAATGTACTGAGGTTTCACCTCGGGATGATCTACAGGATTAATCATCATGGAATGGTGAAATAATATTCAGACATTTTTCTTACTTTTAAAAAACCCCATGGAAATAAATAAAAGGGGAGGAGAAGAGAGTGGTGAAAGTGAGCTAGAAAGCTCAACTCTTGCTTACTGGAGCTACTATCATGTCTTGTCTCATCCCTCAGATCCAGTGAGGGCTTTGACCCGTGGTTACCCACAGCTTTGTGAACCACATGCTGCGTCCCCATCCCTCCCACAATGGTGTTGGCAGGCCCCAGGCTGCAGAAAAAGCATTTGCCTTCGAATGGGAAATATCAATGCGGCTCTCTCGAAGGAGGAAATAAATTCGAGAGAAGGATGGGTTAGCAATTAAGAAGCTCGCAGGAGGTGATGGGCAGTGAGACTCGGGAAGGAAGGAAAAATGCAGACAGGGAGGCTTTGGATAGCATGTGGCTGGGTGACTTTGGTGCTCATGTGCCCCCAGGGAAACGCCTGCCAGAAATGATGAATAAGGTGGTGGGGAATGTGCTAAAACACTGGATAGCCACCGTGTTATTTGCCTCTTTAATGAGATCTGTGCAGAGGTTGGAAGGGGAGGGTTCCCAGCACAGAAGTGCTGGGAACAGTGGGCGCTGTGGCCTGGCTGCAGCTGCCATTCAGTGGCAGCCACATGGCACTGCATGAGGGGCTATCCTTTGGAGATCATTCCATCCTCCCTGGGCTCTGGTAAATCCCACAAAGGCCGTTACTCAGCTCCTGCCTGTGGCTTGTTCCAAGCATCCCTGTTCCTGTCCTGCCAGGCTGGCTGCCCACTTCCGTGTTGAGGGACAGAGACTCGTTCTGGGGAGCCTGTTCTGGTGTTCCCCTGCACCTTCCTCACTCCTGAGGGGAGATGTGCCCGATGTGGAGGAATGGGCAGCACTTAGCACTTTGGGGGAGCAGAAAGTGATGTTTGAAAGGACACATCCTGGCAACCAAGAAGGGAAGTCACAGTCCTGTATTTGGGAGTAGTACGGATTAATGTGTGCAAGAGACGGAGCAGGCAGAGATTGGCTTGGCATGACTGTTGTTGCTGAGGTGGGACTCCAAAGAGCAACCTTTCTGCGTGGATTTGAGTGGCTTACTGAGCTGGACTGGACATGGAATCACAGGATTGTTTCAATTGGAAAAGCTCTCTAAGATCACCCAGTCCCACCAGCACTGCCGAAGTCACTGCTAAACCATGTCCCCCTGCTTTTAAATTCTTCCAGAGATGGTGACTCCAGCACTGCCCTGGACAGCCTGTGCCAGGGCTTGATAACCCTTTCTATGAAGGTGTTTTTCCTAACATCCCACCTAAACCTCCCCAGGCGCAACTTGAGTCCGTTTCCTCTTGTTCTGTCACTTGTTATCTGGGAAAACAGGGTATACCACAAACTACAGGACCATGCTGCCTTTTCTTCTTCCCTGCCTTCTGCTTCTGGTCACACCACAAATCAGGGGTGAAAGGCAGTTTGAAGCTCACTGAAACACATTTGCCCACCTGCTTCTCAACTTGCTGAGTGACTGGCATCATACCCTCTGGTTCTTCACAAGATGTCCAAGTCCTGGTGAAGTGGGAGACTGTGATTGCACAAACGTCCTTGTGTCTCTCAAAACACAGCAGAAGGATTTATTGTTTATTTGGCTTTATTTTGCTTTATTATTTATATGGCTTCATTCCTCCGTGTTGCCCACTCATGGGTGCAGTTTGAATTGATGACAGGCTGGGAGTGTTGTCCCACCATGTGTTAACGGTGCGTGGCGTGCGGAGAGGTTGTTCACCTGGTCTCTGCTGCTCTTCCTCCCACAGTTCATTCCCATGCCTGTGCTCTACGGTGTCTTCCTCTACATGGGAGTTGCATCCCTCAACGGCGTGCAGGTGAGTCATCAACCAGCACAGGGCTTCTTCCACAACCCTCCAGCTTTCCCCTTCTCCTTCTGCTGCCTCCTCTTCCTTCCCAAGAAACCTGTGGAGGGTGGCAGCTGTTGACAAACTTCGTTGCAGCCTGGGTGTCCTGAGATGGGAGGTTGAGGGAGACTGGCCAAGTGGGCACTTGTCAGTGCCGGGGGGTGCTTTCTGAAGGCCTGGGTCCATCTTTGGCAAACAGGAGGGGGCTTGGAGCAACCTGGTCTAGCGGAAGGTGTCCCTGCCCATGGCAAGGGGATGGAACAAGAGGATCCCCTTAGGATGTCCTCCAACCGAAACCATTCCAGGATTCCACAGGCTTCTGCCTCAGCTCAGGCTCACGCCCAGGGTAGTTTTGAGTCCTCTGCCACAGACTGAAGGCAAACAAGGAGGATGATTTATGGCAGCGGGGTCATTCCTCGGTGCTAACGAGCAGGGACAGTGTTCTCCATGGAGGGGAAGCCAAGCCCCTCTCTTTGTCGTTGAGGAAATCTTACGTAAGGAGCCATTCTCATGCCCAGTGCCTGTAGCTGGCCCAAGGAGGCTGGAAGAGGTTTTGTTGCTTTCTGGCACCCTGTTAATTGTGGCCTTTCTTTTTCGTGCCCTAAGGGGAAGGGACTGCCTGTTCTGTGAGCCCCAGAATTCCCTCGGGTGTTCTGTAAAACAGCTCCAGCTTCCATTCATTGGTGTGAGATCCGTCTGGTCCCGGCAGTGGGCAGTGAGCCTGTGCTCCGGCAGGGGACAACGAGGGGATTGTCCTGCTGGCCCCGGGGCTGGCTCTCCTGTAGGGCATTTCCCCTGCTCCCAACCCAGGTGGTGGGGGAACTGGGATCAAGCATGTTTTTTACTCAGTGAGAACTCCCCATTTTGGTTTAACTCCCAAGTGCATCTGGTCCAGCACAGGGCAAAGGGACACTGCTGGGAAAGCTGCCTGTCTTCCTTGCTCTTCAGTGAGGTGCTGTTCTATTTGGCAAGGCAATGTCTGCCCTTGCCTCTGTTGACCTCTGCTCCTGATTTATTTGGGGAAAACGAAAGCATTGTTCCTGAAGGCCGAATGTCTTCCTTGGCAGGAGCAGGGAAGGGGAGGACAGTAAAAATACCCCAGAATATGATGCTGACCCTGGTTTGGGCATTCATCTTGTTTTCTCTCTTTTTCATGCATCCTGGGTTTCATTTCAACATCCCTTTGTTTTCCTTTCCAGTTCATGGATCGTCTGAAGCTGCTCTTGATGCCTCTAAAACACCAGCCTGACTTCATCTACCTGCGCCACGTCCCGCTGCGCAGGGTCCACCTCTTCACCTTCCTGCAGGTGGTGTGCCTGGCCCTCCTCTGGATCCTCAAATCCACCGTGGCTGCTATCATATTCCCTGTCATGGTAGGTGATGCTCTCCTTCACATCCCTCACTTTCACCACAGCCTGCTCCTTCCCTGCTTGTACACTCCTGTAAATGTGTAAATGCAGCCTCTCCCTGGCGAGTCTGTGGCTCAGGGCTCCACTCATGGCACTCGCGTAGGGCTGCACGGGGTCAGTGCGGCCGTGGCTGCCTTTACATAAATCGTCTGGAGGAAAACGAGCCTGGAAAGTTAATTTTTCCCAGGAAGGTGTAGTTAGTGTTGACGGTTCCTGGCTGCCAAGGTTAGGTTTGCCGTGGTTTCTCCTTGAGCTGCATGAACCAAGGAGAGGGGCACAGTTTTCCTGTTTCGGTCCACACCAACTACCAGATACAAAATGTCTCCCTGGCTTTTAAATAGCACAAATTGACAAAACCAAGAAGGAGCCTCAGTGCTAAGAGGGGTGCCAAAGGGAGGGAAAGGGAATGTCTCTTCGTTGGTAAACACTAATGTTGCTTACCATCAGTGGGTGATTATTCATATTATTACTAGGGCTGTAGACACAGTTAGGCACTCTTTGGCTTGGAGATGGGTCAGACTTCTGTGAAGGCAAAGCTTTATGAAGCTCCTGGATAAATCTTGGCCCCAGGTCACCTAATTTCAGGTTTATGGACAAGTAAACTCTCAGTTGTGGGGGCAGGTAGGAGCTGCAGTGCTTATTTAAGGGAGAGAAGGAGGGAGGGCAGAATCCAGATAAAGAACAGTATGGTGAAATGAGAAAAGATGATGCAAGTAAAAAAATCCTCCAAATGTTCCTGCTGGGACACATGCTCCTGTAAAAGATGTTAAAAATCAGTAATTCCCACTGATGTGCCATTCCATCACAATTCCATGGCTGTGTTGCACTGATGGTGGAAGCTGAATCTAAAATCTCTTTGCCCATATTAGAATCTGCGTGAAACCCAAGGCTGCCAGAGTTTGTTAGAATGGTGCAGAGTCAGGGAAGGCACAGCCACATCTTCGATGGAGCTGGATATGATGGCAAAAGCTCAGTTTTCTGTACTTACGAGCAAAAAAAAAAAGACAAACTTCAGTTTGTGAGGATTTGGCCAATAGCCAGCTCCCTGTTTATTTGGAGGAAAGGCATTTTCAACACAGTAATTTATAGTAGGATGATCACGGGTGTCTGCATGGCGTCTTTCCACCCCTGGTAATTCCTCGCGTCTGTAATCGCGTCTTAAGTTACGCAAGTCAAAGCTTGAGATCTTTTCCTGGGAATTGTTTGTGCTGTGGATCATCATTGCTTGGGACAAAGTTTTCCTTGAAGGCAGCCTGTTGGGAATGGGTTACAGCTTCCAGCCTGTTATGTACCCGTTGGCAAAGCATCTGTGGGATCTCGGTGGCCTCTGCTGGGGGTGTCAGACCCAGTGTTCATGTAAACACCCATTTCAGGCATGTCCCTTCCTTTTTCCCAGTGTTTCATTGCAGTCTTGCACAGAACAAACTTTTCCTCCAGTTTCCCGCTGCCACAATCCCAGTAAACTTTATTCTGCAAACTCTGGGGGCATGGATTGGCACTTGTCTGATTTCTTAAGAGCTCAGCTGGGCAAGTGGTGAGAAGCAAGTCAAGGTTTTTTTACTCAGGCTGTCCTGTGAACCTGCCTCTAAACGTAAAGGAAAGTGCTCTTTTTTTTTCTATTTATTGTTTAGTAATACAGGAGTACTGAGTGATTATGATACTGTTTTGCGACCACTGCTTCTGTGGTCTTCTGTTTTCTTCTGACATGAGGCAGTCACAGCACAACCTTTCAAGCTGACAGAGAGGTGTTCACCACCTTCTTTGTATGTTAATTTAGTGCCAGAGTTTGAGAGTTTGGGCTTAGAAGCAGAACTGAGAGGAGTGCAGTGTTCCAAATGAAAGGTAAAATGTGACTGGAAATCCCTCTTTGCATTTGCAGATCTTGGCCCTGGTGGCAGTCAGAAAAGCCATGGACTACCTCTTTTCCCAGCATGACTTAAGCTTTCTTGACGACGTCATTCCAGAAAAGGACAAGAAGAAGAAAGAGGATGAGAAGAAGAAGAAAAAGAAGAAGGGCAGTATGGACAGTGACAATGATGATGTAAGGAGCTTCCTGCTCTTGTCACATTCCTCCTTCCTAAGTAGCTAACCCTCGGCACGTTCCGTGCCCTGCCCAGTGCTGAGGCTGGACATTTTCCAGCCGCTTGTGGAGCTGACAGCTCAGTCTTTTGCTGGGTCCCAAAGAACACTTATTTTCTACGCTGCCTTCCCTTTTCCAGCCTGTGGTGGGTGGTTTGTGCATTGCAAGCAATGAAATCATGCTTTCCAAGAGCACCAGGTACCTGCTGAGATGTCATGCCCCTTGCTAGAATGCCTCTCATCACCCTGCCTCCTCCAAGCTTCCTTCCTATATGCCTTTCTCCCCTTTGTTGTCTCTTACATTTTAGGAGGAGAGTGCTTTTCACCAGCAGCTCTGGTCCTTCTGGTTCTTTTTTTTTTTTAATATTTTTGTAATGGCTCTTTTGGAAAGCACAAAATAGATGTGATTTGTCATATTGCAGAAAAAACTGCTTTGTGTTGGTAAAACTCATCATCTAAATGTTTCCTGAGCATCCGTGCCCTCTGCAGTACACTCTGGTCCTACCTCAGGTGGCAGCATGCCCTAAATAGCGAAAAGTGACCTGGCTGGACCAGACCCATGTGCCTTTGACTGTTCTCTTTCCTCCTGTATATATAAAAAGAAGAAATGTAGTCCTGGTGCCTTTAAATATTTTCCTGCTCAGGTCTAACTCAAATCCTTTAAATTTTCATTGAAGTGCTAAACGCACTCCGTGGGGAGTTCTAAGCATGGCGTCACTTCTTCTGCTCATGTCCACGAAGAAGGGCCTTTCCTGGGGTGTAGGGAGAGGTAAGGTCACCTGAAGCTGGAACAGAATCCCATTTTAGCACAGCAGGAAAAGCAGCTTGGAGGATTGGCTTTTAGTTCAGACAGCAAGCAGCCCTGTCCCGTCATTCCTCCAGCTCCCAGGGCGAGGGTTTTCTTCAGCACCTTTGAGCAAACCAAAATGAGGTTAAAAGAGGCCCTCCTGAGTAATCAGCAAAGGTTTGACTCTGTCCCCTCCTCCTGACTGGTGTGAATCCAGCAGCGTCGTATCCCAGGCCACGGCTCCCCTCTCTCCAGTATGTTTTAAGATATTTCCTCTCTTCCCAGGCTTTTCCTGAATTCCAGGTACAGTAATTAATCTAACGGGTAAGAGATTTTATGCAAAATACTGGTTCTTAACTCTTGTTGGTTTCTTTTCAGCACTCGCTTTTACCAGCTTCCTGAACATACGGCACTGGGCATTACTGGTTGGCTTATTTTCACACTTTCCCTTCCAGAAATATCCCCCTCCAGAGTTAATCCTGTGGGATTTGGGGGGCAATATGTGGATCTGAGTTCAGCCAAGGGAACTGCTGGGTGTTGCTTGTGCTTTATTTGATTCATGCTTGTCCCTCAGCCTCATAAAAATAGTTCTGAGGAAACATCTTGTTGAAGAATGAAATAAGGCACTGGATATCAGTTATGTTAAAAAATAAATTAAAACTAAGAATAATAATACAGGGAGAGCCATTCTCTGGCCTCCTTAGTGTTTTCCTGCCCTGACTGAAAGGTCTCCTCCCTCCACCCCGGTGCTGTGGGTCTGGTTCTCTTCAGGAACAAAGATGTCCCAACATTTTTGGCAAATCCCACCTTCCTGCCTTGGCCAAGTTAGGCAGTTTCAGCCTTTCCTTGCCTATGAGGAGTTCCCTTTATTTTTAAAAAAGCAAACCAATTCCAAGCACTTCCTATTATGCAGAAGCAAGTGGGTGATAGAAGGCAGTGGGGTGTAAAATCCTGCTGGTACCCCACCTCTGGGGGACCCCGGCTTTTCGCTGTGCCTCGTCCTGACCTGCTTGCTGTTTCTCTGGCTGGGCCAGGGTTACAGAATTCTTCCAAGGGCTCTGGAATTGATGAACCAGATGTGTAACTGAGATTGGGTTTGACTCCACTTGCATTAAAGAGGGAGCTGAGCCAGTCTGATGTAAGGAACCTCTGCTGTGTCATATGTGGGCCCTGTAAAGCAATTGGGAACAACCAAGGGCTTTTACAAAAATCCCAGCAGGATAAAGGGTTTGGATGAGCTTTTCCAGCAGCCAGTGCCCTGTTGTGTCTTCCCACAAGTGCATTTTCCATCTCTATTTCCTGCAGCTGACTCCAGGCAGAATGGGATGGTGTCTTACAAGACGATGGGGTGGGAAATGGGGAGATTTATTAAAATTTACAATTCCACCAGATTATTCTTGCAGTCTGTTTTACTTTTGGAGTATGAGGGATGAAGGGAAGTGGGGTGCAGTGGGGAACCAGTGGAATCCATCAGACAACTAAGCTGGAGGATGCTTTTCTCTTTTTCCTTCTTTTCTTTTCCCTGTTCCTACAGAGCTATGTGAAGGATAATTTTAATGTGTGGGAGACGATAAGAGCGAGAGCAGTGGGAATATTCTAAGACCTTTTACACGTTTCTTTCACAGTCTGACTGCCCCTACTCAGAAAAAGTCCCAAGTATTAAAATACCAATGGACATCATGGAGCAGGAACCTTTCCTAAGTGATAGCAAACCTGCCGACAGTGAGTAGAACTAAGCTCTTGCATGCCTGCTTGACTCTGACTTGCACTACAAAAATATATCTATGTATATTTAGAGTGATTTTTTTTATTTTTTAATCTTTCCTTTTACTTGAGAAGTACTTTCTCTTGTTCTTTTTTTTTCCTCTCCTTTTTAATTTCCAGGCCCCTGCTTTATGACAGATTTTGCTTTTGTGAGCTTTCTTTTTCCTTGCTGGTTACAAAATCAATGTTGTTCCTTCTGGTGCCTCCAGTTTTAAGTGCTTTTCTCCAGCTCCTGACAGGTCTCCCGGCCACCCACTCTCCTCTCCCTCTCCCCCTTGGTGTTAAACCTGCTGATGGTGGGATTTATTTTTTTCCTCTGAGCCTGGTGTTCTGGATTTGCAGCGCTGTCCCGTCACTGTTTGTTCCCTTAGGTGCCAAGCAGTTGCAAAAATCACCATTTAACAGAGTAATGAATTATTTGTGTCATTAAGCTGCACAGGCAGAGATCAGTTGGCCATTAACATATTTCCCTTCTTAGGTGATTTGTCCTCTTCTTTTTTGTTTTAATTTCTCATGTTAGTAGCCGTAATTGATGAATTTAATCTTTATTTTCAGTCACTCCCACTTTACATTTTTCTCTTTTAAGTGAGGAGTCACAGCTGACCTGGGTGGTTTTGCCTTTGGGATGACTTTTTAACCTACTGAGGGTGTCATATGCTCTTTTCTTCTAAAGTTGGAGGGGAGAAATACGGACTAAAGTAATAAAGTAATAAATTAGTGCTGCTGCCAGGCTAGTGCTTCCTAGGAACAAGACCTAAATCCTCAGATCTTTAGATCCTTAAATCATCCATAGGGCTTAAGGGCTGGCAGCCAGGTCCCTTTCCTTTTGGTAGCATACAGAGGCCTCAGGGAATGCTAAGCATTACCCTGTGGGTTTTAGATACAGGAAACCTTAGAGACTGGGATTATAAAACAAAACCACTGGAAAGGAGACGTTTTCTTGGCTATTTGGATATCCTCAATGTTTTGCTGATGTCAGCACATCATCCAAAATCAGCCCCAGGCAACCACACATCCTCCTCATTCCATGTTTTTAGTACATTCCTGATGTACTAGAAACAAATTGCATCCTAAATACTGTTACTCAGGATTTTGGGATCAGATGCCTTTTTTCCAACATCTTAAGGGTTAAAACAGTTAAGGAAAAGGTAATTGTGCCATCAACCTGTTTGTTGGAATGCCCTTGGAGATGGGATGGGGTAAATCACCCATGAGCTGAGCTGTAGTTAGTTTGTGTATTTGTGCATTTTTATAGTCCAGTATTTTATTTGCTGGTTTTTAATTAGAAGCAATGCAGAATAAAAATTAATACTTACCAGGCCACTGGAATAAAAAAAAGCTGGAATCCAGCACCACTGTGGGATCGTGCTTGAATATAAGTCTGCCATCCAGAGTATATTCCTGATAGTACCACTGACATCAGCTTTCCTGCGGCAAGAGCAGGAAGAGGACTCTTATTCCCAGAGAACACGCTTCCCATAGGGTCAGGAGCGAGAAGCTAGTCTGGGCCACAAGGCACCCTGTTTCTCCCAAGGACTGGGTGCGACAGTGGGAGCGCGGGGTAACTGAGGGGTGTAGATCCAAGGTAAGTGTCAAGCTCAAAAGGTGGGGGAACTCCTAGGAAACGGGTCCTGTTGGCACCCCAAGGGGTTTTACTTTGGAGGAGAGAATGGAGTGTTTCCTCAACAAGCTGTGAATCCATCTGGCAGCTAACAGGAAAAGGGCTCGGCCCATAGATGTGGGTTGGAGGAGATGAGGCAGGGCTTGAGGTGCAGTCAGTGCTGCAGCAATGACAGCTTAGGTTTTCTTCCCCCAGGAGAAAAATCACCAACATTCCTTGAACGCCACACATCGTGCTGATACAATTCCCTTCCTTCAATCACACGCCATGCCAAGGTAAGCACCCGGGAAGCGCGCTTTGGAATGGTTCAGAGAAACACACCTCTGCTCCCCCTCAGAACACTGCAAGTTTCCTATAGGGAATTCTTAAAAAACACTTGGAGAGCATTCCCTACACTGGGTTGCTGCTTCCCAAGGTGATTATGAACAAGTTGATTCCACAGTTATTCAGCCTCTGGCAGTGCTTGGGATGGGGAGTGGAGAGCCTGTGAGAGACCTGAAGGCTCCACTGGCCTTGGATAGACCCTGGCTGCAGCACTGAGGACTGGTTTGGGATCAGACCAGGAGAAAGATGTGGAGCTACTGGGAGGAGCCCAGAGGGGTGTTGCCAAGGGGAAAGAACCCGTTTTTTCCATATCTGTGGTGGAAAATAGAGTAAATAATAGTCTTAAATTGCAGCAAGTAATAATTGCTCAGAGTCCAGTCCCTTGGGGCCAGCTTGGGCTTCCCAGTGCCAGGAGTGGGATCTGGACCAAGGCAAGTTTATTCCTCTGAAACGTCAAAGATGTGTCTGTGCTTACAGGTGTCAGACAGGGGCTGAAATTCATCCCAGTGGCGATGCCTGGATTATTTCAATGGCGGTTGAGGGGTATTGTCACAGCCTGGGGTGAAGCACCAGGATGTCCCATCTCTGGAAGTGTCCAAGGCCAGGTCGGATGGGTCTTGGACCAACCTGGTCTGGTGGAAGGTGTCCCTGCCCATGGCAGGGCATGGAACTGGATGAGCTTTATGGTCCCTTCTAAGCCAAACATTCTGGGATTCTGTGAGGCACAAGTGCTGGACACTTGGAGCTCCTCGGTCAGTGAAATGGGTGCTTTTGCCTGCTGCTGTGAGCAGTCTTCAGACCAGCTCATTCAGATTTATCTGTATGTGGGCCTTACCTTAAATCCGGCCGTGTATTCCCAAAGCCTGGCGTTTGTCCTGCACTGACCTTGTCTGTCTTCTTCTTCACAGCCCTCCACGAACTCCAGTAAAAGTTGTGCCTCAAATTAGAATAGAACTTGAGCCTGAAGACAATGGTTATTTCTGGAGGAGCAAGGGAACAGAAACTACTTTATAATCTGTCTGTCTGTCTGTCCAATCTTTTACAAATTCATTTGTCACTAGCCAAATGTTAAGAAGCTCCCTGCTCCCGCCGGCAAAGGAAATTGAGCCACCCCTCTGCCCCTCCCTGCCCATGGCCCCAGGTCTCTCCGGGCCCCTGCGCTGCCCAGGACTTGGATTGCCTTCTCCTCAGCTCCGAAGCGCAGCGAGGGCGGGAGTGTTACAGATGTCACGTCGGACCTGTGGGAATGCCAGAGGGCACTGGCCGTTGGGAACCGGTGTTTGTCTGTCAGAACAGAGCTGACCTCCAGGCTGATTCCACATCTGCTCCCACTGCTCAGAGATGCTGGAACGTGCTGCTAACCCTCATGTGCTCTCGCCTGTAGATAAAAGAGAAGGTACTTCACTCCCAGCGCAGACAGACCATTGCCATCGCTGTAGCATGTTTGGAAATGTCCCTTTCCTATGCAATTTTTTTTTAAAGAAACACTTTAATGGACTTAATCCGTCAGGTACATGGAAGAGTGTTATTTTCCTAGATTATTCTGTTTAAATTATGGGGGCCTAACCTATGACTTCTTTTTTTTTGACAATTTTTTTAACCTTTTTTTAATTACTGTAAAGAAAAATGAATTTTTTTCCTGCAGCAGGAAACATATAGTTATGAGTAGTTCTACCTCTTATTTCTAGATGCCAGGCTTTCTGTAAAAAATGTATTGTACCATATATAATGTGATTTTTACAAAAAACAAACCCACGACATCAAAACGCAATCTCCAGGACATGCATAGGGCTGGATCAGTTCAATTAACACCTTCTGCTCCGAAGCATCTGTTTTTGTTAGGGTTATGTTGGTTTTTTGGAGTTTTTCTGAGTAATCCCTGCTGTGAAGGAGACTTAATTCTCTTGTGATCTTAGAACAGTCTTAAACGGGTTGTTGGTCCAACGCTGCAGACAGATGCTGGTTGTATCCCTGTCGTTCATTTCTGATGTGGGATCGCTCCATTATTTCCTTGGAACACCGGTGTGTGTGTGTGTGCAGTGAGAAGACCCGAGGTGTGGCTCAGGCACAGCGGACGAGGAAGAAGGTAAGGTGAAGGTGGCCTGCTGGGATGTTCATCCCGACACTCGGATTCGCAAACATCCGCGTCCTCCTGCATCCCACACCTGTCTACCATCATCTGCAGAATTTACCCTAAATCTTGGCTACTTAGCCCCAGACCTGGCAATGCAGCAAGACTAAGCAGGCCAGGCATGGGCATCCCAGGATTTTGGGGTGGAACCAAGCGAGTGAGCATCACCTCGCGAGAGAGGTTTTTCTCTCCATAACGTGTTTATACCGGTGTGCGCATCTAAACGTGCGTTTGGGAAACTGGGCCTCACCAGGACGTGGGGGAACACACTAAAAGCTTCATCCAAAAATGGGAAACAGAACAAGAAGAAAAAGTAGCCTAGCTCTCCAGGTGAATTCCCCGATGGAGACAATCCCATAACAGAGGAGGGGCACGTGCTGCCACTTGGTCCTTGCGAAACCACAGTCTGGGTTGGTAAAGTCAAGAGGATTTTCTGACGGTGCTGAGACCTTAAATGCCGAATTTTAGCATCTGCTCTCACATAGGAGCCATCACCTCCGTACAGCCCCTGCTCGCTCTCGAGGGGTCTCCCCTTCTGTTTCCATGAAATCTATGTTGAGTATCCCAGGAACCCGGCTGCAACCTGGTCTGAAAATGCTGGGGAGACTTGGGAAAGGCCTGAAGAGGAGCAGCTCTGAGATCCCTTCTGCTGCCGGAGGACAGGTCAGTTGGGAAGTGTGATGCCGTCTTTAGCCAATGCTCTCCATCCCTTGGTGAACACCAGTCCTGGCTCACAGTGGGGATGCAGGCTTGAGCGTTGCCTGCGGAGTACACAGGAGCTGCTTGGGTCCTGCCCAGACCATGGATGTGTAGCAGTCCCAGAGGAAAGGTGCCCTTGGGTGGATCGCGGGGGCTCTCCCGGTTGGTTTGACGGGCACAACTTCCATCTGCTGGTGCCTGGTGACCCGTCTCCCCAAAAATGAGCTCTTGGCTTCCGAACCACATTGAATGCACTTGAAGTGTCCTGACTGCTGATGTAGATGTTTCTCTCTTTGTGTTGTGTTTTTTGCGTTGTGCCAAGGGCAGCACTGCTGGCAGGACAAAGGGTTCTCTGGCTTTCCATGAGAAACACCCACCTCCGGCGGCAGGGAAGAGCCTGCAGCATGGCAAGGCAAGGTTCTCTGCACACCGCATTCCTTCAAAAATAACTAAAACATCCTTTCAATCCAAATTAGGTATTTTGTCAGAAAAGCCTGAGTGGGCGCTTCAGGGAATAGGTGTGGAGACTGACCCAAAGCCCTCCAAGATCAGAGGCAGCCATCAGAAATTACCTTCCCCCAGCAAATCCAAGGTCCCAGCTCACGGTGGGACGCGTGATGGCCACTGGCCACAGCCAGCTCTGTCCCAGCCCATCCTGCACTGCCCCCTCCCCTGAGCTGATACACCTTTGTATCTGTATTTGAATCAAGTCGCACTTTGAGATACTTTTATTATTGTTTTTAATTCTCCTAAGTCCATGTTTGCTTTGGAGGAGAGAATGAGAACTTAGGATGAAATGAAGTGGATCAGATGGTGGAACTAAAAGGAAAAAAGCAGAAAACATTTCAAATATATTAAAGTGATTTTTTTTTCCAGTAATATGAAACATGAAATTCCTTATAACATTATAGTATTTTACAGTTTTATGAAGCTTTCTATTGTGACTTTTATGGAATCAAAAGATGAAGATGATGAGATATTTTAGCATTTATATTTTTCAAAATTAAATGTATACTGAAAATAAAGTAACTTTATGCATATATGGGAGAGTTTGTGTCTGTTTTCCCTCATTATGTGCCAAGTCTTGTCTGATTGAATCAAGATCCCAGAATCAGTGTGGTCATAAAAGGGGCTCCCCGACCCCCTAGTGTTGGACCCACTGAAGCATGTTTTGGGATACCTGCAGGAGCAGTTGGATCTGGAGGGTGGCCACAAGGTCTGGGAGGGGCACAGCATCTCTGTCCAACTCCCGTCAACCTGCACACAGCGAGGATGAGGCCCGTGTGCCTGGCCTCCTCCACAAAACCTCTGGTTTCTGGGCTGAAATGTGCCATGATCAAATTTGCTTTCTGACCATGTTCCTTGGCCAGGAATAACCATTGGAGGACGTAGGGGAAGAGCAACCATCAGAGCCTCTCTGACTCCATCACTGTTATGAGTGCACATACCTAGGTGTCCATGGGACCCCCAGCAGCCACTCCCCGCTGGGCCCCTGTCTCCCTGCAGGCGGGACCCCTGCTTGCACACCTCTCCCAGCTCTGAGCTCACCTGGAGGAGGGGGGCCTGCCCAAAGGGCAGCACGGGGAGGTGAAGGCAACTCGGGGGTGTGCTGGGCTGCAGGCTGCTTTTGGCATCTTTGCGCAGCCCCTGGGAGTGGTACCCCGGAGGGAAATGAAGATCATCCCCTTTGATAACCCAACCATATAACCAAGGGGAGAAGGAAGCGTCAGGAACTGATTGGGATCAATCTTAGGGGTCTATTCCAATGTAAATGGTTCTGTTCTGGGTTTGTAACCTGGACAAGGGCGTTACCACTCGCCTGGTGGCATGGAGAGCCACCTCCTTGCCACTCAGCTCCTTGGTGGTCAGCTGTGGTGCCTCTGGAAGCTTTCCCCAGGTATCCTGGGCAGAGTCCTCATCCAGCTCCCTCGGGACCAAGGATGTAGGTGAGCCCAGTGGTCTGACACGTCTCACCTCCTTCAGGAAGCAGGTAATGGGTATGGGAAAAATGCAGCAGGTGGAGAGCATGGAGGGGAAGGTCCTGGTGGAGCCCGGGAGCGGCTCCTCCCGCCCACGGCGATCCAGCCCCGCTGGTTCCATAGGGACGCGGCGGGCGGGAGCCCC
>VXBT01013909.1:0-19434 GCA_013400235.1 Oriolus oriolus
CACCTGTCTTTGAAACCGAGACAACTGGGAATGTAATTTTCCCCAGATTAAGAAATCAGTTCTGGTGTTAAAACCTTCTTCCCTTCAAGGAGGTCCCAGTTTCAACCTTCAGAATTTGAGGGGGGGGAGGTAGAAAGAATTATGGCCCATGCATATTTTCCCTATTTCAGCTCCCCTTTTTTGGTCTTTGTATCTTGTATGTTGTTCCCCCTTGGCTGATTCTCTGCCCTAAGGTGGAGAAGATAAATCAGCATTCCTGTGCTTCAGACACACAAAGCTTTTCGACATCTGTGGCTATTTTCTGGGTATTAGTCTGAAACATCTTCTTTACCTAAAGAAGGAGCACAGGAGTGTAAGGAAAAGACCAGAAGAATTCACTCTGAAAAGCACATTCTCTGGGAAAGATCTACACCTCCTGATGCATACTCAAGTTCTGCATAGACTTGCCTGCTTGCCCTAGCTTCAAGGGAAATCCTTGGCTCCGAGCAGAGCGCCAGCACTGTGAGGAATCCAGCCCCTCACATGGCCGGGGAGGAGCCATTTCTCAGCTGGCTCAGCCCCAGCAAAGAGACTTACCCAGGGCAGAACACACTGCTCTTGCCACCTACCTACTCTTACTTTGCAGTAGAGCAGGAAGGTCTTTAGTAAAGTGAAATTAGCGGAAAGCCCTGAAAGCAGAAAATTGTGCTCAGCAGGAAGGAGATATCACATTCATATCTCCCTTGGGAGACCACAAGCCATCCAGAGGAGACTTTACCAGTTGGTATCTGTCACCTTTAAGAACCAGGGTGGGTTGAATCCACTCCCAGCTTCAAGTCCCATAACTCTCTGGCTAATAATCTGTCCCTTGCAGCAGGATACAACACAGAATAACCTGCTTTAAAATAAAATAATGCAGGGTCTTCAAACAGTTCTACCTTCAAGTTGTATGTGGCCATTTTGCTTCTGAAGCACAAAATCATACAATATATTCCCTTCGCATCTCCATTTAAAGTTTGCTCCTGTACTAATCCCAGCTCAAGCCCTTCTGTCATTCAAAACAGGCCTGTGCTTCCAAGCAGTGCAAAGACTTCAGTATGCAGCAGCAATATAAGGGGTTGCAACTAATGAATTAGGTCCAGCTCAGTTAACAGCTCCCTGTGGACAAATTAGAAATACCATAAATAAAAGCCAAGGAGAGAGACAGTTTCGGAAAAGTCTTGCTGGATTTTGCTACAATTAGCAGGAAATTCACTCATTTTATTTAGGGGAAAAAAAACCACAAAACAGCAAGGGATTATATGCATGAGGTGTTTGGAAAGAATGGGTGCACTGGAAGGTGCAAGACCATGCTGGGAGGTACTTTACCTGCAGAGCTGCACACAGGAATTCAGACAAAATGTGCTCACTGCAATGGTGCAGACAGCAGCACATAGATGACAGTCTGTGCTGTCCCCTTACTGATCTGCGATCAGCTTTCTTGAAGTGTCTTACCATGCTGGTGTTGCTGCCTAGTGCTGTATACGGCCCAAGCAAACTGATACAAGTATCTGGTGAGTCCTACACCCAGTGCCATATCCAGGAGAAATCAGAAAATTCCATCTACAGTGGTATAAGGGGAACAGATGAAGGACAACTTCTACCAGCTCTCTCTTTGTCTTAAAAGAAAGCATTCCCCTTACTTGTCCCGCCAAGCACACACTGTTCATGTGCAATAGCCCTGTCTTCTAGAGGTGTGCACATAAAGGGCAGGGTACAGTGTGGAGGCAGGTCAAGGGCTACAAGGGAAACAGGCTGAAAAAACCCAGCCAAACAGCTCATACCGATCATCACCCATTCCATGCTTTTGTGAAGATCATTGATATTTGAAAGCAGCTGCCAAACCTTTTGAACAAACAATTTTTAGTCTAAAGAGCTCGCGGACCGTTTGCTGCCCTTTGTGGGTGGATGGCAGCTGAATGGCAACAGCATTTTGAAAAATGAATTACAAAATGGGAGAATTGCAAATACTTGTCTGAGCACAAATTGCTTTGTTTGCCTGAGAGGGAAGGTGTTTATATGAAGAAGGATCACTCTTGTACAGGCACCTTCAGAGACAGCACACATTCACAATCACGGTGGAATTCCCACGGCAGCTCACCAGTGAGCATGAGCATGAGCAGCTCATGCCTCCAGCCAGATTAACTGAGCACTTTCTCAGTTCTCATCTCCACCCAGAAGCTGGCATTCTCAGGCCTGCAGTAAGTGATCCACCACCAGCCATCTGTCTTGCTGTCGTCCCCATTAAATTAAACATGCTTTATTTCTTGCCATTTACCTCGCCTTGATGCGTCGCTGGAAAACAGAAGCCTGCAGTTTGGGAAAATTATTCCTCTGCATAATTTGAAGACATGTGGTTTCACATCATAAGGAAAACAGATCTGAAGATCAGTGCTCCTATAAGTACACCCCTCCATCACCTCAGGAGTTATTGGGGAGAGTAATTTGGCAGGATAGGCTGGGCTTCCGTGTTGGCATTCCTCATAGTCCTGCAGAGGGTCCCCTGACCCTTTCCTACAACAGCTCCCCAGCTGTGGCAGCATGTGCCACACACTGTCAGTGCCAAGATCTTGCACAATTTACTTGCAAGTCTTTAAGACAGACTCTGCTGCCTGTTCTGGGCTCAGGCTGGAGAGAAAGGGAAAGGGAATGCTCCCATTTTAGCTTTGGATTATTTTGAACACATGATGACAGATGCTCTGCAGTGAGGAGGGTTCTGCAGCACAAGAGCACCCAGGCACAAATGCCTGTGACTGCAGGAGACAGGAAGAAGAGCTCACACATGTTCTTGCCCAGCCAGGTGACCTTGCTATATTCTGAGCAGCAGTGATACAACCTGGGCTCCAAATTAGGTGTCTCTAATCTCCAGGTCACATGTTTCTGTCATGAACACCATATGTTAAAAACCTCACAGGAAACAATTCAATGTGAAAGCAACTGAAAGCTCACTCTTTGGTATTTGTTTCCATGCCCTCAGTCCAAATGCCTGGGATTGACACAGCATGAAGACACTTTCTGCCAGACTTCAAGGAGGAGCAGTGGATGCTTTTGGTGCAGGAAACTGTGCTGTCTCTCTTCTGTGAACTGCTGTATCTCCATCTGAACTGGAAGTAAATTCCTAAACTTGGGTAAGAAATATTTGTAAGCAGATTTAAGCATCACAGTCACTCCCCTTTTCTGGAGTGGTCTGAACTGACTTTGTCACCTTTTTGACTGACAGAGTGCAATGCAGATGTCTTCAAGTCTCCACAGCAGCAACACCTTCCACAGGCCTTTACTTCCTCTAAAATCCCAGACAACACATTTTTTCCAGTATTACTGGAAACAAGCAGCAAACAAATCCACTCAGAGACCAAAGAGTTATGCCATGTTCTATGAAACAAGTGTCACTCTTCAGCCTGGCACTGCGTTAAAGAGAATTTCCCAGAGCTGGAGGATACTGTAATTTTAAGTCTACTGTCAGCTCCCTACCTGTAAGCACAGAGCACAGCTAGTCTCAAGAAACCTTGCTTGACAAAGGACAAGGCCAAAGATCAGAGCAGAAACAGGACTTGCTGGAAAACAGTGCTTCTGAAAAAGGCTTGGAGATGTGCCCTCTGGCACCAGGCACTGAGGAGAAGACAGATCTTCGTGGAGCACAGACTGATCTCCACCCCATGCTCCTAACTCAGAACTGTTCAACTGTTCTCCATTAGCTACAGAAAGAGCCAGACACATGCAGATTTTATTTTACCAAAGGTTTTAGTACAGGCTGAATCATCCTGCAGGTACAGTTAGCCTTCATCAATGAGGAAGACCTGGTGAGTAACAGATGACCAAACTTCAGTAGCTAGAGGTGATGACTGTCATCCTTGCAACAGCTGTGTCAAAGGCTTCAGTGACTTGGAAAACATGAAATCAAAGGGGAAAATGAGAATGCACAAAAATAAAGGAAAACACTTATTCTTAATCTTTTTTGGCTTTTTTAGATATGAATTTCACTGTGACTTATGACTCCACATGTAGTAGCCCTTTTTATTAAAAAAAAAAAAAAAAAAAAGAAGGTACTAAAAAACCAGGGCACTATCAACACAATGCTATACAATTCCCAGTCCACAAAACTGTGGCTATAGCCAGTCTCCCATTTCAGAGCTTCATTCCAGATCCCAAAGCTTTCTTACAGTCCTCTTCACAACTCCAGAAACATTTTGAGTTGTAGATCCTGAGCGCACAGTCTCTCTCTACACGCGTGAAATCCACTTGTCACCTACACAAGACAGCCACACGTACTTTTCAGAACTTCTCACACTGCAGAATGACACTGGTTCCATGCCTTCCAAAACTCCCTTCAGACAGCGCCTGGGGGTCCCTTTCATTAGCTATCCAGGGTGACCCTAAGACACCCATTATTTTGCTGACATGAAGATCTGTGCCCATAAATCCCTGCACACTGAGGTGCTTGAACAAGACCCTGTGAGACAGAGATGATCACCTTGTCACGTTAGAAACTGATCCCATCCCCTGCCAAAAGCAGCTATCACAACCTAAAAGATTTTTGTTCTCCTTCCTTTTTCCCCTTGAAAAAGGACTCCCACTCAGACACAGCAAAGGGGGTGCATTTCAAGAACAAATTTAAAGCATGTACACATCAGAGGGTTACAAAGGAAAGAGCATACACTCTCTGGGACATCTTGCTTCGGTTCTCTCAGGCTCCAATTATACAAACACATAGGTCTGTACTTAATTTTGGTACAGAAACCAGCAAGTTTTGTAGCACAGGTATGGAAACTAGGGTAGAGACACTCACATCTGCAGAACCAGAGCCCAAGCCATGGCCTCGTACTGGAGTGAGGGCTGAGAAATATTTCCCTCCCCAGGAGAGAAGTCAGCAAAGTAAAGAACTGGAGCAGAAATTGTAGGAAAAAACCCAACAACACTGTTGGTAAAGCCACAGTGAATGGATTTACAACACCCCTTTTATTTGGTTCTTTAATTTGGGGGAAAACTGCAGTCTGAAGAGCTTTCCATTTCTACCCGCATCCACATGGGGCACTTAAACAAGTGTCCAAATATAGCACATGTTACAACAAAAACGCCAAATGGTTAAGCCCATACTTACATAAAAGGGAACTAGGGAAGCACAAACATTCAGATGGAGGGCACAAGCCTCGAGCATTCCTGATCTCAGCTCAAATATTGGAGCAGCAGTTTTAAGCAAGTTCTGTGGCCACCTTCTCACTGTTGTCAGGCTGGAACTTATTCGGCTGCACTTTACCTCCCAGAAGCAGCCTGCAAAAAAAAAAAAAGGTTTGTTTTTGCAATCTGGGAGGCATCCACTCAACAATAAATAGCACAGCATTCATTTAGCAATATCCCCTTTCCTCCACCCACTCAGCCTGGGCTGAGCTTTTAGCACCTCATAGTCTATTCATTCTTAAAAGCCATCAGGATGCAAACAAGTACTCAGAGGGGATCAAGGATCTACGCCTTCCTGTGTATGAATCATTACAGCAGACTCACCACGTTCAAGTGAGTCTCAGTAAAGGTACTTTCTAAAGGTACATGAGAGTTTCTCTCCAAGAACATGAATAGAACGGTTGAGTAGAACATTCTAGTCCGCATAGGCTTTTGAAATGCAGCTGCCTCTCCTCAAGTGCCTGGCCCTGTGATATGTCCAGCATCACCAGCAGGAGTCAGGGGACTCAGCTGAACTGCTGTTGTCCGATTGCTCCCTTCCCGGATACCATGACGTACATGGCAGGACTTTTTGCGGCTTCACTCACAACGTAAAAGTTTCCTATCGCAGTCAATTATCTATTCAATGTTTTAGATAGCTTCACAGTCTGAGTTGCATTGCTGGCCTTCCAGAAACTTGGCATAGCATGTTGACAGATGGTCTATTTGGCACGTGAAGAGCTTTGCTTTTTTGCATTGGTCAGATTTAGGAATTTGGTCTGCCTCAGGTAGCAGCTTATTTTACTGGCTTTCTGTATTGATATAGAGATCAAGAATCTCAATCATAAGCAGTCCTGCTGAGCAGGAGCTGAACAAAAAGACATCTCATCCTTTTTACTTCACTTTGAAATAGACATTTAGATGTGAGACAAGATCTTTCTTCCTCACAATAAGTACACGGAGCAGCATAAAAAGAGATGGCCAGCAGGAAGAAAATTCTTTCATGGAACTCCCCGGAGGAGGGGCTGAATAGATTAGTAAGCAGGCCTAGACCTGAAACAGGCTTTGGGACACTTCTAAAAAGCAGTGATTCCGTGTGTTTTCTTCTCCCATCACTTAAAATCACCCAGACAAATACATACACACACAGAGCAAACACAAATTTCACTTACCATATTTCCACCAGTGTCTGGTTAATTTTTTTAATGCATCCATTCTGTGCTCATAAAAGCAAGCACACACACCAAACATCCTGTGAATTCCAATTTTTCCTTTTGGATGATGATTTTACCGTTATTATTTCTACACACACACGCTCCTGACAACTCTGTAGTTTATTGCAATTCCCAAAAAAAGCCCAGAGAATGCTGACTAACCCTGTGTTTGAGGGAAAGAATAGGTGATGATGCAGACAGCTGTGAGACATAACCTGATCAAAATATGAAACTGCAAGGCCATGAAAACAAAGCTCCTGTAAATGCCTATAGAGAGAGCTGTACACATGCTCTGGCACCATAGTTCTTACTCACTGTCACACACACACACTACTTTTGCATCAGCTATTGCTGTGGACCTCAGATCTAAAGAGCTGCAGAGCCTATTAGATGCCTAATCACTCATGATTAATTCAAATGGAGCTTTCCCATTCACAGGAACACTCCCTGCTTCCGACCAAAAACAGTAGTGTTCTCAATTGTGTCTCAACACGCTCTATAAAGGGTGATGAAAGAGGACAAGAAATTTTCCTCGAGAAAGACAACAGTCCACTCGTGTTTTAATAAACTTGTACATTTACTTCTTCCCGAGCGCAGACTTTTATTACCCGTGGCAAGCCAAAACTCTAAGCAACACACGCCTCTGGGATAGTCCCTTTAGAGCTCTCAGAGCCCACATTAACATGCCAAACACGCTAAGGTTTACTTCTCTTTGTCCCTCTCCCAGTTCCATCTGCTATTTCCTTAAAGTGAGACCCAGTTTCAACAACACGCACCACTCACGCGAAGATACATTCTGGCAGGTTTGTAGCTACATCTGCTGTTCCTTGCGTAAGACTTGTATATTTTAGAAACGGTAAGTCACGTCCTTGGCAGCCCATTCTCACCTGTGTACTACAGCAGACAAAAGCTAAGTAGGTTTCTCTGAATCAGCCCCTAGCTGCTGGGTACGTGTAGGTGGAACTATTTCCCTCAGGTAGTCCTTCTTACTCAAGGAGGAAGGTGGGTGCGAGGTAAGAATTTTTAAAGATGTATTATTCAGACAATTCACTTCTACTGATGCCATGACGATTTTTTGCTTTTTCTTTTATACCCCTTTTATACACTCTTTTATATATTCTTAGTGCTTTTAGCCCACACAGTTATAATTCTTTAAGTTTGATAACTTCCCTCAGACCCAATAGCCCATCAAGCCAAGAGACCAAACACCCTGGAAACCCCAGACCCCGAGGGCCTCTCCAGAACACATTCTGTAAACAAAGCCAGGCCCAGCTAGGGGAAGGTTCCTTGCTGAGGGGTCTCGCTGGAGTCCCTCACTGGGGAATCTTTGATAGATGTGCTAATTAGCAAGGCCTATAATTGCACACACATCACATCGTGTGGCCATTTCTTCGGGGTGCATTTCGATGTGCATTCTGGCACACCTGAGGATCCTTAAATAAATACTGAGGTAAAACCCTTTCCCCTCTTAACTGTGTTCAGCTCTCTTAATTTTAAGACCAGGAAAAGGCATCACTACAGCAGCCAGAACTGTGTACTGAAAAGGCACCATACACCTCATAGACAGGAGTGCACACCTACAGTGGAGAGAGGGAGTGAGATGGGGTACACAGACAGGGCCGACACAAGACACAAAAAACAAAACATCAAACAAATAAAAACCTAAAAAACACATACCAGATTCTATAGAGGTCTTGCACTGAGACACCCAAAATCATCAGTTCTAGCCAAAAGTCCCACCCAGAATCCTTAGATGACATTCTAAGCTCTCTCAAAGACTTCTTGGTCACTCCCTGCCTCAGTTTCCTCAGTTACACAATTATGAGTTTAATTCTTATTTGCCAATACTGATGGAATGTGGATAACAGCAGTTTGGGGGGGGCAGGGTGTGCTGTTTTCTCCTTTTACTCTGTCACACTGCCCATAAATTACTGCTTCGTTTCATGCAAAAGCTCTGACTTTTTCTTTTTTTTCCTTTTAACAACTGCAGCAGCCCCAACCTTGGTTTGGGATGTCCAGTTCCAATTGAAAATGCCCGGAAATTCTCTCCCAACCGTAAAATTTCATGTGGAAGACCCATGCCAGCTGCAAGAGCCAAATCCTGCTTCTATAACCCCTCTGAAACATAAAGAGATGCACAAACCCAACGTGGTGAAAGAAAAGCTCCTCCAGTACTGTGCTGAGGCAGTGGAGCCTTTCTCTTGACATCAGTTGTACCAAACAACCTCTTGGTACTTCAGTTCTAGCCAGACAACAATGTAAACGTTATCCTACAGAAAATGAGTTGTTGTAACAACAAAAAGAGGTGTGACAAGCTTCCAGGTAAGTAGAGACAAGCAGGAGACTAAAATGGATAAAGGAAGTGCAATCAGAAGAGAACAATCCAATATCGTAGAAATACACACCAGGAGCTCCACACTCAGCTGGCCTAATCCAGCTCTCCAAATATACCCAGAGGGTGAAACAAGCTGCTCCCACATGCCCGCTGTAACCAGGATCTGCACCAGAAAGATAACACTGAGATAAATGAACCCAGAGAGTACACAGAGCCTTCCTTCCCTGCTGCCCTGGACCTTCCCCCCCTGGCCCTGCCAGCTCCATGCAGGCAGGGCTCTCCCTCCAGTGCTTTTGGGATGAGGGGACAAGGCCAATGCTTCACGCTCCCACTCCCCGAGCAGCCAAGCTCCTCGTTCTTACAGTAAATACAATTTAACACAGCTGTTTTAAGCCCTCTGCAAACTGAACCCACCCACCTCTGTTGACCAGAGGGCTCACAGTCCTCCTGCCCAGCCCCAAACCCCATCAGCTGGTGTCTCTGGGCACCTGGATGCTTTCAGAAAGTCACAGCCCCTGACAGCTGCAGCCACCATCCCTCGGCTCTGATGAGGGAAGAAGGAAAGTGAGAAATTGCTAGAAGAGAGTCACCTTCCTCCCATTGTCCTGCCTGGACTGTTAACTGACTCCCCACTGAGAGCAGTACACCAGTCCCCCAGCACTTCTCACAAGCAGGCTCTGGTGCCTGTGGGGAAATGACAGCTTTGCCCAGGGCTGAGATGGAGATGGGCAGAACTTTGGAAGCCCCTTTCTCCTCCTGGTAAACTAGAAAATGTCTTGGGATCTGTTTTCAAATTAGCAGAGTACTTCAGGCATCACAAGGGTTGTATTCTTGCAGTATGCAAGAAGACATGGGCTACTGTGAAATGGCCACCAGCTGATGTATGGCACTGCTCTGAAAACCATGAGGTGATACGAGGCCAGAGCAGACCGTTAATGCAGTTTCATAAGATCTCTGCACAGCCACAAGTCACTGTATGATTTTACATCCTGCTCTGGCCATCCTGGCAAACTACCTCTACTTCTCCCTTGAGCCGATATCCATCTTTACTGTAAGTATGAAGAATAAATGAAACTTTCTTCAACAGGGAGGTTAACCTGCCTTCCCAAACAAAAACAAAAACAAAAGTGTGATTAGGGCTGTAAGTTTCCCTGATGCATCAGAATCATCAGTTTCTTGGAAAGGACTACAGGGCTGAGAGAAACCTCTGACCTACTCAATTTCCCAGGAAGAAGCCTTGGTGTTGTAAAGCCTGTCCTCCTCTGTCAAAAAAGGAAGCTATAAGACTAAGACTTAGTTCATTCCTGCCATGCATCACTCCTTTAAAGTACCACACCAGTGCCTAGGTTGATGCAGCTTATTCAGTTTTCTTCACTGTTCCCAGCTTGTTCTTAGAGCTGATGAAATAATTTGTCCTGTAACTTCATAGTAAAATTCACCTATAGAATGCACACAAGCTCCCAACTGGCTGCCAGATGGCAAGAAAGCCATCTGAGTTTTATTAACTTAATTGGATTTGAACCTGGGAGCTGAAAAGCCCCACATCTCACAGCCAGTCCTTGGCTGAGTCCATTCCCTGCTGCTCTCCTTTCTTTGAAGATTCAGATTCCATTCACACAACAAGTCTGGCCAAGCACCACCTCCAGCCCCAGCTAAACTAAACCCAGCTACCCACATGAATGATGAGCCCAAAACTAACTATGCAAATCTGTGAAATACAGTG
This sequence comes from Oriolus oriolus, assembly GCA_013400235.1. NCBI lineage: Eukaryota > Metazoa > Chordata > Aves > Passeriformes > Corvidae > Oriolus > Oriolus oriolus. Next base: position 10,445 of record VXBT01013909.1, read on the forward strand.
TCTGAGCAGACACTTGGAGGTGTTCTCTCCCACAACAAGTGTAGCCAAGCCACCTGCACCTGCATCTTCCAGAAAAAGCACTTCAAATATAGTAATGATTTTAAATTCATAGTTAAGTGTGACTGCTCACACCACATTGCAGTTTAAAAGCCATGAGGCAAAGGTGTGTCAATCAACCCAGATCTATGGCAAAGCTTATAACAAAACCCAACTCTCTCTGCCCATAGTGCTAAGCTGTAACTAGAAACACAATCTTCCTTTATATTAACACCTCCTCTGCCCAGTGTCATTGAGAATAATTAGATAAAAATTGCAGCAACATAACTGGAATGGAAGTTAGTTGGAAGTCCTTGATAAGACTGTCTTCATTGCAGGGTGATACTGCTTTGTTAGCTTCCAGCTGAACACACAGAGAACTGGCAGTAGCTTTGTGGTCTTGCATGGAGCCTGAAATGGATGCATTCCCACCTCTTCAGCTGAAAATTGAATGTCATGCATTGATTTTCTGCTCAGCCTTGATGTGTCCTTCATGACCTGAGGCCTCAGGCAGTCGCACTGAGAGCTCACCCTAGAATTGGAGATTTTGACAGGAAAGTTCTATTAGGTGTTACACCATAACTTTGTTTGAAGGGTGTGGAGGAAATGCTGTCCAACCTGTTAACTGCGTAAAAGGCCCTTTGAACTGCAGTTACCTGTTGGCACAGAGCTCAGTTAGGCAATCTTAATTGTTTGCATTTGATTATACATATAAAGAAAATGTGGAGCTGTGTCACATTGAACTAAGATATTTTCAAAAAGACGTGGATAAACAGCTCAGGAACACACTGCAGGAACACTTAGAAGTCTGCCAGGGGAAAAACAGGGGAGACAGACCTCAGGTCAACCTTTTACATTCATTCATGTAGTTCTTAATCTATTCACAGTCACCATCCTCCTCTTTAGGTGCTAGTGGGTTTTGGTAGAGCACAAAGAAGGAAAGTTTTGAGAGGACAAAACACAAAATCAGTATCCTCATAGTGTGGCCAGTCCTCGTATTTGGACTGGGTTCTCCCACAGCATCTACATTTTGGGAGAGTGAAGGTTCATGGTCCAGACCCACATGCACACATGCAAAGAGGCACAGCAATAGGCACTTATCATGGGGTTTTTGGGACGGGTGGCAGCCTAAAAACACACACAGGAGAGCACAAAGTGTTCTGTTCACCCAGCGTACAGGCATCCCCCACTCCCTGTGGCCAGGCTCTCAGAGGGCATTTATTGCGTAGTGTGGGAGTTTTGGTAATGGGGAGACTACCAGAGGTACAGAAAGGCAGCTGGTTTGGTTAACAGAGGATGCACTGTGCCTGTTTTGTAGAGGAAAAGTATAGAGATGACTAAGGGAGGAGAAACAGAAGAGGAAGGAGATATTTAATGTCAAAGGGCTCCAGTGCACATCCTGATTTTGAGCATCAGCCTTTTTGGGTCTACACACATTTATATGGAACAATTCCTGGGTGGTGAGAAAGAAAATGAACCTAGTTCTGTAGGCTATATGTCAGAATATTCATGACAACTGTAGATGATTTATAGCTTACCAGACACTGAGATCAGTGCTCAGACCACACTGGCTCTTTTCCGCACAAGGCACAGGTCTATATAACACAGAGGGATTAGGCCCTGTCTGTCCATCTGAGACACTCACGGGACATAAGGTTTCTGATGCCAGGGGTAAAGCAGTTTCCATTTACTGCCTCCTGGCTCTGCCCCATGAGCTGCAGCATGTCATGTGCACCACTAGTGTTTCAGCCGCTTTGTTTGCTTACAAAGCAGATGTTTGACAGGCACAGAAATAATTCCTTCAAGATCTGCAACAGCTGTGGCCAGCTCTTATTCAGATAAGAGGCCCTGTACTTCTACAGCCACCCAGCCAAGGCCTTATGCAACTTGGTTAAATTGCCTTTTGAGACGCTGCCTTGCCAGCTCGAGTAAGTGGCAGATACCTCTCTATGGGAGAAGAAAATAAGTCTTTTGTTAGACATCAATGTGCTTTTCCTTTGGGCTCACATTTTGAAACACTTTATTTTTTCCTTGTTTTGGGAAGGTTTTCATAATGTGAAATCTTCATACATCAAAACTTGTGCTGCTCCTGCCCCAGCCAGCATTCTGTGCTTCGGTGTAGAGGCAGGTCAGTTCTGTCTCTGTAGGAACACAGAGCTTTCCTGAGGTCCATTGTTGGACTCATTGGTGTTGAGTAGCCATTTCAAACCCCAGACCTCCTCCTCTCTTGCTGACACTGTTTACTCTGTGCAGGGTAGAATCTACAGCTGACATGGGAAGTTTAAAAGATTCTCTTTCCAGAACTAAAATATCATTCTGTGACCATCCTTTAAGGAAGGGAAAAGAGAAACTAGGCTGAACTCACCAAAATCCTCCTCTCAACAAGCAGAAGAGAGTCCCAAGACATTTTTGCACACAAATGGGAAATGCAGGAACATATAATACAGAGGTACTCCCCCTGTGTGGACACAAGCCACCTGCAACTGCTGAACACTGACCTAGTATTGTACCCACTCAATAGAGCAAGCCCAGCATCAGGGATTAGTGCATGGTCCCAGCAGCACCAGGTGCTGCAGACTCAGCTCTTGTTGCCTTAAATGTGTTTTTCTATAGTCCCTATCTATGGTGTTGTCACAACTTCTTGGCTGACTGAAATCACACCTGGCTCAGAAGTTAAACACGGGACCTGTGCACATGAGGCAACAGAAAGTCTACCTGGCACATTTCACATGTGTTTTTTTGATCCTTGAAGTCACAGGATATGTGCTGATGACATGGAAGAGCTGACACCAGAGCAGCCAGAATTAACCCACAGATCTGTAATTAGGAACACAGAACACCTTGGGAAAAATGCAGATAGAAGAAAAACTTCCATATTTCCAGTGAGAAGCTGAGAATAAAACTGAGCTTCATCAGTTTAGACATGAATTTCCTCTGGGTTGATTGCTTTGGGAGCGGCCATCACAAAGGCAGATTTGGAAACAGAAAAAACACAGTGAAGTTCAAAACAACAGCACATGACCACTCTTTGCAAAACAGGAGTCATAAAAACTCAAAGGAACTATTAATACTTCACCCTTCTATTGTACCTCCCTCTGGAGGACTTCACTGGAGACACGTGCCAGATTGTGACGCCTTTACTCTGCACCTCGCTAATCTACATGACCCCATTTGATTTTATGGTTCAAAGCAGTATCTGAAGTACAAATGGATCAGACTCCTGCCCTAGCTGGTGCAGCCTCAGTTTAGGATTGATGAAAATGTTGAGTCAAAAATTACTGTTGCTTTCCCTTGGCATTAGTTTTGATATTCAGAGTCCAATGTAGCATCAGTTACAAATATAGAAGTCTGATAATCAAGGTACTTGTCAAGGAAAAATGGAAAACTACTGGAAGTGTTAAGCACTGCCCTCAGTGGTTGATACACTGCATATGCAACATTATTTACTGCATGAAAGGGTATGAAGGGCCCTGGCCTGCTCTTACACCTCATCTTCCAGATTCAGATGGGGGACCATCTTAGCTCTTTCTTGGAAAGGTCATTGGAGCCAGGCCCACTGAGGTAAGGGAGGGTGAATCAGGAGCCTGCTCTGTTCTACATTTCACCCTTGCTGAAAAAAAGGTCACCCACAATGGCAATTCCACAGTGAGTAAAGTGGTGATCATTAGATCATCACAGCATGGCACACTCCTATTGTTGTTACAACGATCCTAATAAAAAATCTCCGTGAGGCTTTTCTTGGGTGTAGCTGTCATTAATATGCATTTCCTCTTGCAATTCATCTCAGTTCAGTTAAATGATAATTCCACTAAGAAAGAACGTCCATACAGCCATGGTATACATGACATGATCCTGCAGGTAGCCAGCATTTAAAAGAACTAAAAATATCTTAAATGTGTTTATGGGCATTTCCCAGTAGTGAGAAATTAAATTACATTAGATGGGAGTGGATTAGAATAATTTTTTTCTGGCCTATATTGCGGGGGATTTCTAGGAACTTGAAATCACATTGTGAATCCATTCTTCAAAGGAGAAAGAAATGGAGCAGAATTTCCTGGAGATTTTCTGCTGTTTCCTCAGCTCCCAGGTGCAAATTGTGTTGATTCTTCCCTTTTGGCCTCCTCCCCTGAATTTTGAGTGTTTAGAGAAAGTGCTCCTGAGCTCTTGCCAGGCTTGTTGAGGTAGGGACTGCCTGTACATCCCCTGCCTGTACATCCCCTCCACAGCCCAGGACTGGGGGTCCTCTGCTCTGCCATAATCAATCAACATCTCGGAATACTCATTAGAACCTTTCTGACTTTGTGTCATGTTCAGGTGTTGAAGTGCCCACTAATACCAGAGATGCTTCAGTGTGGCAATCGGACCTAATTAAACACTGCACCTTCGTGTTTCAGCCAGTAGCCCACACTTTGAGTCAAAGGAAGCAGCTGAAATGCTGATGGAGGGGAATGGAGCCCTCTCATTTATCAGTGGCACAGAACAACTAAAATAGCAGCTGCCCAAGACCATGAGGAGGAATACTTTGAAGCACCAGTGCAGCCCTGGGGGCTATTTCACAGTGAAAATCTTCATTACAGTGTTGCCCTTTAACCAAGTATTTCCATTTCTGGTTCTCATTGCTGGTTTTTTAGTTACAGAGGTTCTTCAGAATGGCTAAGATCTTCCCTTCCCCTGTACAATTGCTCAACATGCTCACAATTTTGAGACAATCCGTACTAGTCAAGGGCAGAACTTGGACTGCCATGCCAGAATTTTGCATTCGCAACTTTTCTGCAAGCATATTTTTTGGTTTAACCCTCAGGTCAGACATCTAGCTGATGCATGTAGAAATTACTTTCTGTGGACCCAACTCAAATGAATCTGAGTGTCCAAAGAGGGAATTATTATTTGCAACTGATTGCACTTAGAGTTGCAACACAGAGGAGAGTGGTTTTTTGCCGTTTTGCTTTTTTCCCCCTTGTTGCCTTTGGAAATTTCACAACCGTCAGTTAGCCAGACTCTGGGTCTGAGCTGAGGATCTTGCAACACTGGTTTGTCAATGCCACTGAAAAACAAATCTGTACAACGTCATAACTTTCATTGATCCACCAGGTTGGATCTAAGCTGATAGAAGATCAGATGAGATCTCAGGAAAAAAAAAGTCAGATCTCTTGATTCAGCCTGACATGGAGCTGCAGCCTGGCAGCACATCAGCCTTCAGGTTAGCACAGAGACCCATGGCCCAAGGCTTCACCCAGGACAAACTCTGACACAGTGCAGTCAGTCAGGTGTGTCCCACCACAAAGAGAAGCATTCTCATGTCCTGGGACCCGTGGGGCACATCCAGGAGAGGCACTACAGACATGTGCAGGGTCTTCGAAGCTGTTAGCCCAGGCCAGAGACCCAGATGCCACTCATCCAGATTACCCCAGATAATCAATGTTCACTAGTCCTGCCCTTGCCCAACAAGGCAAGCTTAGGAATGCTCTCATTGATGCTTTTGGAATATGTGACCTGGGGGCTGTTGGTTTTGTTTGCATTTTCCTCTTTATTTGCTCTCTGTTACTACGTTAATGTAGTTGTCCCTACATGTACCGTTGCCCTGGATCTGTCCCCTGATCTTGTTAGTGATGTCACAAGCAGGGTTATGACCACTTGTGACAGCTCATGCTAAAGTAACCCTTCAGAAAATTAGGAAGGCACTGGGAGGACTGACATCCTGGAGGCAGAAATTCCACTTCTGTGTGAAATGTCCCATGTCAGTAAAACTTTAAAGAGGGGGAGAAATATGTGGAGCTTAAGGAACTCTGCATCAAACACTGGATTTTCCTTTAGGCCTCATTCCAGGCTCAGCAGAGAGACAAAGGATCAGGGACTTCATGTGGACTTTTGTCTCTTTCATTCTGTATTCTTGAAGGGAACAACTGAAAAAATTTCCTAGATTTCCTAGAATCTCTTCTGCTTTTCCTAGAAATCAGTCTTCAGTCACATGATAGGGTTTTGCTGCTCTTTAGGAATTCCAGATCCTCAATGAGGCAGACTGTAAACAAGGAAACCTGATACCTCAAGGACAGAAGGAGAGAACAAGATGTCCATAGACACAGTGGAGTGTTTTCAAGCATTGCAATGTGTTCTGTGGTTTGTTTATAAATGTGCCTGTCTCTGAGTGTACACACACATACACACATACACTCCTACAGAGTACATACTCTCATTTATTCTTCCACATCACTGGAAGCAGAGAGAGTCAGTCATAAGCAAAGTGACATTCTCCAGGACAGGCACTGCTCTTTCAGCCCAGTCCCAACCACTCTCTTTGTGTCTGCAGCTCTGTGGTTTCAAACCCAGTTATTTTCTGGCATAAGGCAGAGATTGCAGGGCCTTGCTTGGGGGTGCAAGCAGGTATATGAGCACCCACAAGCCACCACTCAATACCAGCCTCTCTTGACTCACTGGTTACTAAAACCCTGTCTGGCTTTTAAGGAATGTATCTGACTTCGTGGCTGCTGGAGATGAGACATGGGGCGGGCAAACAGAGATTTTTTTTGTCAAATAAGCAGTGTGATTAAAAAAGAGATGGGACAGATTCCTTAAAAATGCACAAGGAGAAAAAAGAAACTTGGGGAATCAGGGTAGCAGATGGATTGGTACAGCCAAAGGGAAAATGAGAACTGCAGAAGCTGAACCTTTACACTAGAGCATGTTCTTTCTCCTCCAAGTCAGACGCAGTTTGCAGTCTTGTGCCAAACATTCACATTAACTACTAAGAGCTCCTTAATCCTAAGACATTTTTATTCTTAATATTAAATATTATCAGAAAATTAGCCTTCAACCTAATATAGCTGGAACTCTGAAACTGGGTCAAAAATGGCTTATTCACCCTCTGTTTATAGTAGACAACTCTCAGGCAGTTGGAGACAAACATCTGCTATCAAGCTGTTCCCAAGCGAGTTAATTTCTTGCCATTTGCAAAATGTTGATCAAGGAGCCCTGTTTGCTCAAGTCTGTATTGGAGGCACAGCTCTGAGTGGTACTCTGAGAGGAACACTCACAATCACAGTATCCAGGCTATTAATTAAAGCCGTATAAAACCCCAGCAGAAGTTATTGGAAGGATTCCACTGATCCATTAGATTTCGGATAACTCTGGAAATACAACAACTTAACTGATAAATGCAGAGACCTTTTCCCTCTCTCGTGGGATTTTTCTTGTTATTTGGATGTTTTGCATGTCAAATGCCATCAGGATCAGTGGCCAAAATCTCTGCCAGAAAGAAAAGGTGGTTTGTTTTATGTGTGGTCACTTCAGGATTGGTGTTAGGACTCGGTTTGAGCTGCCAGGTGCTCTCTCTCCATCTTCCTTCTGCTGTGGGATCACCAAGGTCTTGCAATCCCAGCATAATTCTCCCTGTACTGCACAGAGTAAGGAAAGAGCCTTATGGCCAGTTTTGCCATATCCCACTGAAACAGGTGGAGCTTTACTGGTCAGTGTGGGCAGTGACCTCTGGGTATTTATATAAACAAACACTGCATGTGGAGCCACCATCCAGAGCCATCCACAGAATCTTTCTCAGTCCTCTCCATTGTTATACCCTGGTTTAGCCAAGGAAACACCAAGACCAAAATAGTGGAGTGGTGTAAATCTGAAACTATTGGAAAGAAAAAGCCTCCCTCATCTCAAGGACTCTGGCAGCAAAGCTTCTTGCTTAGGCAGCTGCTGGAGATTCATTTTCTTCTAGCCTTGAGCTAAGCACCTGCCAGGCCATTTTTCTGCTTCAGTTTTACTTTCTGTAAAAATAGAACTAATTATTAGATGTCACTAATACAATTTATACCCATCTTAAGAGGCCTAATAAATAGTGGCAATTTCATGGGGAAATACACTTAGACTTGAAATACAATGTTAATATTAATCACATAATTGAAAAATTCAGCTCCCCCAGAAAACCAGTGGGGCTGTGACATTCCTGTTGCTCCCTCCTGTCCCAGGAGAGCTACACAAACAACTCACTGCAACTTTGCTATCCTGCAAGGAACTGCCTGTCTGCAGTTGGATACACCCTTGGATAAATGTCAGTGTGCTTCCTTGGCCATGGAAACAGGGGAAGATGCTTTCTAACCTCTGCAGTGTCATAGTGGGCAGCTGGGCTCTTACTGGGACAAGCCAGAAACCAGCCCAAATTTATCTCGCTCATGCAGTCATAGCCTAGAGCTGCTGCAAGACAATTCTGGTCCCAGATTTTCAGCTCAGGATCCTCTGGAGATAGTTCTAATGGGCTGAAACATCTCAGAAGAAGATAAACAAAACCAGCCAACAGCAATATCTTTGGCCAATCAGCAAATTCTTTTCTAACAATCCACCAGTGTATGGATGCCTGATGGTTTATGTCCCTTCTGATATTTTTCTCTCCTATCACATATAACTGTGAATCCTCTCATAAGTCATGCTGCACTCATTCCAGCACATCATTTAATCTTTCTTCATCAAAACACCATTTAGACAAAGATTATCTTATTTGAAATGTAGCTGCTGTCGTCACTTCCCTCTCTGCTGTATTTGTTCTCTGCTCTATTCTTTTTTTAGGCAGTTGTGCCAGGTAGTTTTTGATGAGTAACACACTGTTCATCTGTTGCTGTCATGTAGCCAACAAAGCCCCAAAGATGCCATCAGAAGTAAAAATAAAGCCCTGTTGCGGTTTTAGAAGTTCTTGTTTTGTTTTGTTTTCTTTTTATTCTCTTTGGGAATTTTCCCCCATACATGTTTTGGGAGGGGCAGTGAGTGCTGAATACTTGGAAGAAACAAAAGATCTGGCCACAGGGGGAGGGGTCCGGCTGGCCTCTATCACCTGGGGTTGTCTCGTGCGTGGGGCAGAGGTGCCGCGAGAATTGAACTGAAAAAGGGGTTGGGTGCCACCCCTTGAGCTCTTGTTCTCTCGGCGCTCGGAGGGGAAAGAGGCTGTGGGGGAGAACTCGCCA